>VNJM01002018.1:0-462128 GCA_008042475.1 Drosophila kanapiae | reverse complement strand
ATATTTGTTATAATAATATTAAAAATATTATATTATTTAAAATATTATTTAAAAGTCACCGCTCGATTTAGTTACCAAACGTAATTAAATAGTAGTTTTGGAACTTTTTCAAAACGAAAAAAGTTAATCTGGATTATACTTTAAATATATTTATTTTGAAATTTTTATTAAAATATACATACATATATATTAAATATGTAAAAGTGTAAGCAAAGCCCGCTCCTCTAAAAATCAAACATCGGTAGGGTATGCAGGCACCATCCGTTCACAGAACACCAAGAACAGATGATTTGATAGCAGTAGTTGGTGTTTTAGTGTCACCGACGAAAAAATACCCTGTTCGCATCTCAGAAGATTACATTTTTTTCATTCGTATATATTTGTATATACATACATATATGCTAAACATATCACTATTATCCCAGATTCGTATTTGTGAACAAATACAAAAAGTATTCTGAAATATTAAAAAATATAATATAACACATAATATTATTATTTTAATTGTTAACCCAATAGTGAATACGCCCATATTGTTACGGTAGCAACTATGAAAAGTAGCAAAAGGCAAAATCTTCTTGCTGGCTTCGAAATGGAATAACCACGCATACATGCATCCGTGTATGTGAATACATGAACACGCACACATACAAAGGCCAAGTCAAGCACACAACAACCTTCTTCGAGATGCGCCTCTTTGCGAATGATCTGATCTGAGCGGTCGATGCGAGCGAGAGCGTAAAAAGAGAGAGAGCAAATTGCCGAGCATTCCCGAAGCTGCGGGGCCTGTCGCATACGGCTCTGTGGGGCCTGTCGCTAAAAATTTTTGGTTCCATTTTCGTTGTATGAAATGGGAAGTCTATATGCTGTATGGTTGGTGGTTAAAGTAAACAAATTAGCTGAGAAGTCGGGCTTTGGCGTATAATTAAAGCGCGTTAGGTGTAGTCTGTTTACGATCCATAAAATTAATGCGAAAACTTTAGAGAAAAAGTTCAGCGAGGGAGGAATTACTTTGTGCTGTAACTTAACTATTTATTAATACAAAATATGTAAGCTTCTTTACCTTTTTTAATTCCATATTTTTCTTTATATTTTTCCATCTTATTTCGTTATTAAAACCCCATCTTCTTGCAACAACCAATAAACTTCTCTTTAAAGGGTAACCAAACAGAAAATGAAGTAATCTCTCAGACAGCCAAAAATTACTTGCCCAAATAATTTAATTAAATTATTCCATTTAAAAACCAATTGAGCCAACCCAAAAGCGAATCGACAAAAAATGAATTGGCAAAAAAATGCGATTAATAACAATAAAGGAAAATAAAAAAATACTACGCCTGAGGCGTTTTTTAGACTTAGAATCGTTAAGTGTGGAGAAAAAGAAGCCAAAACAAAACAATAGAAAATACCATAAGCTCCTCACCTGGCGCTGGCCAAAAATAGCAAACGAAAAACCATTTAATAACAATATCAATAATATTGTAATCCCAAAAATGGAAATCAAAATCGAAGCTCATTTTTAATTGCAATAATCAGAATTCGTAGACCCCTGCGGCTCTTGGGTATTTTGCGCGGCATTAAGCGACTGATAAATTATATTTGTTAAATGACGAACGGGAGTGTGGGCGCCGCTATCAATAAAAATTAGTTTTATTAATAACAGAGGAGCCCTCAAAAAAAAAAAATCATTGGATACATCACTTTTTGTGCACAGAGAGAAAGAAAGTCTAGGGATGTACTTGATACTTCTTGGTAAAATAAAGCTAATACTATCTAAAAGTTTACAAAATAAGAAGACGACTTGTTATCTAAAGCTCTATATAATATTTATTACTGAAAAATAACATTTTAAATAACAAATTTAACCTATTATTATTATTGAAGTGTTTTGTTTAATATTTTTAAGTTTTCTTTCATAAGAATTATAATAGAAAATTCTTAACGTTAAGGTATTTATATTATTCAATAGTTTTCCCAGTGTAACTTATTCTTCTTTATTTTTTTTCATATTTCCTGCTCTGCTACATTTCGCACATTAATTGATAAATGTTGCTCTTATCAATTTGTCATCAAAAGTAATTAAGTTCACGAACCGAACGTGGCTAATTGCCAACATCATTGGAAAATAACAAAGAAGACAAACACTTAAAAAAAATACAATAAAGTAAACTAAACAAAAAGACAACACACAGAAACCATTAAGAACTAACAAAAGGCCATAAAAACGTGGTAAAAATGTGCAAATATGTAATGTGCGTGGTGATACAACAACAACATCGTAAGAAACTACAACCACAACAACACAATTAACAATTACACGAGTGAGCGAGAAGAAAGAGAAACGGCAACAAATTCAACAATTTGTTGGAGTGATAACAGACTTTTTGCAGCAGCAACTACAACAACAGCTACAGTTACTGTAACAGCTGATCTAAGATGGCGCTTTCAATTACCGTTATTTTTGTGACTCTCTTCACAACTGTCATGCAGCTACAAAAACAACACAACTGTGCGGGTGAGTGAGACAACAAACAATGAAAAGAAAGACAAATAAATTAAAGATGAAGTAAACAATTCAAAAATACATACATACATATATAACACTCACACAATGAGCGGATTGAGTAATTCCCGTATAATTGTGATGTGTGTAGGAAATTTGGCAATTGAATTTCTGCTTAAGCAATGAGAGTTTTTCTTATTAATTTTTGTAGAGTGTTTGAAGGGCAGTGAAAAATTTTAAAATTGACCTCTAAAATGTTGAAATAAATTTAAAAACGAAACGAAACTCTTATACTTCTAAGGAATAAAAATTCGATGTAAAATTGGCACAATAAATAAGAGTCTCTTAATGATGTTTATTCCTTTATTTTGCAATAAATGTACATAGTAAATTAAATTCTGCAACATCACAAGCTAACAATAAACCGCTTTTATAAGCACAAACACTTAAAATCCTCTAAAGTTTTACAATGCCGGTGGATAGTAAAAAGTGCCAAAAAGTACGTGCTTCTTAAAATGATTTAAGTGCAAATTTAACCTTTGGCAAATACTTCCAAAATGTACTGACAAAAAAGAACTCAGCTTCTTATACTTCCTTAATTGCAAATAAATATCTTATGCTTATTTTAAACTTAAAATTTAATTATCTATTAACTGATACCAATATTAACTTTAATTGCTTGAGCAGTTTATGTCGTTTCCCTTCCAATCGATGTATCAGTGTTGAGTGTGCGCCCATTAAGACTTCCCTCCCCCTGGGGCGTTCACCTGGTTCTTAAGCAAATAAAGAGCTCATAAAAGGCAATTACACTAATTTGCATCGAGTGGCGGTGCACAAATCCCGCTGATAACTCGAACTCAAACCGTCGCCTCGTGGGAATGCAACCGAAGATATGGTGTTATAAACTGGGAAACCCCTTTTTATGACCCCATTTTTTCCAAAAGGGGGAACTGTGCGAGTTCGGTGCTCTTTTGTGTGCTGCACTGCTTGGCCTAGCTTAGCTCAGCTTTGCTCTTAATTATAATTATAAGCACCGAAGTTCTACGAGCCGCACAAGGTTTCATCCGACACAGGTGTAAACTGACGGCCTGGACAAGCTTGCTGGTAAGCGATATGTTTCGTGGGCCCAACAACTGAATGACTGACTGACAGAATGACGGTGATGGACTGGACGGACTACCGACAACTCCCCAGAGGCGTTCCATCAAAGTCCAATGTAGATACGTACTGAGAAAAAGTAGTTGATCATTTGAAATCACTTTAAAACTCATGCAAATTTAGAAATTCTTTGCAGTATTGTTTGTGGCTATAGAACCTCTTTATTTTATATTTTTGTTCTTATAAAAATGCAGCTCCAACCAAAAACTAGTCTTAGTTTGAAGACTCTGTCTCAGTTGAATAGTAGAAAAATGACTTGGGAATTATAATAGGTTTTTTATTCCCTTAGAGAACTAAGCTTCTTTAATCGAATTATCTTAAGACGCCTTATGCATGAATGATAAATAAAACACTGTTTTAAATAAAAGTATTTTAATATAAACCCTTAGAGGCCATTTAATACCTCAGTGTATGTCGTGCTGGGCAAGCACACGCCCAAAAAATTATTTCATCACTCTGCAAAGACATCAAATTTTTTTTCGGGGGATGACTTGCTCCCTGTCATTCCCGCACAGCTGACACTCGGAGGAGCACTTTGTCCCTGTCAAGCTGAATGCAACGCACATACCGGTGACTCCTGCCTTCCCCCGGTAACCAGTATATATCAGTCCGGGTCAAAGGTGTTGAAATGCCGTCCAGCAGCTGTCGTTGTCGCCGCCTGGAATTCATGAATTTTTATGCAATCAATTAAGTCAATAGGTGTGTGCCTCCATTTGCTTTATTTTATTTTATTTGATTTTATGATTGCATTCAAAGTTTGCATGCAGTGTGTGTTTTCGCACTCTGCAGTTGTTTCACTGGCCGCCGGCTGTTTTTATGACTTCAATTAAAGTGTTTTGTTTAATGGCAGGCTTTCAGTTAATTTACAAAAAACCATAACTTGGCTTTGGTCAGCCAATCGGAACATTAAAAAGTTTATGGAAATATAATAAATGCTATGAATATAGGTGCTGAGTAACATGTGTTTAAATTCAACGATCTTAATGACTTAATTGGTAGTTATAATAATAAATAGAGAGGTTCTTGTTTGAGCTATTCAGTTGTACATTTTAAAGAGAACTTAAAGGCATATAACTTCTCTATAACTTATACTCAACTTCCTATTAAATTTTCTCAAATTTAATGGCCAATTTCGAATCACTTTGGGAGCCACAAAACTTTTGCAAAGTATTTCACAAAGTATTTCATATTTCCCGCACACATGGGGTAGATTTATGAGCGAGCTTGACACATTTATCACAAGACAGCCAAGGTTGTTGGTTCACGCCGACGTCTTGTAGGGTACTTTGCATAACAAAATATATAAAGTAATGGCAAAACGAAAATCCATTCGCAGTTATGAGATCTGTCTCCGTCTCTGCCACTGTCTGTCTGTCCATTTGTCTATTTGTCACGCCCAGAATACGTACTTTTTGTACAATTTGCCACTTCCCAGAAATAGTAGCATGATTCAGCTACAGAAATCGGGTTTATAATGCAAGCCCATTCAGCTCCTTCAACTCCGGAGACTGCAATCTGCATTTACTTATTACTATTTTTGTTTTTTGTGGGTCTTGGCTTCCTGTTGGAGTAAACCTGTCTTTCGAGGGGAGCGAGAAAACCATTCCTGGTTTTAAAACACATTTTCTGAAGTAATGAATTCAATAAATAAGAAATTAACGATGCTGGAATATCAAAGATTGCACAAAAAGTTATCCAATTATACATAGTTTTTTTCCTCTTTTTCTTCTTTAAAAGATAACAAAATTGTATTAAATTTATTGTATTTAAACAAATATATCATTAGCATAATAGCTACATATATTTCTTTTAATACCTTCCCTGACTAATTCTAACCCCAATTAATTAGCATTAATTAGCATAGTTTTTAAGAGGCCCTGACTTTGACAAATGCATTGGACTGGCCAAATGTTTTCCCACTAGCTGACAACAGCAATTAGTTGAATCTTCCATCCATCACAGCCGCATGTCACTAAATGTCACTAATTTGTGGTTGTGGCTCTAGTTACTTGAACGGGAGTGTCACCCATCCTTTGGCTCAAAGACAAAGTCTTTGAAGTTCACTTGGTGACTTCTAGTCTGCGATTATTTCGCAATTTCCTTCCATGTTCCTTTCCATTTCTCAATCTCTTTTTGTGCACTTCTTTGTGCTTCGACTGAGGAAAAAGGAAAAACTCTACTTTAAATGAAAATTACATTTAAATCGATAAGAACAAATTGTTTCTTGTACGCAGCGATACTCTAACTGAAGGTTGTATTGTTAAAAGGGAAGAATTTCTGAAGAAGTTCGTCTAGAGTCAATCTTAAAAAGAAATTAATAAACAAAAATATTTAGAATGCAAATATAAGCTTTACATTAATTTGAAAATTATAACTTAAAAAAGATTATGAGAGTTATATAGCTTATATCAGTCTTCAAAGACTTGTCTAAAGTTTCCTTATTTTATTCTTTGAAAACTTCTTAAATTTAACTATAATATTTGATATTTTCCCTCCATTAGAAGAGTGTTGAAACCTCTTCGCTTTGTGTTGTTATTTGTTCTGAATTCAATTTACTTTGGTCCTGGGAAAAGTGAATATTTTCAGGGACAAGACCCCGTCAAGACAGGAAATGGGGAAAACATTCAAGACACTTTGTCTGGCGACTTGGATCGTCGAGTGAAAGTGGCAAGGCACAGGGGGAAATACTTATTTAATAATGCGAATCCGGGCAATAACCAGGGACAATGTTTCCTGGAGGACCACAAAAAAAAAAAAAACAGTGCAACAGCCACACGATTGCAGTGCCGGTGCCAAGAAAAATAGAAAAGACACGTCTAGCCCACACGACGTATGAGTAATGAAAAGAACAATGAGCTGGGAAAACCTAGCACAGGAAAAACTAACACACAAAAAGGAAACCCTGACAAAGACAAAGTTTTCATTACGCAGCAGTAGACAAATAAATAATGTCGGATGCTGGAAAACTCAAAATTCAACAGGAAAAATGAGTCATCCCAAAACACAAAAAAACAACAAGGACAATAAACCCTAAAAGTGAACTGTAAACAGGCAAACTGTCGACCTAATTCGATGCCAAGTCAATTAATTGGAGGAGATTAATTAGTTTATGCGAAACTAGTTGACATTTCATCCAAAGGCCGCGCCTCTATTCGCGTCGAGTTTCGCGTCTCAGTTACCTTACCTGCCCGGGCCAATGGCCATCAAGTTCAGGTACACGGGCCCAACTAATGGCCATGCCAGAGACCGAGTCGCCGCCCATCAATTGTTGACAGTGCTGCTGTCATTAGCGCTTCTTCAGCACTTAGAGAAAATATTGTTAAATAACTCAAATTTACAGAAAACATATTAGTTTCATAATAAACTAATTTTGTCACATCTAACATTACCAAAAGATATATTTAAATAACCTTCTTATCTGGCTAAACTTGCATATTCTTTTTTTTAACTTTAAAAAAATCTAGAAAGGTTTCTTACAAAAAATGAAAATTAATTAACACTTTGAGCAGGAGAAATAAAAACTTAATTAACCCAAATAATCTTGAAGTACTTGAATTTAAATAGTAATGGTTTTACATACATTTTTGTACAAGTGTAACAACTCCCTCGGAGTCCAGTCACCCCCAGGGAAGTCTATCCCGGTTTTATCCTGTTTCTCCCTCAATTTTAAGGCCATGTTCTACCAACTTTGTTGCTTTGAGTTTTTAATTCGCCATTCGTTGGCTTTTTAATTGTCTGCCTAATAGATAACCTAACAGTCTTAGTCCTTCCCTGTTTACGCTGTTTTTTCTGTTCGTCCTTTTTACGGTTGTTGACTGTTGATCGGCGTTTTAAAGAGTGGTTGTGGTGCTTTTAAACAACCCCTCTCACCTGCTTGTTTTTTATGGGTTTTTGAGACAGACAGACCCTTGGGAGGTCAAGTTGAGAACTGATTGAAACAAATCGGTGGAAGAAGATTAATTAAGGACAGATGGGAAGGAAGGCTTAACATTCTAAAACAAATAATAAATTGATTTTTATCTAGGAAAGGGCTTTTTTAACCTAAGATTAATATTTTCAACTATTTTATGCATATTTTAAGTTATTTACATTTTGGTTTCGTAACTAAAAGTATTCAATTAACAAATCTTTAATAGTTCGTTCTCTTTTATCCTACCTATGCTAAATAAATAGAAATTCCCCTTACTTCTATAGACTTATACACAATTCAGTCCCTCACAAGCAGGAACTTCACTTAAAACCAAGGCAGGGACTTCCACTAAAATAAAGTGATTTCTCCCCACCAAATCGAGCATCACTCACACACAGCATAGAGGGAAATGTAAACAGTTGGAATAAATGAATAAAAAGCCGCTAATTGGATACCTCCGACCCAACAACCATTCACACTAAATGCCTGTCATAATTATGGCCAAGCTGTCGAGAGGTAACCAAACACAGCACACTCCACCCTCCACCACAAAAAAAAAATATATATACGAGTGGGGAATTTCCTGGTTACTCCTCCTTGATATGGCCTTTCGCTCATAGTACACATTATAAATAATAAAATGTGTTCATTACAATTGCTGACGCTCAGGCATGCGAAAAATGCTGATAAAATATGTAGATCAGGCGAGTGAGCCAAGCGAGCAAGCACATACACGCGCGCATTTATAATGACATTTTAAATGCGTGTTTTTGGCGCCCCACGAGCGACCTAGCCCGCCCACAAAAATATATTAATGCTGTCAGCGTTCCTAGTAAAATAAGTGTGTGGCGTGGGAGGAGGAAACTGTGGAGGAACTTGCACAATCCCTAACAGGATTATGCCAGCTCTCATCCTTAGCTGATTCCTACCAAATGATGGCGCCAGTCCTGTTTATGGTTGAAACGTTGGCCCCTGATTAAGTACCAAGTGCTTTACTCTATATATTTATATAGGGATGGTTCCAAGGAAACGACTCTTGTGCACACTAATCACACTTTGTTTTGAAATTATGGGGATGAAGGAGTTAAAAAAGGTTTTTAAATAAAGTTTGTGGGAAAAAAGAACATGAGCAAGGCAGTCATGAAAGATAAACAAAATAATGGTTATAAGCTAAGAGTAAGGGTAACAATAATTGCATTTGATTTTTGTCAAGTATAATAATGATAGGATTTTGTAATAAAATTACTTCATTTTACTTTCCCTTATATTTTGTTTAACCTAAATAAATTAATCTGACCTAAATATTTAATATTAAACCCAACTGCCTTTAAATATATTTAAACAGTTAATAACTGCGATAAGAATAATGACACGCACAACTCCCTTCCCGACATAATTTGATCAATATATACTTCCCAACCATCCCCTCTTTCTAAATCAGTGGAACTTCAATGCGTTTAATTTCTATTTATTCAACTCATTAAGGCCATAACTTCCCCCACAGCCCCACCTATTGACACCATAACATTACAAGAGTTCGTTCGTTTTTCCCCCTATGTATGTTTGTTCCAAATAGTGTGGCATAAAATTGGGCGTAGGACAAAATATTGATGCGACAAGGGGCGAAAATTTGTAACCAATTATGCTCGGGGTTGTATTTTTTTCCGCCAAACAAAAACCATCCTTATCGCTATCATAAAATCAATACGCAACTTCATGACGCCGACGACGACACTCCAATGTTCAGATGGTAACAACGGGGGGACTACAAAGGATAGAGCAGGGAACAGGCGTCATTTTGATAACCCATATGCTAATAACTAATATATGTGTATTATATTTATTTATCGCTTGTTTTGGACTCTGACTCGTATGCAAACACACGGCCACAACACAATCGTGTGTCATTAGGATGGGAATATCTTATCGAATTACGCATACGCCCCGTTCGATGGGTGGGTGTTGGGAGGTATTATGGCCACCTCTCTCTCTCTCTCTCTCTGTGTCTGCCTATTAAGGTCAACGCGGACTTATTAAACTAAATCGTTTGATTGGATTTGATGACGACTGTCAAGCGTGTGTCGCCCTTCTGCCTTGATGCTGATGTTGATGATGATGGGCAAACAAACCCCAAAAAAGTCATACCAACCCTTGGGAAGAACTATATATATTTTATTTGGACTGTGGTTTGGTTGAAGCTTGGGGTCCTGGAAATATTAAAGATTTTGCAAAAGAATCCAGGATTTCCTTAGTTATTTAAGCCAAATTACTATTTCACAAACTCATCTGTTACAATTATAATAGTAGAAATAGCAATAATATATATTTGTATATTATTAAATAATATTAATCCCTAGAAACATTTTTTGTGAGACATATTTTGAGGTTTCCTAGGCTTCCTTGATTACTTTCAGTATTAATATTTTAATGGGTGACAGATATCTACATTTGGTAGCCTAATTTAATTCTTAATAGCATTTCCTTACTGAATTATAAATGTTAAAAACATATAGTAAAGTCTTTTCCTACAATCAACTTCTAACCACTGCCAAGTTCGTGCAGGAAATGAATATTAATCCGCAAATGGAATGGAGAAGCCCCCTCCACTTCCTCTGAGTGGGTCAATTGTGGCAGCCACTTGTGGCAGCATCAGGCGATGCTTAACCACTTCATTCAAACACTGACCATCCAACCCCTCTTCACATGACGCCATTCGATTTTTCCAACCCTCTGATTTTCTTCGTTTTTCCTCTCATTTTCCCCACAGCAGCCGCCGTCGATGTTTACTTTCCCAGCACGTCAGTGAAATTCAATCTGCCCATCAACGAGGAATCGGAGAGCATCTTCTCCAAGATCCCGCTGGCCCAGTTCCAAGTGCTGCGGATGGCCAGCAATCGCCTGGCCAGTGACTACATCTACAGTCTGGAGGATAATACACTGCTTAGGATCAACAGTTCCTCGGGGGAAATATATATGCGAACGGATTACAAGCCCCTGAATGTGAGCTCTCAGTATGTAGTTACAGCCTTTCCCCGCGATCAGCCGGATCACGAGCTGCTGCCCATATCGCACCTCACGCTGGAGGTGGTGCCGCAGTCCCTGGAGGATTACTGCTCCGAGCTGGAGCACATTTGCTTCTGGAGCAGCGCCGAGTATAGTGTGGCCGAGTCGCATGGTCTGTATCGCCGACGGGACTCCTTCGAACCCGTGCTTATTGGTGCCCTCAACTCGCGGGCCGCCAAGTATCTGTGTCCGCATGTCTCCCTGGATTACTCCCTGAACGCCGGCAGCTCTCACTTTGTCCTGAAACAAAATCGCCTTTATACAAGGATGCCCCTGGATCATGACGAACTAAATGGGTTGAATGCCAAGGCGGGACAGCTGCTGGTGGAGATCACCTGCACGGTGAAGCTATCCGCGCGGGAACAAAGAAAGTTCTCGCGCAGCTTCGATATCAGGTTACTCGATCGGAATGACAACGGACCCAAGTTGCAGGAGAGCGATTCCCGGTTCGATTTCTATCTGGATCAGCCCTACTTTCAAGCGGTGAGTTTTGTCGAATTTTTTTACTGATATTCGAGGGCATTCAAGGGGATGAGGATGTGCAGGGAAGGGGGATACGGAGCTGACCCTGCCCAGACATTCGTCTGCCGGCTGTCTGGCCGCTCACTGGGTGCGGGCTTATTGAATTCGTCCATGATAAACGCCCCCTTAGCACGCAACCAAAGGCAGGTGCACTCAAAGAAAAGCTAATACCTAAGTTAATATATATATTTTGCAAGCATTTTTTACTTTGAATTTACAGTATACATTTGGAAAGACAAGCGACATTTGAGAAAGTTACAGATTTAAACCGAAAATCACAAAAAAGGTGTCTATAATATGGAATGCCCCTGTCGAGGTACCAAATTCAGTGTAAATTTGTTTTTTGAGAATGATTCTGGACACCTTTTAAAGGTTTTAAAATCCATAGTGGTTTCTGTAGCACATTTTCACAAATTCTTATAAAATCTATAAACCAATCCCACATTTATTTCAAGTGCATTAGCAGACCCCATCAAAGGAAGTCTCAGCTCCGGTCTCCCTGCCATTATTTGGCCATTACCGCGTCTGGGTCTGAGGCGTTCTTTGGGGGTTGAGGCCACTGCTGCCTAATAGATAAAGTTGGCCACAACCGCGACTTCCTTCCGGCTCCAGTTTCCCCGCAGCTCTTCAGTTCATATGTTGCCATTAAAAACGCGTAACGTTTATGGGCTTTTATGATTGGAGCATGACAGACAGGATGGGAACACAAAGCTGGAACTGTAGTTGGAGCACAAAGAGGGAACTCGGAACGCCAAGTTACTTCAGCGGGGGAGATCCCTTAAAGTTTGCCACTGGAGTAAATTATGTTGTCGTGTCCGAAACAAGCCAAGCCTATCCCCAAGGATCTGGCGAACTGTGTCAGTCCAGGCTGCAGATAGGGCTCCTCCTTCTCCACCATTCAACTGGAGTAATTGGTTTTGCACTAAAGTCCGGCCATTACAAATTGCGCTACATTTAAATTATGTAGCCACAATAATGTACATTTTATTTTTTGTTTATTTCGTGGAAATTGTTGGCGACATGTCCCTAGTCCATGTAATAAAGTGCTGTGAGGTGTGTCTGAGATCAGAACTAGGTTTGTCAACTATTAGATTAAAGATACAGTTCTAGATAGTTCGAGGGGCTTAATTGGGAAATAAGAGCATATCGTGGGAGCTACAGTAACCGGTGTCCTTAAATCTATATTCAAATGTTAGAGCTTCAAACTAGGACCTTTGTTTTTGTTGCTTATTTCTTTTGACACTTTTAAAATTGTTTTTATTTGGGTTTGTCAGCTATTAGATTGGATACACAGCTCTAAACAATCGGATAAGTTGATGTATAAAACTAGAGGGTACAGAAACCGTCATGGATTACCAAAGGGTTATAGCTTCGCCTCTTTTTATAAAGTTTCTTATTTTAAATAAAGAAAAATTAGTCTAACTCTAAGCCCTTTATGAATTATTTTAATTACCAGCTAAAATAAACACAATATTCCCCATAGATCTACTCATCTATCCCTTGGAGTCCTTCCTGAGTTCCTAATACAATATTCTCGCCTGCAAGTGGCGTATATCAACCCAATTATTATTCAAAACAATGTCCTTCCTACCTTAACTTGACCAACCATTCCCGACTTAAGCCTAACTCCGCCACAGACACCTTGCTAATGACCTTTACCCCGGGGATGCATTAAAAGGGTTTTTGGAATGGTTATCCACCGCCCTTTTGGGTGGAGAATGTCAGGTCCCTTAAGGATGTGTGAAACCCCAGCCTGACCTTGTGCGCAAATGAAAATGCTAATCACCAAGAGCGCATCCTTGGAGGGCATCGTGCTGCAATTTGCAAGGGGCGGCTGCCAAGTGGAATTTAATTAGCACTGGTCAGTAAATGCTAATGAAGCAACCTCTAATTTATGCCATTCCCTTTCTAGAACATGGCGGCCGGGGATAAAGTCATTTACGTGGACAAGGACACGCTGGAGGCGAATGCTCACCTGGTCTACGCGGTTCACAACGATTCACATGGCTTGTTTCATCCGGATTGTCACGCCTACGAGGCGGATCACACGGGCAGGCCCCACACCATCGTCAGTTGTCGTAAGTATGCAGAGAAAAGGAAATAATGTGAAAAACATTTCATATTTAATGTTCTTTTCCAGAACTTCGCTTCGTTCGCAGCGGCATGCTCCGGGAAACGCCTTACTGCGTGTCCTTGGAGGCCCGCGATCTGACTATCGTGAGCAAGATTGAGGCCATGTCTGCCACGGCCGACATCTGTTACCACGTGAACCTGGATAATCTTCACAAAACAGATCGCGAGGAGCTACCCCTGGCATTGCCGCTGAGGCAGCATCAGCGTTTCGATAATGATTTCGGCGGAGGAAGATCCCGGGGTCCAGTGACGGTGGATTACGAGAAGGATGTGTCTGTCTTTCGGACAGCATCGCCCTACTATCGAGTTACCCAACCCGAGAGCTTCCAACAGCTGATGCGAACGCGTTCCATTCGATTCGACATCGTGGAGGATCGCAGCGGAGCCTTTGGCATCACCCAGACATCGGGCATAGTCTATGTGCGGAATCCCAAGGCCCTAGAGGAGGCTCCGGAGACGATATACTTCCTTAATGTCACCTGGATAGACAAGGAGCGGTTGTCCCACGTCCGTGTGATCAACGTGCACCTGATCCATGGAAGGCCTGAGAACACCAGCTGCGATCTGAAGATCAAGTCTGGGTCGCAGACCTGTGCCCAGGTCAAGTACCAGTCGCAGTGCGTCCGCTTCTGTGGGCTGGCCACCGGCGGCGGATCGTGTGAGTGGCGTGGCTCCCATGCCGCCATGTTTAGCCCCAAGTTTGGATCATGTGTTCCACACTCCAGTCACTGTCCCGATCATATTTGTGATCCCCTGGAGGAGCTGCACCCGATGGCCTGTCCCCAAGACTGTACGTCACAGGATAACCTAATGGGCGCCCAGATAAGTAACGACAACAAGTTGGGCATCTACAGTGGATCGGGAACGTGTTTCTGCGAGGACAATGGCAAGTGCTCCTGCGCTCCCTTGGATGCGGAACCCAAGCCCAAGAAGCCGCGCAAGCGAAAGAACGAAACAGAACAAGCGGAACCCGTGCTGGAGAGAAGAGGAGGTGGCGTCGTCGGGGTAGGAGACTCATCCCAATCCCTGCAGGATCCCCTGCTTCTGGGCGTACTTAACGTGGCCGGCTTTGAGTGCGATCGCTCCTGCATGTTCTTCGTGATCAGCTGTCCCATGGTCTTCATCCTTCTGCTCCTCGCCCTGCTGATTGCCCAGAGGAAGATGCTCCAGCGAAGGCTGGGCAAGCAATCCATAATCCCCATTGGCAAGCTTTCCCTACCCGAGAACAGTGACGGCGATCTGCCCCTGATGCCGCTCCAAGGTGGCTTCAAATTCGAGAGCGGCAATGCCAAATGGGAGTTTCCGAGGGAGCAACTCCAACTGGACACAGTTCTGGGCGAAGGGGAATTCGGTCAGGTGCTGAAGGGTTACGCCACCGAGATTGCTGGCCTGAACGGAGTCACCACGGTGGCCGTGAAGATGCTCAAGAAGGGCGCCAATTCTGTGGAGTACATGGCCTTGCTCTCGGAGTTTCAGCTCTTGCAAGAGGTTTCGCATCCGAATGTCATCAAGCTACTGGGTGCCTGCAATCAATCCTCGGAGGCGCCGCTCCTGATCATCGAGTATGCCCGCTATGGATCCCTGAGGAGCTATCTGCGTCTCAGCCGGAAGATCGAGTGCGCCGGCGTGGACTTTGCAGATGGCGTGGAGCCTGTCAACGTCAAGATGGTGCTCACCTTTGCCTGGCAGATCTGCAAGGGAATGGCCTACCTCACTGAACTCAAGGTGGGTTTAGCGAAAGTCAATTAAAAAATATAATTTGCCCAATTCTCATTACTTAAATTACATCATTTTGTTTTAAATTATTTTATTATTTCTCTTATATAATTTAAAGTTGGTTCATCGCGATTTGGCAGCCAGGAATGTCCTTTTGGCAGACGGCAAGATTTGCAAGATATCCGATTTTGGCCTGACCAGAGATGTTTACGAGGATGATGCCTATTTAAAGCGTTCAAGGGATCGTGTGCCCGTAAAGGTAATTTCTATCATTCAACTCCTAAGAACAGATTTTAAAGAATCCTCCTTAATTTCCAGTGGATGGCACCGGAATCCCTGGCCGATCATGTTTACACCAGCAAGTCGGATGTCTGGTCTTTTGGGGTTCTCTGCTGGGAAGTGATCACTTTGGGAGCCTCACCGTATCCCGGCATACCGCCGCAGAATCTATGGTCCCTCCTAAAGACCGGTTATCGAATGGAACGACCAGAAAACTGCTCGGAAGCGGTGTACTCTATAGCTCGAACCTGCTGGGCGGATGAGCCCAATGCCCGGCCCTCGTTCAAGTTCCTGGCCGCAGAGTTCGAGAAGCTACTGGGCAACAATGCCAAGTACATTGATCTGGAGACGAATGCCGTCTCGAATCCTATGTACTGCGGCGATGAGTCTGCCCTGATGAGCTCCTCGGACTTGGGGGAACCAGATTGCTTGGATCACCTTTGGTGCCCGCCCAAGATTGCCTACGACATCCATGACCAAGGTACTAGCTACGACCAATCGGAGTCGGAGATGCCAGGGCCCTCAATCGTTCCACCTGGCTACGATCTGCCTCGACCCTTGATCGATGCCACCGCCAAAGAGCAGGTTCTGCGTTATGAAAACGATATGAGATTCCCCCTCAACATACGCAAATCCAGTTGCTGCTCGCCGAGCTACAGCAACATGACCAATGAGTCTCCGGTGGGGGCCACCGCCTTGCCCCACTATTCGGTGCCTGTTAAGAGAGGACGCTCTTATTTGGACATGACTAACCGGAGCCTTATACCGGACAATCTGGACAGCAGAGACTTCGAGAAGCATCTGTCCAAGACTATATCTTTTCGGTTTTCAAGCTTGCTGAACCTCAAGGAGACAGCGGAGACCGGGTTGCCAGAACAGCAAGTAGCGGATGCTGTCTAGGAAATAGAACTACGAGCTTCCTAACCTAACCTTGTATAGTTTCCACTTTCAATGAGTTCCCTTAAATCTGCGCCTGCTTTTCAGTTCAAAATGTTTGTTGATTAGTTTTAGTTTATCAAATTTAGTCTCATAGCTTTATTCCGATGCCAAAAAGAAGCGAACGAAACGAATGTTACTTCGAATATTACCGAACATTTAGAGAAAGAATAAACCAAAGAAAGCCCATGTAAATTCCGTATTTAACTCTAATTTTACTCTAAATCTTTATATGAATCATAAAATCTATAACTTGCCTAAACTAGCTGTAAGAAAAGACCAGTTTTGTACAAATCCTACCTTATATACCAAGCATTTTCTATTATTTTAGATAAATATGCAAGCTTTTATATCAATGGTTTATAACGCTATCACTTTTAGTGTGTGGGCAGAGGCCGGGCAGAAAAATTGGCTTTTTATGTATACTTGTGCCTAAAAGTTTTTATTTTAAATATATTTGATAAAATAATGTATGTATAACGTAAGCAAATAAGAAATCATGACCAGCTAAGTGTGATTTATAATTTTTAAAAGCCTTCCCAGAGTTCATTCCACACGTCTTATGCCTTTTGGCATTCAGTCATAAGTTTAAGAATTGAAATTTATTTAAAAGACATTCACAATCATAAAATGTAATCAAAAAGTCATTAATGCGTACACCTGGTACATTTCTTCTATATTTATAGCCTGCACAAAGCATTCCTCACAGGCACTCAACTTATATTTAGGTAATGAAGGCCTTGTACTTATTTATTTCTGCCAAATAGCCATCAAAAACAGACTGTAAATATGTGCTAAGAAACTTTAAAATACACATAAATTATATTAAAATAATAGATTAAAGTCTTGCCTGGTTTATTCTTCGTCGGGAACTAATAAATTGAGATTTGCACTGCTGGCCACGCTGCCCAGGAAGCACTCCTCATCGCCGCGCACGGATAAGGTTTCCCTGCCGGTGAGCACCTTCTTTTCGCGTATCATGGCCGTTCTTTCCCATTTGGAGCCCTTGCAGTTCTTGCAGCTCTGCTTGGGCAGTTTGAATACTGTGGCGGTGCGGTTCCCGCAATCCTTGCACTGGAAGAAACGCTTCTCGGCATCGACCACCTTCAGCGGATGCTTCTCCTCCTTGCAGCGATCGGAGGCCGAGAAGGCGGTGTATTTGCACACCTGACAGATGACGGCCTTGCAAGGCATCTTGTAGGTGCTCAGCATCTTCTCCTCCATGGCCTCCTTGCGCTCAAGCTTATTGAAGTACTCCTCCTGGGCCTCGCGTTCACGCATCTCCACGAGATTCGTGTGCGTTGAGGTGGCCGCCATGATCTTTTCGATGCGGGATTTACGCATCATTTCGCGATCCTCTTCCTCGATCTTCTGGCGCTTGGCACTGCTGGAGAACTTATCATTTAGCTCATCGATGGCTCTCCTTTTACCAGTCTCCGTGCCCCTTGTGGAGTTGGGATTGACTTTCTCCAGTGGCTTCTTCTTCAGCAGCGCTGCTGCCTTCATTTTGGCACTCGCCGCCTGCCGGGCTCCCACATTGATCTCAAAGGAAAAGTTCTCGCTGCCTGAGAGCTTGGGTGTCAGGCTGGCATCGAAGGAGAAGCCGCGATTCTTGAACTTATCCGGTACGGGGGTTAGAGGAGTTAGGGGAGTGCTGGGTGTGGTGGGCGTGGCTCTGCTGGGCGTAGTCTGGCTGGGAGATCCGCTCGTACTAGTTCCTCCTCCTAAAACGTGGCCCTTGGCTGCCTTTTCCTTTTCAAATCGCTCATTTTCCGCTTTCAGCAGACGCAAACGCTCAAGATCTTGGTACCGCTGCTTACTCGATGCCTCCACACCGCCGGCCAAGCGGGAAACGGGTCCAGTCCGCTCGGCATAGGGCACATCCGGCGCCTCTGCTGTCTTGGGCTTGGAAGCATGATCAATGTTATGGGCAAACGGTGAGACATCGTAGCCAGCCAGCTTGCTCAGACGATCACGTTCCTTATTGATCAGCTTGGCGCTCTTCTTGGCGGGAACAGCGGTGAAGGTTTGGCCGCCATAAAAGACTTCATTTTTACCTATTTTTTAAATAAGGAAAATGAAAATTATGAGAACGGAATAAGAATCTATCAGTCACTCACCCAACACTTTATTCCTGAGCTCATTGAGGCCACGACCTGCGGTGGCGGACTGCAGTTCGGAGCGGCGGGACATCTTGCCGTACTCCTGCTTTACATGGAACACACAATAGTCGCAGTCAGTGGCATTGACCACCGATGTGCACTTATCTCCGTTCTTTTTCGTGGCCCGACAGGTTCCCAGATCCTTGCTCTGTCCCAAAATCATCACTTTCTGGGAGGTGTCTATGGACAGGCAGGCGACATCGGAGCTGCCGGCTTTCCGCTCAAAAACCGTGGGATTCAATACCGCCAAGCACATGCCCTCCGCCGTTTTCCATAGCGTTTTGTGTGCCTCTCTGAACAGAAAGATCGATATGGTCTTTATTTCACCACGCAGATCCGATAGCTTCCACGTAGAGAAGGCGTCGCCCTTCTTGGTGTTTTTCACGGGACTCTTGGTAACAAGAACTCCTGCGATAACCCAATCCTTGGCCAAGTCACCTCGCTCGATGTGAAAGGCTACACCAGCAAAGGGCACAGATTTCCTGCCACCCATGCGCTCCTGGAGCAGTGAGCTGGAGATCAGGGGATTGATCATGCGCAGACCAAAGACCGGATCCGTGTAAACGGCGGAAGCGGGAGCACTTGGTTGGGATGACGAAGCTACGGCTGCTGCAGCTGTCGGTGGTCTTTGGAAGGAGCTGCTTACCGCAGACTGGCGCTTGATGGGATTATGGGGATTCTTCAGCGGCGGCTGCGGTGTTGAGGAAACCATCTTCGTGCTGCCCGTCTTTAAAGCCTGGTCCACCTCCCTGGCCACCCGCGATTCGTGGGCGTTCTCCCGCTGACGCTTCAGGCTCTGATTGATGTCACTTCCGTACTCATTGTACTTGCGTTCCAGGAAATTCTTGACTTCCTCGTCGTCAGATGAGTCCAGCTCCGGCTCCTTTGTGGGCGCTTCTTTCGTGGCCTTCTTTGCCGGCTGCACGGTCTTCTCATAGCTAAAGGCATCCGCAAAACTGCTATCTTCCCGCAGTTTTGGCACTGAGTTTGCCAAAGTGGGTTTCTCTGGGTTTTCAGTTTTCGCTGCGTTTGCATTGTCGTCTTCCGCTGCGCCCAGCAGTTTCTCCAAGGCTAGTATCTCGTCTTCATCGTCAATGCTCCGATCGGTTTGCGACGTATTTGAAGGACTCATTTGATCGGTTTTTTCTTTATTTTTTTACGTGTTTTATTAGTTTTTTCCAGCGAGTTCAACAAAATCCGCGGAAACAAATTACTTTTGGCGGGCTCAGTGTGACTGCATTTTATAGAACGGAAAACTCATGGAATTAACCAACACTGACGGTCTAGTGATGGTATTTGTTTTATATTTAGTATTGAACTGTTGTACATATTTCTTTTTAAAAAACTTTATGTCCGCAGAGTATTTCAGTCCCTTTTCAGGGCTACAACATGTTCAACCAAAATTTAATTGAGATGGCATTTTCGTCCACCGAAGGCCGGACAATAATCCCATACTACCCACGGTCAGAACGGTAACCAAATGCAAAAAATATAAAAAACCTTTTCGGAATTGCTCTTGATCTAATAATAATTATATACATTATCGAAAATTTTACTTTTGGAATTAATTAAATTAAGCAAAAAAAAAATTAATATCCAACCGATATATCGGTTTAGTATTTTTCGATTTTCCATCCACTTCCGGATTTTTTTTGCATTTAGCCGCAACCCACATATTTTCGCTACCAAGTTGCGGTCATACTGTTCGTCAATAAGTCATCTTTCGGCTTTAATTCACGAAAAACTTGCAAAAAAAAGAACTACAAAGAGCCTAAAAGCGGCCAATCCCACGCCCCAAATAGCAGCCGTCAAAGGGGCCGAACGAGAGTGTGACAAATCGTGGTGCAAAAACTAGCCTGAAACGTCAAGCAGCCGTGGAAAAATAGCAGCAGCAGCAGCAGTAGAAGCAGCGGCAGCCGAAGAAAGAGTAAAAGAGAGTGTGGCGAAAGAAAGAGGAGCGCAAGGGGGACGACGGCCGCCAACAACGGATCGCGAACTAGTGTTTAAGCATAAAGTTTTCCGCCCGCGCCCCGCCCACCTCTGTAACCGCCTGCCAGGCCACAGAGCAGAGACCAGGTAAGGAAGGATGATGGCAGATCTGCCGAAGATCTCTGGACACGGCCAGGAGAGGCAGTAGCACAACCCACACCGCATCGCACCGCCCTCACTCCAATCGTAGTACTTGTATGCGAATATTTAACGGCTTTAACCGCATTTTCGCCATTCTCGCTGATTTATTTTGCAAACATTTCGCATCTCGTGGCCATTTTGTGGTTATAAGCGCCGCTTGCAGGCGGCTCCACGTGTATTGGTGTGTGTGTGTGTGTGCCGTCATTGTAGTGTGGCTTTTCCTGCCCTTGTATTGGGTTACAAGCACACCACGAGGAGGCCTCCCGTTATTATTGTTGTTATTGCTGCTTCTGATAACCCCTGGCTTGTTATCAAAAGATAAGGGAAGGGGGGCTAGGAGGAGTGGCGGCTTGCAGCTTACATCACAGGCTTTCGCATTGCATCGGTGACCTAATGCACCCTTAACCCCGGGAGTCGCCTCGTTTTGCTCGTGTGAAAAATCTAAGAAAACTTGCAGAGTTGCCAAGGCATTTGGCGTTTTCTGATGTCTTTGGCCGTTTTTGTTGTTGTTTATTTTTTGTCATTTTGCTTGCGCATTTTCTTGTTTCCTCTTCTATATATTCCCCTTCTCTGTTTTCGTTTATCGTACGTACGCACTTCTCTCATCTTCCAACGCTCTCTAACCGCTCTCACTCTCATTTGCCGTTACGCTGCTTACGCTCTTTTTCTGCATTTTCGCCTGTCATCTGGCGGTCAGTAGCCGGCAGCCCCCTCCACCCCATACGCCTTCTTCTTCCTCGCCATTTCTCCCCCCAGCTTCTTTCATCGCAAATTGTATTTTATAATATACGAAATATGTAGGAAACTGCAGGCCTAGTTAGTTTAGGCGAAGTTTGGAATACCCTGCCAAGGTGTGACATTTTTTAAGTAAAGTAAAATTGAAGCGAGATCCCTACAGAAATGGTTAAAAGTGATGATTTATTAAATATCCTGAAAAGAGCAAACCTATTAACATTTTAAACTACATTTTATTTATGTTCGTAATAAGGAAAGCTGTTTTTACAATATTGTAATTGTATTTCAGATCTTTTTGGCATGTAAGCATATACAAATTCGATTTTTATAAAGCTTTTAAAACACATTCTTTAGTGAGAATCAGAGGTTTAATAAAATAAATATACTTACATAATTAGGTTATATGTTTTATTAGCCGGTATTATTTCGGTAGTCCTCACTAACCTCAAAATTCAGACCAGTTGAACTCTGAGTAAATTACTTCTCTCTACAGAACAGAAAACTATCGATAAATTCCCAAGGAACCAATATTATAATATATATGTATCCTTAAGGAAGCGCTAAAGATAATAATATTAATCCGTAATAATAATTCTCATATCGTAGCTCACCTTGTTACCAAACGTCTTAGCGATTCATTAACAACCTCTTGCAAGCGTATAAAAATCACAATCGCCGCCTCCTCACCACCTGAAATCATTTTTCGTAGGCGTCGCCTGTTTTTTTGGCCTTGTTTTTCTTTTAGCCTCTGCTCGCTTGTATTTTTCGCATTGGAGTTTTCTTTTCACTTTTCGAATTTCCACACATTTGCTGCACACATTTCAACGTTCTGTGACGGAAAATTGTTTGCCAATGTTTGTTGTCTACCCTAGAGCGTCCTCCAGGGTCCGCTGCATGTTGAATGTTTCTGCGAGTGCTCCACAAGATATTGCCGGTATGTGAGCCACTCTCTACCCCCACTAATCCCACCGAGAACCCTAGCGTAACCTCCAATTTTACCCACCTCCCCAGACCCCCAGCCAGCCTCTAGCCTTGTGTCTTTAGATTCGATTGCAGTAGCAACCACAATTGGAGCATAAATAAGCGATAGAAACGACCCCAGCGAGCCAGTCGAGATTTGGTCTTTGTTTCGGCGATTACCAAGCAAGCATACTAAAAACTGACACACTCAAATTTTGTGGTCTTTTTGCAGTGCTGCAACGATAAAGAAATGAACTCAAACATATTTCTGGGCACAGCGGAGAACGGCCTGCGACACGATAAGATTGTTATACTCGATGCGGGAGCACAGTACGGCAAGGTGAGAACCACAACACAGTTCCCAAAGAATATTCCACATCTTGTCATGGGTTTCATGCTCTTTTAATTAATCTTAATGTCTTTGCTCTCAGGTTATCGATCGCAAGGTCCGAGAGCTGCTTGTGGAATCGGACATCCTGCCACTGGACACACCGGCGGCCACGATACGCAACAATGGCTATCGCGGCATCATCATATCCGGCGGTCCCAATTCCGTTTATGCCGATGATGCGCCCAGCTACGATCCCGATCTGTTTAAGCTGAAGATACCCATGCTGGGCATCTGCTATGGCATGCAGTTGATCAACAAAGAGTTCGGAGGCACAGTGCTCAAGAAAGATGTGCGTGAGGATGGCCAACAGAACATTGAGATTGAGACGTCGTGTCCACTGTTCAGGTGGGTTTCAGCAGGCATTGAGGCTTGGGAGTACCTGATAGTGGCAGCAACAAGAAAGTGCTTGAGTTGACTGAGTTTTATTTAAGCGCTGATACAATGCTGCCAGAGAAATCTCAATGCCAAGAACAGTTCAGTTTAGTTCAAGTCTATAATCTGATCTACACGTGGCCTAACATAAGCTAACATGTATTTATTATATTTAGTACAAGTTTGTGGCTTTCTTTCGATGATAAACTCCTTTTTATAACCCACAGTCGCCTCAGTCGCACACAGTCCGTACTGCTAACCCACGGCGATAGCGTGGAGCGGGTGGGCGACAAGCTGAAAGTTGGTGGCTGGTCAACGAATCGCATCGTAACGACCATTTACAATGAGGTACTGCGGATCTACGGCGTCCAGTTCCATCCGGAGGTCGATCTCACCATCAACGGCAAACAGATGCTGTCGAATTTCCTGTACGAGATCTGCGAACTAACGCCAAACTTCACCATGGGCAGTCGAAAGGAGGAGTGCATACGGTATATCCGAGAGAAAGTGGGCACAAATAAGGTGTTGGTGAGTATTAATCTCCATTCAGAGTTGACAACCTAAGTGACATCTTTCTATGTCTGTTTTTTGTAGCTGCTGGTCAGCGGGGGCGTGGATTCGAGCGTCTGTGCGGCCCTGTTACGCCGTGCCCTTTATCCTAATCAGATAATTGCTGTGCATGTAGATAATGGTATGAATTAACAGGAGATATAGCTGATACAACACAATATATAATATTAACATAAGGGGCTGTCCATAAATTACGTAATATCCTATCGCCGTAATATCCTAAATTCGCCCTGTACTCATCGACTCCCCTCTTTTTAGGCTACTTTATCAAAATGCTTGGCCTTAAAAGTCACTTAATCAATTCAATATTCTTAAAATTGTAGGTTTCATGCGCCAGAACGAAAGTGAAAAGGTGGAGCGTTCGCTGCGCGATATCGGCATCGAGCTGATCGTTAGGAAGGAAGGCTATACGTTCCTCAAGGGCACGACGCAGGTGAAGCGGCCCGGTCAATACTCGGTGGTGGAGACGCCCATGCTCTGTCAGACCTACAATCCGGAGGAGAAGCGCAAGATAATCGGTGATATATTCGTCAAGGTGACCAATGATGTGGTCGCCGAACTGAAACTGAAGCCCGAGGAGGTACTGCTCGCCCAGGGCACACTGCGGCCGGATCTGATTGAGTCGGCCTCCAATATGGTCAGCACGAATGCAGAAACAATCAAAACGCATCACAATGACACGGATCTGATCAGGTAATTACTTTTATTCATCTTAAATTATGCTTACTTAATATCTCTCTGCTGTAAAGGGAACTCCGGAATGCGGGACGTGTTGTTGAGCCACTGTGCGACTTCCACAAGGATGAGGTCCGCGATCTGGGCAATGATCTGGGACTGCCGCCGGAGCTGGTGGAGCGACAGCCCTTCCCAGGCCCCGGCCTGGCCATTCGTGTGCTGTGCGCCGAGGAAGCCTACATGGAAAAGGATTACTCTGAGACTCAGGCAAGTTATCGGTAGAATAACCACGATTTGGTTCAAATTTAAACAAGATATTACTTCAGGTCATTGTACGGGTGATCGTGGACTACAAGAATAAGCTGCAGAAGAACCATGCGCTGATCAACCGGGTAACGGGCGCCACCAGCGAGTCGGAACAGAAGGATCTGCTGCGAATCTCTGCCAACTCACAGATCCAGGCCACACTGCTGCCCATTCGATCGGTGGGCGTGCAGGGCGACAAGCGCTCCTACAGTTACGTTGTCGGTCTGTCCACCAGCCAGGAGCCCAACTGGCCGGATCTGCTCTTCCTCGCCAAGATCATACCGCGCATCCTGCACAACGTCAACCGGGTATGCTATATCTTTGGCGAGCCCGTGCAGTATCTGGTGACGGATATCACGCACACCACACTCAATACGGTGGTGCTGTCGCAGTTGCGGCAAGCCGATGCCATCGCCAATGAGGTAAGAATTACAGCTGGAACATGTGTAATTTGTAGCAAAGAAATTGGGGTTCTTAGACGCAAAGACTTTACTTTCTTCTCCGTTCCCGTAGATCATCATGCAAGCCGGACTGTATCGAAAAATCTCACAGATGCCCGTCGTTCTCATACCCGTGCACTTTGATCGCGATCCCATCAATCGCACGCCCTCCTGCAGAAGATCGGTGGTGCTGCGTCCGTTCATAACGAACGATTTCATGACTGGCGTTCCCGCTGAGCCCGGTTCCGTGCAACTGCCTTTGCAAGTGAGTATATCTCTGAAGTCTTGACTGCATTATCTTTATTTATTTGCTCATTTTCTCCGGCGATAGGTTCTTAATCAAATTGTGCGCGATATATCGAAGCTGGATGGAATCTCGAGGGTTCTGTACGACTTGACTGCCAAGCCGCCGGGTACCACCGAGTGGGAATGATGCGTTCAAACCAAACCAACTTTCAACAGCCATTTCATAGAAGTAGATGAGGGAGAAACATTATTCAAGCCACCAACCAATAAGCGGCGGGCGCTCGAGACTAGTAGGACCATGGCCGATGGTCGATGGAACGATCCTAGCAGCCTTCTTGGGGGCCAACGAGCGCAGCTGCTCCTGCCTTTCAAGAGAGACACGTGAAACGAGAGCAATTGGGATACACAACGGGAGGAGAGTGCCGCTTCGTAAAAAGAGAAAGATTGAAAACAAATTCAGGTTCATGTAATATCGATCGAGTATGTGTAATTAATGCGAAATTAAACGAATCGAGAGATCCAACTAATACACACGGCAAACAATTTGCCGCGCTAATAATAATAGTAATAATACATTATGTACATTTGCATGTTTTGTTCCTTTTGTGAAAAGGAACCACACACGTAACCGTAACCAACAAAAACAATTATTTTACGCATTTTTTAGTTATACATATACATAACAAATTATACATATATATATTATATACAGATACAGATATTAAATAATTGCAAACAACAAAATCAATTCTGAAAATTGTATAGAAGAGAGGACTGTGTGTGTTCGGAGTGCGTTGTCGCGGCAAAAATGGCAAAAGCAAAACAAAAAAAAAGATTGTAAGAGTACGAAACAAAAATATTCTAAGCTAAAATTATGAATTGTTATATAAAAAAAAAAAAAACGTCTATATTTAAAAAATGGCAAGCAACCAGGAAGAAAAACAAAACAAAGCGATTATGATGATACAAGAAATGTAATAAAACGAAAAAGCTATTTAAACGTGTTTCGCCTTCGGTTTCTCCTTGGCCGAGTGTCCATGGTCCACACTGCCTGTGATCTTTTCCATCTTCTGAAAGGCTTCATGCGATAGAACCAAGTGACTGCACTGATGATTCCTCAGCACCTCGAGCGAGGCCAGCTTTTCGCAGACTTTAGGTCTGGATTTTGGCTTTTCCTTGACGCCACTCTTTTGCGTCGATGGATGCTTCGCAAGAGTAACGCCCGAGGGTGGGGCTTGCATTGGCTGTTGGGGGATATTAATATGCATTTTGTGGGTTATATTAAACGGGAAATAAGCTCATTAAAAGTTAAGGTAACAAAGGATGCAAGAAATGAAATATATAAAGCCTCGTAACCCTTTTTACTTACCATCTCCTTGTGTGGACCATCTTTTTCTCGGGCAAAGATTCGATTTAGGAACTGCATATGATCCGCGTATGACAGCTTCGACTTAAACTGCTCACCCAAATACTTCGACTGCTGCTCCTTGAGGCGTTCCATGACGACGTTATAGCGCAACCGATGCATCCGATGCTTCCAGAAGTCCGGCGGTGAATCCACCTTCATTTCATCAGCAATTGCCTTCCAGATCTTCGCCTTGTGATCGAAATTGAAGAAGTCCCTGTGACCCTCATTCCACAAGCACTTATTGTCGGCATAGAGGGCAATCAATTTTAATTTTAATTTGGAACTTCTTAAAAGCTTCCGACCGGGAGACCAGAAGACTCCGCTATCATTCGACTCAGAATTATTCTCAGAGTCTGTGACGAACGTGAAGGAGGTGGTACTTGTCCTTTCAAAATTCATTGTGGCAGCTACTAATTTTGGTTTACTAAAATACGGAAAAGTGAAATACAGATCACAAATAATGTCAACAAATGACTTCCGAAAATTGTGTATTCCTGGATGAAGTATAGTAAGTATTTTGATAAGGTGCCTTCTTTCTTTTATATGATAATAATTGTGTTATAAATAATCTATTCACGTATTACTTTATATCTTTATAATACTTTTTCAACCAACCTTGAAGTCGTCACCCTTTTGGTTTATCCTTAAAGTGGCATTTTAAGGGGAGAACATGTCATAATGCCCACGACCTTAATGTCTCTGTTTCGTGGGTCTTATGTCAATAGAACAAGCGAAACTAAAGATTATATAATGTCCATGGCGTTATGAAACCTTGAGAGTGAGCGTTATGAAACGCACTCATATTTATATATAACTTATATATATACCCAACTTTGTACCTCAAATAAACTCTCAAAGACAGAGCGAAAAGTAAAACCTGCTATCCTGTGACTAAAACAAATCTCCGGCTAATTAATATTATGCTTTATTTTCCACTACATAATATAATAATTATAATATCAACTCGCTGTCTGTGGCTTACATCTTATAATTGATACAATTAAGATAATCATGGGAAAATAAAGGGGGGGTGCATAGGGTTTTATTGAGAGATTTGACTCTTATTGTCCGCTTTATGGTTTTTTTTTTGTGGTAAATAAAAGAATCGTTTAAATACGTATTACACTTTGAGTTTTATTCGCACTTAATCATCGTTTTTATCATTATCGTCGAGGCAATCTGCCGAGCTTTCTGGACAAATTCGCAAAGAACAAGTATATAGCAAGAATTAAAAATAAATGTTTGTGTATAATTATATGGGTATACATAAAAACTCTTACGAATTCTGGCCAACGCTCTTTTCGTTTACAAAATGAATAATTCACTTTCGAAAAAATAAAAATACTTTAAAAAAATTGAATAACAAATACCATAAACTCGATTGCTTGCGTTGAGTGTGAGTGTACAGGGGGGAGTCCGGATCTGTGGACAAAGGGGTCTTAAGTATGTCCACGGACCACGTTTACTGGGCCAGCTCCTTCATGCGGTTAAGGGCGCTGCCAGCCTTGAACCAGCCAATCTGCAGGTCGTTCAGGGTGTGGTTCAGCGTGATCTTGTCGACCTTGTTGCCGTTCTTCACCTCGCACTCGACGGGCTTGCCGGGCGCCAAAGCCTTCAGGTTGAGCAGGGAGATCTTGCTCGTGGGTGTGATCTACAATTGCGTAAAATGCTGGAGTTAGTTTTGTTTTTAAAAAGGTTATTGTACAAACTCACCTTATCGTAGTCAGCGGGATTGGCAAAGGTCAGGGGCAGCATGCCCTGCTTCTTCAGGTTCGTCTCGTGGATACGGGCAAAGGACTTGACAATGATGGCGCGTCCACCCAGGTGACGGGGCTCCAGGGCGGCATGCTCGCGGGACGAACCCTCGCCGTAGTTGTCGTCACCGATGGCCACCCACTTGATGCCGTTGGCCTTGTAGTCGCGGGCAACGTCGGGAACACCGCCCCAGGAGCCGTTGCGCTGGTTCTTGATGTTGTTCATCTCGTTGTTCTCGAAGTTGGTGGCACCAATGAACATGTTGTTGGAGATGTTGTCCAAGTGGCCACGATACTTCAGCCAGGGGCCGGCGGCGGAGATGTGATCGGTGGTGCACTTTCCCTTCACCTTGATCAGCACAGTCAGATCGGTCAGATCCTGGCCGTTCCACTTGTCGAATGGCTCCAGCAGCTGCAGGCGCTGCGACTTGGGGTCCACGGCAACTTTGACGTTGTCGCCAGACTAAGGATATCAAAAATAATAGGAAATAACTAAGAAAAGTTAATAATTAGACTTGGTTTCAACAGTACTCACCGCTGGGGGAGCGGCATAGGTGTCCTGGCCGGGATCGAAGCCCTTGGCGGGCAGCTCATCGCCGAAGGGAGCCTTCAGCTTGAACTTCTTGCCATCGGAGCCGGTGAGCTCGTCAGTCAAGGGATTGAAGTCCAAACGACCGGCGATGGACAGAGCGGTGACCAGCTCGGGACTGGTGACAAAGCAATGGGTGGCCGGATTGGCATCGTTCCTGCCGGTGAAGTTACGGTTGTACGAGGTGACAATGGTATTCTTGTCGCCCTTCTTCACATCCTTGCGGTCCCACTGACCAATGCACGGACCGCAGGCGTTGGCCAGCACGGTGCCGCCGAACTTGTCGAACACCTCCGAGATGCCGTCGCGCTCAATGGTGGCACGGATCTGCTCCGAACCGGGTGTCACGTTGAAGGGGACCTTCGACTTCAGGCCGTGGCTCATGGCATCCTTGGCGATGCTGGCACAGCGACCCATGTCCTCGTACGAGGAGTTCGTGCAGGAGCCAATCAGACCGACGCGAATGTCCAGGGGATAGCCGTTCTTCTTGGAGTTGTCGCCCAGCTTGCTGATGGGATGGCCCAGATCGGGAGTGAAGGGTCCGTTGACATGGGGCTCCAGGGTATCGAGGTTGATCTCGATCAGTTCATCGTACTCGCAGTTCTTGTCGGCGGACAGGATCTTGCCCTGGTACTTCTGGGCCTCGGAGGCGATGCCACCGCGTCCGGTGGACTTCAGGTAGTCGGCCATGCGCTGGTTGAAGGGGAACAGCGAGGTGGTGGCACCGATCTCAGCACCCATGTTGCAGATGGTGGCCATGCCCGTGCACGAGATGGAGTCAACGCCCTTGCCGTGGTACTCAATGATGGCGCCGGTGCCGCCCTTGACAGTAAGGATATCGGCCACCTTCAGGATCACATCCTTGGGGGAGGTCCAGCCGCTGATCTTGCCGGTGAGGTTGACACCAATCACCTTGGGGCACTTCAGCTCCCAGGGGATGTCGGCCATGACGTCGACGGCATCAGCGCCACCGACACCGATGCACAGGCCACCCAAACCACCGCCGTTGGGCGTGTGGGAATCAGTGCCGATCATCAGCAGGCCGGGGAAGGCGTAGTTCTCCAGAATGATCTGATGGATGATGCCGCTGCCTGGCTTCCAGAAGCCCAGACCGTACTTGGCGCAGGTGCTGGCCAAGAAGTCGTACACCTCCTTGTTCAGGTCCTTGGCGCGAGCCAAATCCTTGGGTCCACCGACCTGGGCCTCGATCAAATGGTCGCAGTGCACCGTCGACGGCACAGCCACCTTCTTCAGGCCGGAGGAGATGAACTGCAGCAGGGCCATCTGGGCAGTGGCATCCTGCATGGCCACGCGATCAGGACGCAGGCGCAGATAGGATGTGCCGCGCACGATGTCCTGGTTGGCCGGATCGTCCAGATGCGAGTACAGCACCTTCTCGGAGAGCGTCAGCGGACGGTTTAGCCGACCACGGACCACATCCAGGCGCTTGTTAAGCTTCTCGTACGGCAGGAAGACGTCCGAGTCGAACTTGGACAGCGCCACCTTGGAGGCGGTGTAGCAGGAGGCGTGGAACTGGCGAACCACTGGGCCATCTGCCACCACATGCTTGCCCAATCGGCACACCTGAAACGAAGGGAGAGGAAATTTTTTAGGCATTAAAGCGACTATCCTGTGTAAAATCATATAAAAACATTTCGAAAGAATGTCTACATTTATGTAATTCCAGGTATTATTTATATAATAAGATAAAGGCTGTAAATATTACAAAATAATCTGTATAACTTGAAGAGCTGCTTAAATAAACAACTTCTCCAGGTAAAATATTATTTTTCAGAGTCTTTTTGAATTAAATGAGATGTTAACCTTCCTATTATGTGAACTTATTTTGTATTCTTATTATAATCTATTAAGAACAAGTTTCCCACTGAACTTCTTCAATATTATCCCCCTCTTGGTGTGAGAATAAACAAATCAAGATCAAGCAATTAGCACTTTGTCTGCGAACATAATTTAGTCGTCATGATGAGTACAGTGCAGTCTCCCAAAGTTTGTCCATCATTTCAATCATTTTTATCAGTTTAGAAATATTTGTTTGGAGGACACACCGTACTCCTGCTGATTTGATTGATTCGCCGCCGTAATAAACACTTGATTATAATGTCACGAGCCCTCTCAGCTTTAATTAAATTGGAGCAGCATTATCAGGAAATGTAGAAATCTCAAAAAAGCGGTGATATTTAGCAGATGATGACGCTTGGAACAAAGAGCAGAGATTAAAGGTTGAACTAAAACCAAAAGAACTATGATTAATCTACGTACTATTCAAAGTAAATACTTGTGACTAGTTTGTTTGGTGTTTTTCCTATTCATAAACAACGAACCTTTCCTTTTCCTTTTCTTATCTACGTTTTATAAGGGTTTCTATTTTTAAAGATATTGCGTGAAAAGGAAAACAAAGCTGTTGACAACGCAGTGGAGTCACTTGCTAAGCGTGTGTTTTATTTCGGGAAGCCATAAACAATAGCTACTTAATTTTAAGTACCACTCTGGGAGGTAGTCTCTCATTATCAGTTTGTTTTCTGTTTCTAGAATTTCTATAAATATTCCGAAATGCAGTAGATCTCAGAATTTGACTAATTATTTATTATTCTATTTATTGAGACTTTATTTATAATTCTTAGTAATTTTACAAAAGTGACTAAATTACTTTCTTGAAGAAGTGAAATTTTCCGGCAGAACTTTATTTATTTTCTCGAAGAAATTGAGTATTCCTGTACAAATAAATTTATTTTATTGAAATGTTATTTTTTCCCTAGTTTTCTTTTATCAAATTCAATTTTTCCACATAAATTCATTTATTTTCTTGAAGAAACTTATTGTAGAGCCTTTATTTATTTTCCCTTTATTTTCTCGAAGAAATTGGAATGTTCTAACAAAGTTCGAAAGCATTGCAATATTATTTGTAGAGTGAAAACAGCTGTGAAAACCTTAATAGTTTTTGTTTTGGTAATTCTCTATATTAAAACCCCTTAAATGGCAATAAACTACAAATTTGTTTATAACTGCAGCCGCAGCAATGCATTCAAATTAATTAGAGCCACGTGACGCAGCTGAACAAGAGGGAATAACAATTACGTCAAATAGGTCATTAACTTGTTGGCAAGTTCGCGAATACAGTAGAGCCTTTTGGCCATGGAAAAAAACCCACTTGACGAGGGGAATGCACGCTTCCCGCTCCCCGCTCCAGCCACCAGCTGTGCGCGTGATGCCCGATTTGGCAAACGGTATTAATTTAGCTTTATTTAGTGCTGAGCATTATCAGAGTGTAAGTAGGCCTGTCACAGATAAGCAGGGTGCTGCTGCCCCCGAAGATATATGCTAGGGACTCCCTGGTTAAATAACTGCTTATGTAAATGGCCAGCGCATCCGGACCGCGCGAATCGCTGCTAATTGCTGGATGCTCCCGTTTTCGCGGATGCTCCTCCACATTCCTACCCTGGATGCAGGGGTAGGCGCTGCAGCCTGAGACGGGAACCGAGAATCACAATCGGTTACCTAACAACTTTTAATTTCATTTTTAGGTTAGAAAAGCGTTGTGCGCAAAAAATTTGCGATTCTTCGCTGCCCAAGTTCCTTCGCTAACTGCTCACAATCTGAACATGGATTCCCATTAATTTTTCGCGTATTTTTTCGCAGTGTTCCAGTCTTTATCAGGGGGCACAGCACAGCTTTGATTTCAGGTGTTTATATATAGTTATTTTTCGTGGATTTTCGGGCTGCCGGAGAGGAGGCGGTTTTGCTCCAGAACGGAACGTACCTGGGCCTGGGCGCTCATCAATCTAGCAGCCATTGTTCGCGTCCTATTAAGGCGATACTTAAATACGTGTGACACCTGGTGGAATTGATATTTTAGCGGAACACTTAAGCCGTCATCAAAATTTTCAGCCCTCTCAGCCGGAAGATTTTAACACAGACTGAATTTTTGTTCGCACGGCCCCTGCGTCGAGCCAGTGTGCGAGGGCGTCGCGAATGGGCGACAGTGCTGCCGGCTCTGGCTATTTTTCCGCCATATCTTAAGCAGGGAGGAAGTCCATTACTTTTATAACCTGGTGCACATTTTGTTTACTACAATCACTAAATCTATTATAGTATGTATAAAAAACATAAGAGTTAAAGAGAAGTTGAATGCTTAAAGCTTAAATAATCAATTTCAGGATACAAATAAAACATTTTCTATAAAGCATTAAAGCATTTTACTTAAATATTTATCAACCTTAGGCCCGGCAGCACTCTTCGGACTTGAGCCGCTTTCCAGCACTGTCCCCGTTTGTTTGCGTAGGCGGGCGGCGATTTCCAACAACTGTGCGAATAATAAATAAGTCCGGATGGGAAAATGTTTGGCAAAGCGCAGTCGGCGTTAGTCTTGACCCCTTCGCGATGTCCGAGCGACGAGGTGTGCACGAGATACCTGGGGAGTACCAGCCAGTGCCCAGCCAGCCCAGCCTAGAAGGAGAACCGACTGCATCCTCCTCCACTTCGTGCTGCCGGCGTCCCAATTGCAACTATCAAATCCGAGATGGACAGAAGGTTTGCTGCTGCTGTGGGCACGGCTACATCATACCCGTGTTTATACTCTTCGTCCTGGTGATGATTGTCCTGCTGTTGCCGTGGGAGACCTTCCACCGAAACGAGAGCGCAAACAGCCCCGTGCCCGTGGACACTCCGTTGCCATGCCAACTGGAACTGGTGGAGAGCCTGCCCGTTGGGCTAAACTACAGCAACTATGAGGGTAGCCACCCCCGTCTGCGAAGCACCTTTGAGGCCTGGCAGCTGCTGCTGGGCAGGGCAAGGACCTCGCTGGACATAGCCGCGCCCCACTGGACACTGCGGGGGGTGGACGTGAACGACAGCAGCACTGAGCCCGGCGACCACCTCTTTCAGCGTTTGCTGGCCAACGGGGATGCGGGCAGGCCCAAGTTGCGACTGCGAATCGTGCTAAACCGCAGCCAGGACAGTCTGTGGCATGCCGATGCCCGAATCCTGTCCAACTACGGAGCAGCGGAGGTCGCGTCAATAAATTTCCTGCACTCCAAGCTATGGCTGGTGGACGGCGAGAACTTCTACATTGGCAGCGCCGATATGGACTGGCGTTCGCTCACCCAGCGCAAAGAGCTCGGTGTCCTGGGCAGGAATTGTCCGCACATGGCGCAGGATATGGCCAAGATCTTTAAGGCTTATTGGTATTTGGGCAGCAATGAGGTGCCGGAATATTGGCCCTGGATCTACCACACCCACATCAACCAGCGGCGGCCGCTGCTGCTGAACGTAAACAAAAACCACACGATGCGTGCCTATGTGGCCACCTCGCCACCCGGACTCTCGCCCACTGGCAGGACCCTCGAATTAGATGCCATCGTAGGAGCCATTGATAGAGCCACCGAATTTGTATCCGTCTCCTTGGTGGATTACTCGCCGCTTTTAAGGCGCGGCAAGAAGGTGGAGTATTGGCCTTACATCGACAACGCCTTGCGGAGAGCTGTCTTGGAGAGAGGTGTGGCCATCAAGTTGCTTATTTCCTGGTGGAAGTATTCGGATCCGAGCGAGGATCACTTCCTGCGATCACTGCAAGCGCTTAACAAGATGCGTGATGAGGTGGACATACAAGTGGCAAGTGTAACTGATTTATGCCGCGAGGAAATTAACTAAATAAAGACTTTATTTTAGCGCCGCTTCGTAATGCCCACCACAGATGAACTGGAGAAGATCTCCAGCGGAAGGGTCGCCTGCAATTCGTACCTGGTTACCGATGAAGTCGCCTATATAGGAGCCGCCAGCTGGTCGGGCGAGCATTTTATTTACTCGGCGGGAATGGGGCTACTTCTCCAGGACATGGACTCCAACAACAACAGCCTGCGCACGGATCTGCTGGCCATTTTCCAGCGGGATTGGTTCAGCCCCTACGCCTTGCCGCTGAAACCAAACTTAAGAATTTGAATTTAGGTGTCAAATACGCCGGCACTTTGCAACACTGCCCAGCAGCCATCAGCTGCTCATGTCATAACAAACGTCAGACCTAACCTCAATTCTTTCGCAGCTAAATAAATTAAAATTTTTTGCTACTCTCGAATAAAACCAAAATAAAATAAAGCATGGCCAACAAGCCGACACGCGACGTGTTCGCCATTATCTTCCAGAACTTCTGGAAGTCCCTGAAACCGCGTCAGTTCCGCGGCAACTACATTGGCGAGGATTACTTCGGCAATAAATACTTTGAGATTCCGGCAAATCCAGCGATCGGCAAGCGCAAGCCATCGCGATGGTTCGAGCCGGCGGACAAGGAAGCCTTCGACCAGGAGTTGACCGCCGAGTGGGAGGCGTGGCTGCGGGGTCGCCGTGAACAGCCGCCCACACGCGAGGAGCTGGTAAAGAACCTCCAAATCATGGACATGAAGAAGCGCAACGCCGCCGAGCTAGAGGCCACCTACGCCAAAGACAAGGACGACAAGGCGCTGCCCAAGCAGGTGGAGGGCCCCACCATTGGCACCTTTCCCAAATACAAAGAGTACGAGTTTATTCCCGGCAAGGAGCCGCCCGAGAAGTAATTCGATTGAATGGGGCTTGGTATTTTTAAAGAATTTAATGTGTAAATATAGTTAAATGATCTTAAATGTTCTACCAATCGTTCAAGTCCAAGTCCTTAACTATATCCACGGCCCCACCGGCCTCGTCGTAATCATCAACAGCGGCCGCTTCGTCGGCTGGCTGGGATTTCAGCTTCTCTGCCGTCTTTTTCTCTGGCTTCTCCTTCTTGGCCTTCTTCGATTTCGGCTCCTCCACCTCTACTTCCAGCTCCTCCTCCTCGTCTTCTTCGTCGTCCGAAGCAATGGGCAGACCATCATCGCCTTCATCCTCCGAGTCCGAGGGGAACAGCTCCACCTCACCCCTCTCATTGCGCACCGGCACTCCCGTTTTGGCGGGCAGCTTCTTCAGCTTGGGCACATCGTAGTCGGCATTGATCTCATCCGTCTGCGCCGCCTGCCTGCGCTTCTTGGTCTCGTGCGTTTTCAGCCAGCTGGCGTAGTAGATGTCCAGCGGTGTGCGCTTCACTCGGAGCTGCTGCTCCCACGCAGCCACTGCCTTGGCGTCCTTAAGGTCAAAGTTAACTGTGCTCTTACCGCGCTGCTGCTCAATGAAGCGACCGCTCTCCTGGATCTTATCCATCAGCTGCTTTAGCTTGCGGGAATAATTGGCATTGCGGCAATCCTTCAGGTACGCCTTAATGGCCATCACACTGGGCACCACCAGATCACTGAAGGCCAGCGAGGTGGACTCGTGGGCTAGGTATTCCAACAGGAGGCCGCACACCTGCTCGATCACCTCATCTCGGAAACCGTTCTCCGCCAGCTGAGCTTTGTTCAGGCGAAGGACACAGGTGAACTGCAGCGGTTTCATGGACACGGCCGTGTGCTTGCGATTGAAAGTGTTGCTCTTGAGGACTTCCACGATAAGCGGCAGCACTGGCACATATGTGTTCGTCTCCTTGGACAGGGAAATGAGCGTCTGCAGGCAATGGAAGCGCAGCGGGAAGTACTGAGCGGTGGGTATCAGACGGATCACGCCAGTGGCAATGGTAACCAGGGGATAAACCAGAGGCTGCAACTGCGGCTTGTTGGCACTCGCGCCGAGGAGATCCGCCCAGAGGCGCAGGGAATTAATGAACTGCCAGTTGTACACCGCCTGGAAGCTGTCCTTCTTCTTGAGGATCACGGCATTTCGCAAATGAATGGCCAACTGTCGGATGTATAGGAAGGCGTGCTGGTAGCTGACGTTCAGGTCCAAAGCGAACATCTCCACCAGCGAGCGGCGCATGAAGTTAATTCCAGGCAACGTGTTTGGCGACACGAACTTGGAGTTCCTCACGTAGGCCAAGTACATGGCCTTCAAGACATGGTTCAGCATAGTGGCCTGGGGAAGTGTTTCGACACTTTAACAAAAGCTACTAATAGAGATAATGTTTAGCACTCACCTGCTGCTTCCTGGTTATCTTCAGGATGCAAAGGAAGGCCAGGACTCGCACGGTTTCATCCCCGGTAGCCCAGAGCACAATGAGGCGCTTCAGAATGGTCTTGCCCAGCGCGCTAAAGGGCACCACCATGCCGGCCATTTGGTGGAGATGCTTGAGCAGCACGCCCAGGATGTTGGCACTCGACACTTGCTCCACCAGGCGGATCAAATCCGTGAGGTAGTAGCGCAGGCAGCCGCGCACCTTGACCCACTTCTTGTGCTTGTGCAGCGGTAGGCTGCTGTTGGGCTTCACGCCCAGCACCTGGATGATGGCCGGCTGCAGATGGAGCACGCACAGCTGGATAACTCCATTGAAGGCAGCGGCGCCCACGACTTTGAAGGCGGCAGCATTGGGCTGGTTCTCCCCACCATCGGCCCCGTCTGCCGAGATGCTGGCCAGGGCCGAGTTGAAAGCCTGGATTACCTTGCGCACAATGTCGATGGAGACGTTGGCTTGGCCCAATTGCTGTTCCCACTGTCGCAGCAGGTTAAGGGTGACCTTTTGTGTGCCACCAGTGACGGCCTCATCCTCCTCTTCGTCCTCAAAGTCGCTCTCATCACTGGCCACGGCCAAATCGTCGCTGGGCTTGTGGTACTTCTCCTCGTTCTCCTCGTCATCGTCGCTTCCTTCTGCAGCCGCCGACTTGCTCTTGTCTTCCTCCTCCTCCTCCTCATCATCGTCCTCGCTGTCGGACAGATTGAAGTCAAGCAGCTTCTTGTCGTTCTTCTTGAGAAAATCATAGAACTCCGGATCAATGTCCTTCAGTCCCTCCAGCTCCGCCTTGTGGCTTTTCTTGGATCCTTTCTTTGCAGGTTTGCCATTCTTAACAGGTGCTGTTGCCTGCTTGGATTTCTTGGCTACCAACTTGGATCCGGGAGCTTTTCCGGCCTTCTTGACCAGCGCCTTCTTAATAGCATCCTTTTGCGGCTTCTTTTTGCTGATTCCTGACGTAGGTTTGCCCAGAGTTTTAACCTTTTTCGACTTCATTTTTACACGAGCTAAAATCCAAAACAAAAAACGCACGTGTGCCGCGCCGATAACGATACACAAATCGCAAAGAATTTGTCTTCCATTTTAGCTGGGCACACTTAAATAGCTTCTGTGAGCACTGAGCGTTGCCGGAATATGACAGAAAGTTATAGGTTTCATCCATTTCCCAGGCCTACAGCACTTTGCCGTTATTAAAAACCCTTGGCTAGGCTGAGCAACTCTAGTAGGTATGCGGAAAAACGATTTTCTGTAGAAAAACGGAATAATTTTCTCAAAACAAAGCTCGTAAACGGCGCTGCCAGAACATAAGAAACTACAATGACAAAGTGCCATCTCTGAAAGGGATGCCTGCGCGAGTTGGCAGCTCCGTTTCTTGTCGTTGCAACTCGCAGGCGAAATTTTTATTTGTTGCAATTGCCATTTTCAATTGCAGTTCGTATCGCTGGGCCAAGGGGCGGTGGAAAATGGCACGTAAGAACCACAACCACCACATGTACGCCATACCCGCCGGCATGGAGTCGGACGAGGATGAGCTGGAGGAGCTGATGCAGCGACTGAAGATCAAGCGCCTGGCGGACATCACAACAGGTGCCGGGATCAATGGTCACAACTTCGACGCCACACTGGATGCCGAGGCGGAGAAGTTCTTCAAGGTGTTCCGCGAGAAGTGGAACATGTACAGCAAGAACAAATCGCCGCATTTGCGCCAGGAGTTGGGCAAGGCGCTGATGAGCCACCAGGAGCCGGCACTGCTGTTGGCTTTGAAGATATTCGCCAACTGTCCGGACAGCAGCAACATGAAGCCGAAGAGCTTGTCGCACTTTGTGCTGGACACGGTGTGCAAGCTGCATGAGAAGTACCCGGAGTCCCTCAGCGAGGAGGGCTGTGATCCCAACACCAGCATGATTGCCTTTAACTTTGTGAAGATGTCGGGCCTGCTGAGCCTGAACAACGCTGTGATCCATGCCTACAGCCTGCGCCAAATCCGGGAGCTCTTGCTGCCCCAGCTGCGCGCGCTGCTGGAGGCGGGGCACGTTAAGGAGGTAACTCAGTGGAGTATTAGCTTGCAGCTTACGCATGAGTTCGACATGATGGATCTGGCCTTTCCGCTGATCGCGATCGAGAAGTTGCCGCTGGCCGAGGAGTACCTGGACCATGCCACCGAGCAGCAGCTGCCGTTCGTCAAGTTTCTCGACTCGCTGCTCCACAAGGAGAAGTCGGTGATCCAGCTCTGCGAGCATCTGTTGGGGTGTGTAAAGATCGGAATCGAGTTGCCCGTCTTCTTTCTAGTTATATTAACCGAATATCCTTTCCAGGCGCTACGAGAATTTGAAGATATCGCACAACGTGCTCAGCTATCGACCCATTTCAAAGATTGTGGCGCGGCTGGCCAAAAAGTACGGCTTCGACGATACCGTGACCCCCAACTACAAGTTCACAAAGACGGGCGGTTACCTACACTATCTTTACCGCGAATACGAGAAGGCGCGCATCAATCTGGCCAGTTTCCGGGAGCTGGTCAGTGTCCACGCCTATGACTATGAACTGTGCAAGGACTTTGTCAGCTACTTGGCCGCCGCTCACGCCCATTCGGAAGCCATCTACTGGTATAGACAGTTCAAGCTAAACCCAAACGATTGCCCGCTGGAAATCAAATCGGAGGTGACGCGAAATGGCTCCGTGGAGGGCAAGAATGTAGAATCTGATGGCGGCGGTGAAGCCAGTGGCTGTGATATGTACCTGACCATGGACCTGCCGGACGAGTGCCTGATCATTGTGGACACGGCGGCGCAATTTGAGCGCATGCTGTTCCACCTGCAGAAGGAGCACATCATATACCTGGACTCCGAGTGGATGCAGAACGTGTGCGGTGGCAGCCAGCTGTGCGTGCTGCAGATAGCCACCGGAAACAATGTCTACCTGATCGACTGTTTGGCCCGGGAGAGCCTCCGTTCGGAGCACTGGCGCTCGCTGGGCGCCAATATCTTCAACAACGTGAACATCCTGAAGGTGGGCTTCTCCATGGTCAGTGATCTCAGCGTTCTGCAGCGCTCCCTGCCGTTGCAGCTGCGCCTGCAAATGCCACACCATTACTTGGACCTGCGCAGTCTCTGGCTGGAGCTAAAGAAGCAGCGCTTTGGCGTGGAGCTGCCCTACGGCAATGTGAACAGGGCTGGCGATGCCCTCACGGATCTCTCACTGATGTGCCTTGGCAAGAAGCTGAACAAGTCCAACCAGTGCTCCAACTGGACCAATCGACCGCTGCGCCGCGAGCAGATACTTTATGCAGGTGAGTTTGGTGTTCTTGTAAATCTAAAGTAGCTACTGATGGATTCGCCCTTCCAGCCATCGATGCCCGCTGCCTGCTGTTGATCTACAACACGCTCTTGGCCCGCGTTTCCTTCATCAATGTGGCCATCGAGAAGAGCATTGCCAGCAACAATTTTCTGAAGCGCGGCGCCAACGTAAAGTGATGCCTGCTGGCTGGCTGGCTGGATCCTGATTCTCACGGAGCGGATGATGACTCGACGACAAAGGCAGCGCAGCGTTCGCCCGTTCGCCCAACCTACTCTTAGTGCAAACATTAAATTTGAAAACGAGTATTTAGCGTACAATTAGCGCGAGGCAGCTTAATCGGAGGCACTTTGTACAAAAGGAAATGTTACAAATCAAAAGCAACCGACGATGAATTACAGACGACAAATGAATTTGAATCCTTATATTATACATTACAAACCTCTATACTTTTTCTATAATTTCCCTGTAAATATTATATATACACTTGCATTATTCCAACTATTCTCACGCATGACACGTATTATTTTTCGTACAACGAACCCCCTTTATTTACTCTCACGCATAATCAAAACTGAATAAAAGCAATTAATAAGAAGGAAGGAGTTGGGAGACGTCGGTTAAATACTTTCAATAAATTCGCTAGCCGATTAAAAGTTTGTAGAAATAACAACAAATAAAAGTATTGTAAAGTGGAGTGTGGAGTTCATTTCAGAAGGTGGGCATACCCGCTGTTCCAGTCCCTCTCGAAGACGTCACGCAGGTCACTCCTCAGCGTCTTCGAGTGCTCCGTCTCGTGGGTCTCGCTCAGCACTAAACCAATGCCGGCCGTGTTCGTAAAGTAGTCGCCGCTCCAGTTGGAGGTGCCAATATAAGCTGTTCGGTCGGTCACCATGTACTTGTTGTGGTTGACCCGGGCATAGGGGATCTTCTCTTGGCTCTCGTCCGCGGGTACAATGAAGCGGCGCTTCAGAAGAAGAAATAGAAGTATTTATATTTTAAAATTGTTTCCTAGGTCTACAAAAATAATTGATATCTTGCTTAAGATTAAAGTTCAAGTTCAAATTTCAAGTACAACTTTTGTTATAATAAATACGAATCGCAACAATTAAATATTAAGATTCTTTCCCCCTTTCAACTCACAATTTGTATATCGATGTTGTCCTCTTTGGAGGCCAGATCAAGCAGAGACTTGAGGTACTTGTCCTCGCTGGGATTGGAGTGCTGCCACCAGGAGATTAGCAGCTTCACAGCCACGCCGCGCTCCACAGCTGCCCTCCGCAGGGCATCGTCGATGTAGGGCCAGTAGTGGTGCGGCTCCTCATAGATGGTCAACGGAAAGTAGTCCATCACGGCGATATTGACGTAAGTAATGGCCGCATCAATAGTGCTGACGATGGCATCCAGGTCGTTGGTTCGTCCATAGGTCGAAAGGGGTGGCGGTGAGTTGGAGAGGAAGCCCTCCATGCTGGTGTTCTTGTTCACATTTATCTGCATGGGATACTTGAGATTAAATTGCGTATCGAGATCACTATTCCAACGCGGAATTTTCGAGTCCTCGGTGTGACCCAGTATCCAGTAGGCCTCGAAAATCTTGCGCACATCGATCGCCAGCGCCCGGCAGTTCGTAGCGAGGACACCCATCTCCTTGACCTGAGTGAGGGCCCGCCAGTCCATGTTGGCGCTGCCGAGATAGAAGTGCTCGTTGTCCACAACCCACAGCTTTGTATGCAGCACTCCGTGGACAAAGAACTTGGGGAATGACACGCTCACCACCTCGGCAGCTCCGTTGCTGGCCAAAAGATTGGTGTCACTATTGGGCGACACACTGGATGGCGAGCTCTGGGCAATGCGGATCTTGATTCTCGGTGTGCGGCTGCCGCCATTTCCGTTGGCCAACAGCCTGGCAAAGATATCCTCGCCTGGCTGCGTGCTGCTGTCGTTCACTCCGGGTGTGTCCTCCTCTTTGAGCGTCCAATAGAAGGAACCAATGTCCAGGGTTTCCTTGGCGATGTCCAGCAACTGAGTCCAGGCCTCGTAGGTGGACATGAATTGCGGGCTGCCGGCAGGATATGTCAGATTCTGCGGTATCGTCTCCACCAGCTGGATATTGCAGTCGTACTTTTCGCTGTGCAGACCATGACCTCTGCCCCCGCGCCACTGCTGGAAACGTGGCCGCGGCTGGAAGTACGAGGAGCCGAGGAAGAGAAGCATGAAAACTGACACCGTTAGCATTTGGGCAGCTGCTGGACTCTCCGGCACCGGCTTCGGTTGCTCCTGCTGTCCGTTCTGGCCGGCCTGAGGGGCGGGCGTGGGGCCACTCTCCACATCAGAATCCTGGTTCTCGAGCGTTTTGTATTGGGCCATGGCGAAAATCCCCGAGATCAGCGATTAGTGGCGACAATGGCTGGCGCTTTGCTTATCTTTATCGATATTCACAGGTTGATAGTCTTTGTCGCTCTGCGGTTCTCTCTTGAATTAGCGGCAAAAGAAGAATGATAAAGAACCAACACGATCGGAGCAGAAAGCCCGGAGAGAGAGAGCGATCCGTTCCCATTGTTCCTATCTCACTGTTCCCACAGTGTTGGAGGGGTTTGTAGAGGAAAAAGTACCTTCTTTGTCAGTCTAATTCAAATGTAATTGGGATTACCTTCACATAAGTTAACCTATGCCAAAAGGTTGCTAAAATATTTACGATTTAATAATCGTACAAATTTTCCCCTCGAAGAAGTTTGTTTCGGCGCCCCTGCTACCCACAGTTGCAGCAATACACAGTCAGCTGTTCTCTGTCAGAGCTGGTTGTTGTTGAACTCGAGATAAAATGCTGAGAAATTTGCTTTTTGCCAGCGCGTAAATTAAATCAAATAAACTGTAATAATATAATATTAAATTAAAGTTTTTGCATTCCAGAAGACTGAGGCAACCGCTGGCAGGTGTTCTGGCGCAAAGTTCCGCACGGAACAGCAGCACAACGGCATTTCTCGATGCCGGCACCGAGAAGGAAGTGCGGCATCATGAGAATCAGGCCTCCGATTGGTGGAATCAGAACGGATCGATGGGCGCACTGCATGCCCTGAACGAGATTAGGTAGGTGGGAACCGTGTACCAATTGTATATAGCTAACAAGTTATATCCCCTGCAGGGTTCCCTTCATTAGAGACGGCATTGTTTCGCGCGGCACAGTGGAGCCCGGTTACGTAAATACGACCAAGGTGTTAAAAGGTCAGCGGGTATTAGAGGTCGGCTGCGGCGGCGGCTTGCTCACAGAGCAACTGGCGCGTCTGGGTGCTCAGATAACGGGCATCGACCTCGGCGACAAGCTCATTGAGGCGGCCCGCGATCACCTTAATAACTCCAGTCCGGAACTGGCCGGCAATGTTGTGTATAAAACCGAGGCGGTGGACCAGCATGCCAAGTCCAATTGTGAATGCTATGATGCTGTGATTCTATCCGAAGTGGTGGAGCATGTGGATGATAAAGTGACCTTGTTGGAGGCCAGTGTGCGCACTTTAAAGCCTGGCGGATCCATTTTCATCACCACTTTGAGCAAGACCTTTCCCAGTTGGTTCTGCGGCGTTATCTTAAGCGAATATGTATTGAATCTGGTGCCCAAGGGAACGCATCACTGGGATAAGATGATTTCGCCTTTGGATGTGCAGCGTATCTTGGATACAAGTGAGTCTTTCCTTTACCAAGGAAGGTTTTATTGTGGACTTACGACCGTAATAAACCCTTCCTGGTAAAACCATTTCCTCCCTCTCTCTTTAACCTTTTATCAATGCATTTCCAGTGAACTGCCAGACGGTCCTGGTGAACGGCAGCACCTACGACTTCTGGAGCAACACCTGGCGCTGGATCAACAATACCCAGATGTGCTACGCACTGCAGGCGGTGAAGAATAACAACGCCTGAAGAAGGGGGATCCACTTTAAGTCGTATATTTTAGTTAACTAGGGCTAGGTCTGTGTATGTAACAACTATGTAAATGGGTAAATAATTAATCGTCATCCTCGCGGGGCTTCTTGAACTGCTGTTTTGTCTTGGGATGAAGGCTATTGGGGTGCTGCTTTCGCTTGAAGTCCTTCTTGGAGCTGAACTTCTTTGCCATGCTGTTGGTGACGGTGGGCGCCTTGTTGGCATAGTAGGCCTTGGCCATTTCCTTGTCAGAGACCTCCTTGGGCTGCTCCTGTTTCAGGTGGGCCTTCTTCTCCGCCAGCTCCTGCTCCATCAGCAGTTCTATTTCCGGATTCATACCCCGAAAGCTGAGACGGCCGTCAATAAGGCCCTCGCATATAGAGTAGCTGGACTCCACGATAAAATTGGAGCTGGAGTTTATCATCTTCTCGTTGATCTCGTTGGAGTACAGTGCGCGGCTCTGCTCGTCGTCCGCCTCCTTTTCCACCTTTACCTTGGTGCGCTGCATGAACTTCATGTCCAGAACGCCGCGCGACAGTCGAGGCTTCATTTTGGAGGGCATTTTTAGTCTGATGAATCAAGAAAATATATTTACAAAACCGAAACTCCAGGCACGTTTATTATTATTTTGTTCCAAAAAGCAGAATGTGCGAACAAAACAAAGCCGAGAATATGTGACAGTGCTGGAAAGCGACGTTTGGCTGCGCCAAGACAACGTGGCGCGCCCTCGTGTTTTTGCGATATTTAAAATATTTATTTAAATTATATTTGGAAACTAAGCAGACTCAGTAGACAAGCTTCTCATTTTGGCACTCTGAAAAATAGAAAATATAAAAAATATGGGTAAATCCAGGTGTACCCGCTGCCACCGCCGTTCATCGCGCCTCTTTATTCTACCTACTACCTACTACCATCTACGTTATTGCCCAAACCGAAAACCTCCAGATGAAATCTTACGGAACAGGGGTAATTTGTTAACCCTTATCCGGTTTTACGCCGGTCACGAGTGTCTTTGGAATTGTCTGCACGAAGAGTATTACAACGGGTGCAAGCGAAGACAACTTTGGTGCTGGATAGCTCGCCAATTTGGCGGCAGATTGTCTCCATTTCAAATTGAATGCCATATGATGTTCTTACACGCGAAAGCTTTAAAGGAATTCAAGCGGATGGACAGGTGCCGACGAAAGGGAATCGAGTTCACCAGACCGAACTTTGACCTTCTGAATGAATTTGATTTTCTGCTGCAGGAACCAATTACAGAAGAATCAAAATCAAAGGCTACATTTAAAATAGAACAAAAATGTCCCAGAAACATCTCCAGAAGAGCTAAAATGTCGAGTAGTTCGGATATCGATGCTTTAAACAAGTTTTGCAGTAATCTAAAGGAAGAGCTGATTCACCTGCCACGACACACTTGCCTGGAGATCCAAAAGAAAATTTACTGTATCTTGACAAGTTCAAAAAGGAAGCTTGTCAAAATTAATTGTATGAAATTATGTTGTCCACACAACAACTATGTCGAACTCTAGCTTAATGGGTACCCTTAAGAAGAGATACTATAGCCTGGTCAGCATTTTTTCAAAGTCCAATTCAGATTCGCAGAGAACTCCTCAAAGGATAAACGCATTTAATGTGAAAAGCAATCGTAGGAACCAGTTTACCGCTTTGTTGGCACAAAAGGAGGTGGTGACCAAGTTGATTTATCTATATCGTCAAAATGACTGCCTCTGGAATCCAAATTGTCCGGAATACAAGAGCGCTGAGCAACAGGAACGGGTGTGGCGGGAGATAGCATCTGCGATTGATGCCAATATGCCGGTCGTCCTGGTAAAAAGAAAGGTGCATATGCTGCGAAGTCAATGGGAAGCATCCAAGGATTTGGCAACATGTGAATCTTTAGGCTATCCCGATTTTGGGTTTCTAAAAGAAAAATTAGAAACGCTGCCTGAAATGGAACGTATTGGTTCTGGAAGTGAGCCAACTCAGTTGCAGTTCTGCGAAAAATCGCAAGAAAAAGGTGATATCCCCTGTCAGCCTATAATAATGAATAAAGCGCATCATATATCTAATCTTTGCGAGGTAGTGATTAAACTAAAACCTTTAAATTCCTAATTAAATTTAAAACTGCCTTTTAGGTAATTCGAATGGACCTGGAGCCAATCAACGATGAATTGTTTTTCGAGGCCAAGTGGAAGATCCTGGACGTGCTCCGCGATACACAACTGAAACAGCTGCAGGAGGACGCCAAAGACCTCACCGATGGACCATATTCTACAAGTCTATAAGCATAAATTTGTAATAAAAGAAAGTAAAAAATTTCAATTGCGTTGTTCAAAATTCATAAAAAGTGTTGCAAAGTGCGCGCACATATCGATAGCCCGATAGAGTGTTGCGAAGTGACGGCGTCGCTTTAGCACACTACTCAGGGGTAGAATAGAGGGAGAATGAAAAAAGTGACATAAATGGCGGAAACCTTCAGCGCCAACATTCGTATTTAATTTGGATATATTTCGCACTATTTCGCATTGCTTAAGTATTGAATGCTGAAAGCAACCACACAACGAGTTACCAGAACGGAAAAAGTCTCTACGAAGCGACCGCAGACCATGTACAAGCGCAAATCTACAACTATTGTTAAAAGAGACAGCAGCTCCGCTGCGGCGGACTCCTCCACCATGATGACGGGCGTCGGCGGTGCCAGCAACGTGGACTTGGACGAGCCCCATACGCCCACCAAGCTGTACGATTCCATCAGCATGGACACATCCCTGGATATGAATACGCCGCTAAAGTCCCCGCACTCGCAGCCCGGACAGCAGCGTTCCGTGGGCTCGCTGGTCTTGCTCACACAGAAATTCGTGGATCTCATGAAGACGAACGGTGGCACCATCGATCTAAAAGCGGTTAGATGACTCAAGACCATATAAATACCATGCTGAGCCATGCTTTACACTCCCCTTCATATTTTGTAGGCCACCAAAATCCTGGACGTGCAGAAGCGGCGTATATACGATATCACCAATGTGCTGGAGGGCATTGGCCTAATTGATAAAGGCAGACACTGCTCCCTAGTGCGCTGGCGGTAGGTGTTAATATCAAACTCATTTCCATTTCAACGCGCGAGCTGGAAAATAGTGAAAAATGTGCCATTAACCTTCGGAATATGTACAACTTAGATTATTATAGAGGATTTTCAGGGGAATGAACTGATAGTTCTTATCTAAGTCCTCATCTTTTGTAGATGCAAAGCTAAAGCATTTTCTTTTGGTTTACAAATAACCTTTAAAGTTCATAGGATTTTCTACATGCAACATTAGGAATTCCTCTTATATATGCCTATATTTATATCAATTTTATAAATTTCTCCTTCAGCGGTGGGGGCTTCAACAATGCCAAGGACCAAGAGGATTACGAGGAGGCGCGTGACCGGACCAATCACTTGAAAATGCAAGAGGACGAACTGGACAAACAGCTGGAGTACGCACAACGCAATCTGCGCTATGTAATGCAGGATCCAGCGAATCGCTCCTATGCGTATTTGACCAGAGACGATCTGCTGGACCTCTATGGAGATGATTCCGTATTTACCATACCAAACTATGACGAGGAAGTCGAGATACAGCGGAATCAGGTGGGTGTTATGCGTAGTTTCTTTGTTAATTGTCTCAAATGTACAAATATAAGATAATTCATATTTAAACCCGCATAATCTTGAACCACCTGCTTGTCTCTGCAGAACGAACTGAGCGTGTCACTGGACAATGGCAGCACCATCGACATTCGTTTGGTGACGAACCAGGGCAAGAGCACAGCGAATCCGCACGACGCGGACGGCTTCTTTGACTTCCGACGCCTGGACACTCCCTCGCCCTCGATGTCGTCACGCTCCAGCGAGGATGGCAAGGGTATGGGTACCACGGGGAACGTGATCACCGACGAGCACACCTACTCGTGCAATCCCGAGCTGAAGGATGAGATAAAGCTGCTTGAAAACGAACTGACGGCCAAGATAATTTTTCAAAACTTCATGACCGGCCACTCGTTGCGGCGCTTCTATCCCGATGACCCAAATCTAGGTGAGTTTCTTCTTCGGTGGATCTACCTCCCAGTGATTGCTAACCAAATCATTTCCTCTTTCTTCCCATCGCTTTGTGTAGAAAACCCGCCGCTCGTGCAGTTAAATCCACCCCAAGAAGACTTTAACTTTGTGCTGAAAAGCGACGAAGGCATCTGCGAACTGTTTGACGTACAATGCTCCTAACTGCGCGGACGCGGGGCGACTTACACATAATAACGACTGTAAAACTACACTGCAAATGGCCGCGAGCATTGTGCAAATATTTATGATTAGTACAATTTTGACATTTTATTCGTTTATATACCGTGTATAAATTTTAATTAGCTTAATTCAATTTAATTCCGGCAGACTAACATTAAATCCAATAAATTCTTTACAGTACACCCATTGTAGTGGGTGTACGTACACCATAAAACGTACTTCTGCGGTTGTTTCAATGTGTTTTTCTTGGCCAGATCAGAAAGTAAGTTCTTATTTTATGATGGTGTATTCTGTGGTTGGATCACAAGAGTAAAACAACGAAGTTATACCCAATTTTGCATTATTTTCCAATCGTACATATAACAGCTATATGACAAACAAAATTGCCATATCTCGAAGTAGATGGAAAAATGCTGAAGAACAAGAAAGTTATTCATTTTGAAGTTGTTGCTTAGGATATTATAATTATAGTTTTTGTCATAAGTTTGCAACGTAGTAATGAAAGCATAGCCATGCACATTTATATGGCTTTGACCTATCTGTCAGAATCTGACAGATCTGTCAACTATATCATAAAGCTGTCATAGGAACGACCGGGAAATTATGACAATTATATTCTTTGAAGTATGACCATAGCAACGATAAAAAGTTCTTGACTAAATCCCAAATTCCTTTCTTGATGTCGATTATTTCCCCAATCGCCCTATAACAGCTACGTATAAAATAAATCGGTTCTACAAGGCTAACTCGATTCGGTTCACATAAGTCTTTTTTTTACAGCGTTGCTAACTTTTAAATAAAATTATAATACCATTGGCAAGGGCCCTTAAATAATAGAAGTAAAAAACCTTTCAAAACAATATATGTAAGTTCCCTCCTTTATAATATTCGTTTATGCGTAATTATGACCACCGATACATCGGATACATGTTTTTACTTTTGAATAAAATTATAATACCATTTGCAAGGGCCCTTAAATAATGAAAGTAAAAAAAAAAAACTTTTAAAACAATATATGTAAGTTCCCTCCTTTACAACTTTCGTTTATGCGTAATTATGACCACCGATACATAGGATACATGTTTTAACTTTTGAATAAAATTATAATACTATTTGCAAGGGCCCTTAAATAATATAAGTAAAAAAAACCTTTTGAAAAAATATAAGTTCCCTTTATAACTTTCGTTTATGCGTAATTATGACCAGATACATGATAAGATACATGCTTTTACGCATGCACCACTTTTTGGGCGCTACTCAACACTGAGGGAAACGTCAAATAAAAACTGAGCATATGGCCACATTCAGAAAGTACCGCAAAACTTTGGCAGAACGTCGTGTGTAAGGACAAAAATTTTCTCGAGATTTTTCTAGTCGAAAATTTTACAATGCGCAGACGTGATATGTTAACGTGTTGGCAACAAATAAGAGCTTGCATAGGAATCGGTACGATCCCGGACAAGGAATGGAGAAAGGCATTTAAGATGTACCAGCTCAGCTGGGAGCGGCTATATTACGTTACTCTTAACAAGGTAAGTGGTAACGGGCGATCCTTCTTTTTTTTTCCACTCCTGTCAGAACTTTCTCGAATTTTCTTGCTTTTTTTTTCGCCAACAGAAGGACGGTGTAGTTGGTTCGGTTGCTTCTGCTGCCGGCCGTCGCCGCACTTCCAACGTAGTTGTTGGTTCCCGATCCAGGTCTGTCCAGTGCCGTAATGCCACGTTAGCTTCTTCCTACGGCGTAATCAAGCGTCGCAATTCTTTGGTGTCGCGCACATCTCCCAATAAGCAGCCATCCGCCAAAGAACAGATATACAATGCCCCGCTCTTGCGCACTCCAAACCGTAGAAGCACAGTGGCTGTTGATAATTATGGTACCAAAGATCATCCAAAGATAAATAAGGCATTGGACGAACTGCCTCCGATGCCTCTCGCTGTGGGCCAAGACTCCGTAATGCCCGCAGTCGATACTATCGATATACCCGAGACAGATATTCCCAGCAAGCGCCTGGACTCGGTTGACTGGGGTCTTCTGCGTACGCCCGTACAGGCGATCTCTCCTTTGGCTCCAACTCCCGTCACGCTCCGGGAATCCGAGATCTTCAATCAATCGAAGAATCGTAAAGAATCAGACTCTCCCGTGACTCCCAGCTCGGACTCGGTCGCAATAGAAGGGAAAAAAGAAACACTTCCTTCTGGGGCTCACAAGCATAGCGATTCCTTAGCTTCAGGTGCCGCAAAAGAAAAACCTAAGAAGCCGTCGCAGAATCTGAAAAGCGTTGTAAAGCACGTGACTGGGTCGGGTGACGAGCTGGATGACAATATGGCGCTATCAGCCTGGAAGGAGTACAGCAAATCCCTGAATAAAGCCTCAGGCGACAGCACCGACAAAGGCTTACCGCCGCAGAATCTTTCAAAAGAAACGAACGTTAATCCGCCGCTAAAACGCAAGAGGGGACGTCCGTCGCGCAAGGACAAGGCCAAGAAATTGAAGGCAGAGCAAGCGCTTAAGAATGTGTCGCAAGCTTTGGATCTAAACAAGGGGCCACCAGAGAACCAACCAAATCCTGTTTCCGCACTGCCATCGCAAGCACCTCAGCCCCACGTGGACTCACGTGAGGCAGAGCAGCAAGGGGGAACCGCGTCGTCGCAGTCCGCCATATCAACACAAAAGAAGCCAGCAGCCAAGGCCCGCAGTGTGTCAATACCTACAGTCGTCGATCAGGTGGAAGCGGTCATCGATGGTCCATCAAATGTACAGCTCGTACAACCCATTGTAAGCTGTATATTGTGCATTAATGTCATTAACGACACCTTTTCGTTCTCACAGCTCATCAATGAGGATGCTATCCCGCCGGCCCACATGCCAACGATGGCCACAAATTTCAAAAGTCCTTTCCCAGTTCCTTTCGGTGATAAAGTCAAGGAGAAGAAGGATGAGGAGAAGGACAAGGTGAATCAAGAAACAAATTTTGTACGTTCGAGGCCAAACCTGACTGCGTATGAGATCGACAGAAAAAATAGGCGTTTAGGCTACAAGCGAATTTTCGGCTGCCTTTCAAGCGACGAAGACGAAGAAGATGGGGATTATGAAGGCGTTGACAAAGAGCTGCAGGTTGTCTGCAAGAAATTGAAATTATATCCAAACGACTCCGAGGTAGAGGAGCAGCTGCTCAACGATGCCATGTCAAATACCAGTTCCATTGGCGTTGAAGAGGGCGACAGCAATGACGACATCGCCATCGATCTGATTGTGAAGGACAAGAACGAGGTGTCCAATCAGATATCAACGGAGATAGAGAGGACCATTGACGAATATCTGGCGGACATGCCCAGCGAGAGCGAGACCTCAAACGCCAGCAAAGCGCTCAGCGAAATTGACCATCAGTTGACCCATGCCACCAAGTGCTTCAAGAAGCCATTGAGTCGTCCGCCCCGTGATGTGGCTGTGGACAATTCGAAGCGCTTGATGGACTTGGATGAGATGCTGGACTACGAGGAGGACCACGATGTGCTCGACTTGGTTATCTCTTCCGATGAACTGGACGACGATGCTCGTCCAACTAAGGCCAGAAAGCAGTTAAAGGCGATTGAAGAGTCCGACCAGAGTCATGTGCTAAATGCCCAACTGGAGCTGCTGCCCAGTCCAATGTCCGATGGGCAACCTAAGCCCAGAGATGAATCGCAGAACGGCAAAGCGCGTAGTTTGAGCAACTACCGAATACCTAAAATAAAGCCGGATCTACTCAAGGCACAGCCATCTGTCATGCATCCGCTGTACATGCAAGAGGATGCGAATAGTGATCAACTGAAGGGTTCGCGCAAGGAGACCGCTCTGTCGACTGTGACCGATGAAACACGCAAGAGGCGGGAAGAGGAAAGACTTAACAGGAAGTCTTCAACATCATTGCCAAAGTTTGCCCCTCCGTTTCGGCATCAGCAGCAGCAGAATCAGCAGCAGCAACATCAGCAGCAGCAGCAGCATCAGCAGCAGCAGCATCAGCAGCAGCAGCATAAGCAGCAGCATCAGCAGCAGCATCAGCAGCAGCAGCATCAGCAGCAGCAGCATCAGCAGCAGCAGCAGCAGCAGCATAAGCAGCATAAGCAGCATCAGCAGCAGCAGCATCAGCAGCAGCAGCAGCATAAGCAGCAGCATCACCAGCAGCATCAGCAGCAGCAGCATCAGCAGCAGCAGCAGAAGCAGCAGCATCAGCAACATCAGCAGCATCTGCAGCATCAGCAGCATCTGCAGCCGACGCCACCTCCTAATGAGTCTTCTCAAGCCGTGGACCTTCAGCTTGTGCCTTCCCAAAACTTGTCTCCCAAGTTTGTGGCTTCCCAAAACACAGATCCACTGTTTACCCCCGATCCGAGAGTCTCCAGCAACATGAGAGCTGCACCCATTCGTCATACTAGCGGGGCCTCGCAGTATGCAGCCGAACACTTCGTACCAAAGACTGGCGCCCCCAAAAAAGGGCAGATGCTCCCTAAAGAGCCACAACCACAACAACGACATCCTCGCGTGACTGCCTCGAAATATGTACCCGAAAACTTGGCTACCAGCGGAAATAATATTCGCGCTCTCGCAAGGTCCAGGTCCAGGGGCCCCGCAGGCGGTATTTCGGCCACACACTGGATGATGCAGATTTTTGGAATCAAGTGCCCGGGGCTTTTAAGTAACAAGTGCCAGGATAAGCACTGCGATCACACGACGAGCGCCGTGGGCGAGGTCGAGAGCCGCCTCCTGAGTATCTCGACGGATGCGCTGTACAGTACCTACAAGCTGGCGCTGCGCACCTTTTACATTTTCCGCACATTTTATACTTCCTTTGCGAATATCTTTGAACGCCAAAATCTTGGCCAGCATCTAATGCAGATGCTGGTCAACTGTTGTCAGCACTTGTACCCGGATATATCATCGCAACTTGTGCGTTACGTGTTTGAAGCCCTCAAGCGCTGCGGACTGGAGCGCGAGGCCACCCATTGCATCATGACTGACCTGTTGAAGCCAGTGTGGGTGCACAAGTACCGTGACCAGACGGTGGCCGTATTGGATGTCTTGCGAAACGCCAACTGGATGGACTACGTCGATCAGCTAATGGACTTGTACAAAACACACAAATTCCCGTTGCCCGATGAATTCATGATCCGCATTATCAAGTACGGGGAAGCGACTAACAACGAGGAGCTCCAGAAGAAAGGCTTACTGATGGTGCTTGATGACATCAAGAAATACTCACAAAACCCGGCCATCTGTGCCATCATAGAAAGATACTCGGCCGGCGAGACTAATTCGATTCTGATGCCGTATCTTGGCCAGCAAGTGCCGGAAGCAGGTGCACAGCGGCAGCAGCAGCAGCAGCAGCAGCAGCAGCAGCAGCAGCAGTATCCAGCATCGAACTGGAACCACCGTTCACATTCAAATCATTTTCCACAACAAGATCGACTGCTTGGAGCAGTAGATTCTGGTCAATCCCTCATTCGGCGATCTCCGGCACCATATCCAGGAATGAACTGGAACAATAACACAAATCCACAGACGAATATCGGTCGACGGCCGGAGGCATCTCCGAGTCCCTTGGGTTTTCGTACAGCATCGGCAGCTAGGCAACAACAACAGCAGTCACAATATCCAGCAGGGATCTGGAGCAAAAATGCAAATCCACAGCCGAATCTATCTCGACTGCCCGAAGCCGGTGCTGGTCCGTTGGTTGTTCGGGGTGCAACGGCACCTGGTCAACAACAGCATCCACAGTATCCAGCATTGACGCTGCCTGGAGCAGCTACTGGTTCATCCCTTGTACTAAGCTATCCGACTGGACAGCAGCAGCAGCAACCACATCAGCAGCACCCTCAGCAGCACCAGCAGCATCCTCAGCAGCACCAGCAGCATCCTCAGCAGCACCAACAGCATCCTCAGCAGTATTCAGCCACGAACTGGAGTGGCCAAGCTAGTCCAAGCTATCAGACTGGACAGCAGCAACCACATCAGCAGAATCAGCACCAGCAGCACCCTCAGCAGCGTCCTTAACAGCACCAGCAGCATCAGCAGTATCCAGCCACGAACGGGAGTGACCAAGCGAACAATCTCAACGGAGCCGACACAATTTTTGAACTTTATACAATGTAGTTATTTAAGGACTCAGCTAGTCGTACTTTTTAATTGTGACGTTATGAGAGATATGACTCTCAGCACGCGTCCTGCCCATTTTGATAACATCTTATTGCATTATCTCTGATTCACAAAGATAAATAAATTGCTAATTAATGGGTTATGTTTGTTCCCAATTATTTGTAAAGTTTGTCGATCTCGGAAGCCTTGATAAAGCGGCTAAAAGCACCCTAAAGTGCTTCAACGCTTCCATCTAATCGGACCTTATTTCCACTGAAACATGCGGAATAAAATGAAAACAAAGACTTTCCCCTTAACCAAAAGATCAGTCCCGAAACATATTTTGTCAATTATCTTCTCTGTTCTTTTTATTGTGGAATTAAAATAGCATTAAATAGTATCAAAACTTAACTAGAATTATGTATATGCTAACTATCTCCTTGGCTTTCCGCCCTTGTTCCAGTTCTTTTTGCCGAAGCTCTTCTTGCCGCCGCTGCCACCACCCTTGCCACCACCGCCACCCCCCATGGGCTTAAGGCGCTTACGGGCGCCCGTAAAGTGCTCCGAATCGTCGTGATTGTCCCCGCCGCGCTTGTGACCACGGCCACCCTTCGTATCCTCCAGATCCTTAAGCTCCAGCTTGGCCGTACGCTGAGCCTCGGCCACGCGCTCTTGGAGGGCCATCACCTCGTCCTCCTCGCACTTGTAGAGCGGCAGCTGCTTGCCCAGCAGATGCTCGATGCGCTGGTACAGCTCAATGTCGTACTGACTGACAAACGTAATGGCCTTGCCCGAGCGACCCGCTCGCGCCGTTCGTCCCACCCGATGGATGTAGTCCTTGCTGTGCGTCGGAATATCAAAATTCACCACGACATCCACGTGCGGAATGTCGAGACCACGTGAGGCCACGTCCGTTGAGATGAGTATGGAGCGGTTCTTGGCCTTGAACTTATTCAAGGCGGCCAGGCGTTTGTTTTGGGACATCTGACCGTGAAGCGGAATGGCGGCCAGTCCCAGGGCTCGGAGCATCAGTGCCGTTTTCACCGTGTTGTTGCAGGTGCTGCAGAATATCATGAAGCTGTTGCCCGCCAGTTCGTTGAGAATGTGCACCAAGTACACGTCCTTGTACTTGACGGGTATGAAGAGATATGACTGCTGCAGCTGCTCCACGGTCTGGTACTTGTTGGAAACCTCCACTTTGACCGGATCCTTGAGGGAGGCGCGTTGCAGCTTCTTCACCTTCTTGGTCATGGTGGCGCTGAACAGAAACGTGCGTCGTTCGCGCGGCAATACTTTAAGGATCTTGTCTAGCTCCACCTCAAAGTCCATGTTTAGGATACGATCCGCCTCGTCCATCACCAAGTACTTGATGGCCTTTAGGTTAAAGCCTTTCATGTTCTCCAGGTGATCCACAAGACGTCCCGGCGTGGCGACAATAATGTGCGGTTTCTTGGCCAATTGCAGGCCCTGGGCCACCATGTCCATGCCGCCCACAACCACGCAGCACTTGATGCCAATACTGCTGCCTGCAAGAACGTAGAAGGTGCTTCAATTAGCTCAATTTACAGAAAGACACACACTGGGTTTTTGCAGGTGCAAAGGCTCAGAGGTAGTGACGAATAAAGAAATAATAATTTCATATTTTCGTTTTGTAAACAAAATCAAAACAGGTTTAACATCATTGTGGTGGGTAAGGAGGGTATATTGACCGTCCTGTCCTTTTACAAACAGCGCCAAAGGTGGACACTTACCGAGCGCTTCGAACTGCTCGCCGATTTGGAAGGCCAGTTCACGTGTGGGCGTCAGCACCAGGGCAAAATATCGCTGCGGGTTCTCGAGGAGCGCGTGCAAAATGGGCAGGGCGAATGCACCAGTCTTGCCGGAACCCGTTTCCGCCAGGCCAATCACATCCTTGCCCTGCAGCGCCACCGGAATGGCCTCACGCTGGATTTTTGAGGGCGCCTTCCACTTCAGTTCGTCGCAGGCCTTGCACAAAGTCTCGTTGAGACCCTACAGAGCAAAAATATGATATGTTGCTAGAGAGATTCCAAAACCGTAAAGGATGCAAGCAACGTACGAGATCCTTCCAAGTCAGCTTCTTCTCCTCGGCTTGGTCAGAATCGCCGTTCTCCTCCTCCGCGGAGCCTTCTGCTGCATCTTCGTCGTCACTTTGCGCCGCCGCATCGCTGTTCTCATCGTCGTCTTCTTCTTGCTCCTCCTCCTCGTCACCACTCAGTTCCTCCTCTTCGTCGCTGGTTTGCAGCTGCGCCTGCTCGTCTTCTGAAGTTTCCGACATTTCGTTACATGAAAATGGCCAAAAATTCGGCTGCTCGGATATTACCAGGTCCACGTGCTTGAAAAGAAAGAGACCGTGACCACGCGGCTAAAATAAACCAAAAAGCAGTGTAACCGTGAAATATACATGCAACCAGGCAAGAAGGAAAATACTAAAAACAGGAATGGTGGGAACACTGCAAAAATATACTCGTAATTATTGTCAGCTGCTTAAGTACGTGTCCTAGGATACGTTAAGGACAAAGAGAAACTCGCACTAGGTTGTTTTTATAACTGAAATCAACGGCTCCTTTGCCTTTTCGAGTTCCCATTTTCAAAAGCAGCAGCCATAGTGTTTCCTTTACACGACTTATAAAGCTTAACTTAAAAATAAATTTCACAGCAGGATTAAGGGTTCTGAAAAGGTTATGATTCCAATGTAAATTTTTATTTAAAACCTATAGTTATATATACAATTGAAATTAAATAAAATGTTACGACTATAATCTTTTCGACATTATATCGATATATTGATATTATTGCCATCCCTGCGGCGACGTTCTCCACATTCTCCAGTCCGGTCACACTACCGACTATTGATTGAAATAAAATTTACGCAAATACAAAAATTTGTGTTCCGATGCAAAGTAAGCTGCCGGACTAGTCGGTAAAATTGATTGATAAGGCTGAGGCCGACGCTCTTTCTGTGCGGTTCGTCGTGGTGCATCGCTTATCAGTTGTTGGTGGCCGTCGGTTGTTGGCTGGCACGACGAGTGAAAACGCCTACTGATGCAAAAATAAAAACGATACGAATTTGACACGGAATGGCTGGTGCTTGTGGCTTCATTTTTTACTTTTCAGCTAGTTGATGGTTGTGTACTGAAGCTAATTTTCGGTTTCGAATTGCATTGCTTTGCAGGTAGACCATAAAAATCCATTGTGAAAATTTCGTGGGGTGGTTGGGAGCCAAAACGGATACTCAATAGGCCAGAGTCGTCGTAGTAAAGAGAGCGGCTAAGAGAGTGAGCGAAAAGAGAAAAAGAGAGAGAGAGGGAGCGCGCGCGGAGCATGTATTTGATGTGTACTCAGCAGCAGCGGCCGAAGAGAGCGCACTAAGCAGGCGAGAAGCGAACACCCACACAGGCAGCAAACAGGCGCCCACTTTTGCACGTATATACGCAAAGGATACGAGGAGAAGGACGAGGACGAGGAAGAGGAAGCGGAGGCGGAGCTTAGCAAAACTAGGATAACGATGAATCCGGCTGTGGATGCGTGGGCGGTGACCCAGCGGGAGCGTGTCAAGTACCAGGAGCAGTTCAAGGCGCTACAGCCTCAGGCGGGCTTCGTGACCGGAGCCCAGGCCAAGGGATTCTTCCTGCAGTCGCAGCTGCCGCCCCTGATCCTAGGGCAGATATGGTACGTATTCCACAGATGACTCACTTTCCGGGCTTTCCGGACCGATAAGACGCGTCCGTCACACTAATCCGCCGCTTGCCTCTTTTTGTTTGTTTGCTTTCTGTACTTAGGGCTCTGGCGGACACCGACTCCGATGGCAAGATGAACATCAACGAGTTCAGCATTGCCTGCAAGCTGATCAACCTCAAGCTGCGCGGCATGGAGGTGCCCAAGGTGCTGCCGCCCAGCTTGCTGGCCTCCCTCACGGGCGATGGAGTGAAGACGCCATCGATGACGCCACGTGGCTCCACCAGCTCCATGAGTCCGTTGGATCCCCTCAAGGGAATTGTGCCCGCAGCCGCTGTTGCTCCAGTGGCAGCTCCTCCGCCAGTGGTGGCCGCCGTCGCTCCTCCTCCCCTTGCGGCAGCCGCTGTTATTTCGCCTCCGGGAGTCGTGGAAGCCAAGTTGCCGGCTGGTCCCACACCGCCCTCCAGCAACCCACCAAGCCGCCATATGTCCGTCTCGGATCGAGCGCCCTCCATTGAATCTTTGTGAGTATTCCCGCTTTAACCTATTATTTATTGGGTAATTCATTTAAAGATCATCAAGGCTATGAAGCTTTGGCCTAAAATTGGGAAACTTTCACTGTAATTTTGTATTTTTAGAATTCATTATTTTAGTTACATTTTTTCTTCTTTTTTAGAAAGAAAAACTATACAATTTTAGGCTAAAATGAACACTAATGAAAGCGCGTTACTTGACTAGCAAGAGCTCAACATTTCATAGAAAAAAATAGAAAATATGATCATGCTTATCACTTAGAAGTATGGTAGAGCGTAGAGCCCTTTATCTGCAAAATATTTATCAAATTGAATGACTAACAGGATTAACGTTGACTTCGCAGTCTCTTTTCATTAATAAAATAATAAAAGAAGCTAAAAGTAGTGATAAAGAAGTATTTATAGGAAGTAGAGAGGCCACAAAGAGATAAACACATGATAAAATGCTATATAATTCTATCTAAATTACCCATCAATGTTGAGCTTATTATTTATTATCTCTTGGTGGAAATAAACTCTTTTTTTTAGACATAACAACTTAATAAACTCCTTCCATCTTCTTACTTATTACCAGGCAAGGAGACTGGGCCGTTCAAGCTGCTCAGAAGCGCAAATACACGCAGGTATTCAATGCCAATGATCGCACTCGCTCGGGCTACTTGACCGGAGCCCAGGCTCGGGGTGTACTAGTGCAGAGCAAGTTGCCCCAGGTGACGCTGGCCCAGATCTGGACTCTGTCCGACATCGATGGCGATGGACGGCTTAGCTGCGATGAGTTCATTCTGGCCATGTTCCTGTGCGAGAAGGCCATGGGCGGTGAAAAGATACCGGTCACCCTGCCCCAGGACTGGGTGCCGCCCAACTTGCGTAAAATCAAGTCGCGGCCGGGCTCAGTCTCCGGGGTGGTATCGCGCCCTGGCTCGCAGCCCGCCTCCAGGCATGCCTCCGTGTCCTCGCAGGGCGGAGTGGCGGGTGCCGCAGATGCTGATCCAGCAGCTGGCTTACCCGGACAAAGTGAGTTCTTGCTAGGTTTCTTTTTCTCTATAAAATCAATGAATAACTTTTTTTATAAACAGCTTCCTTCGAGGACAAGCGAAAGGAGAACTATGTGAAGGGTCAGGCGGAGCTCGATCGCAGGCGCAAGGTGATGGAGGACCAGCAGCGCAAGGAACGGGAGGAGCGAGAGCGCAAGGAGCGTGAGGAGATCGAAAAGCGCGAGAAGGCACGCCTGGAGGCCGAGCGTAAGCAGCAGGAGGAATTGGAAAGACAGCTGCAGCGCCAGCGGGAAATAGAGATGGAGAAGGAGGAGCAGCGCAAGCGAGAGCTGGAGGCCAAGGAGGCGGCCAGAAAGTAGGCTAAATTAATCGATAAAACTACAGTTTATTAACTTCTTTCTTTCGTTATTTCTTAGGGAGCTGGAGAAGCAGCGCCAGCAGGAATGGGAACAGGCCAGAATTGCTGAAATGAACGCACAGAAGCAAAGGGAACAGGAGCGTGTCCTCAAGCAAAAGGCACACAATACCCAGCTTAACGTGGAATTAAGCACACTCAATGAGAAGGTAAGCCATTATCCCCGCATTCTTAGTTTGTATGAATATTAGTCTCTCCCTTGCAGATCAAGGACCTTTCCCAGAAGATCTGCGACACCCGGGCTGGCGTAACCAATGTAAAGACCGTAATCGATGGCATGCGCACACAGCGCGACACTTCCATGAGCGAGATGGCGCAGCTAAAGGCTCGCATCAAGGAGCAGAATGCCAAGCTGCTGCAGCTCACCCAGGAGCGTGCGAAGTGGGATGCCAAGAGCAAGACCAGCAATGCGGCCATGAGCGGCGAAAATGCCCAGCAGGAGCAGCTGAATGCAGCCTTTGCCCACAAGCAGGTGAGTTCAAAATGAAACTCTTTAACCTCCATCTCTGTTACATTCCCCTTATCCTCCTCAGCTGCTGATCAAGCAAATCAAGGACAAAGTGGAGAACATTGGCAAGGAGATCGAGTCCAAGAAGGAGGACATCAACTCCAACGACATACAAATGACGGAGCTGAAGGCGGAACTCTCCGCTCTGCTAGCCAAGTGTGAGGAACTGTACAAGGAGTACGACGTGGAGCGCACCTCGGTCCTGGAATTGAAGTACAATCGCAAGAACGAGTCTAGCACAAGCACAGCCTGGGATACGGGCGCCGCCTCCAGTGGTGGTTGGGGCGAACCGGAAACGACTGTTGCGGATCCCTATGCCGGTCTGAGCAACGACATCGGCGCCGTGACTGCACCGGCACCGGATCTTAGTGGACCGGCACCTGAGGGCTTCGCAAAATACCGCGCTGTCTACGAATTCAATGCACGCAATGCCGAGGAGATCACCTTCGTGCCGGGCGACATGATCTTGGTGCCATTGGAACAGAATGCCGAGCCTGGGTGGTTGGCTGGTGAAATAAATGGCCACACCGGCTGGTTCCCCGAATCCTATGTGGAGAAACTGGACGATGGTGATGTGGCTCCATCCATCGTTGCTGCCATTGAACCGGAAGTCGTTGCCGAAGTGGCATCGGTGGTGGCGGCGGCGGACACCTATAATGACAATATCAATGCGGTTACAGAGACAGCCGCCGATCTGACTGCCGCCGGCGATGTCGAGTACTACATAGCCGCATATCCTTATGAGTCTGCCGAGGACGGTGACCTGAGCTTCGGCGCCGGCGAGATGGTCATGGTCATCAAGAAGGAGGGCGAATGGTGGACGGGCACAATTGGCAATCGCACCGGCATGTTCCCCTCCAACTATGTTCAAAAGGCTGATGTGGGCACGGCGAACACAGCAGCAGCAGCAGCAGCAGTTGCAAGTGCTGCTTCGGTAGAGGCATTCGATCAGGTAAGTGGATAGATATTAACTTGGCCTTAGGCCTTAGAAGATACATTTAAGGCCAACAAAAGGATGTGTGGGGCTAGGCTTAGCTTGATTAGATTGGAAACATTAGTTAAGGGTTTTACAAAAATAAGTTGTTGAAGGAACCACAATTGTTTCATTGAGCTAATAGCTCTAAAGCTAGCTTTTTGTATAATTAGATCTCGAAAAATTAGTCTAATTTTACTTACTTCGTAGAGACAAAATTGAAATCTTTCTGAGACGAAACTCACTCGTTATCCGCTCACTAATTACTCGCTAACTCCTTCTTCCTACTTGGCTTTTGCCTTTCATGCTGGCAGAATGAGCGCCCTAGAGCAGTGGTGCCCATACGCATACATTGCAAAACGTATTTCCGCAAGGCAACTTTAACTAAGAGAGAGAATGGAAAAGGTTCCTTTTAATACGTTTCCTTCATGCAGTTTTAAATCGAGTCCTTGGTTAGTCCGAGTCCGAGTCCGAGCTCTGTTTATAATTAAAACTATATAAAGGCTTTTCAACTAAAGTTTCCAAGGCAATCAAGTTAAAATGCGGCCCAATAATTGTTTAGTCCGACAACGACATACATCTATATACTATATATACAGACCTAGGTCACAGGCCCAAATAGAAAAAGAAACCCCGAGTAACCCAGAGTCGTTTCTAACCGTTGCTTCCTCCATCATGTCCATCTACTAATCCAATGCTTTTCATGTGCTGTGCTTTTGCCACCGTTATCGTTACACTTGCACTGACTCAAGGAGGCGACGCTGAACGGCAACGCCGCCTACGCCGCTGCATCCGTTGAGCAGCATGAACAGCAGCAGTTCCAGCCGTTGCCCGTTCAGGAACTGAGTGAGCAGCCAAGCGCCGCTGGCGCTGGCGCGGAAGAAGCGCACGAAGACCTCGACACGGAAGTTTCCCAGATCAATACACAGTCCAAGACACAAAGCAGCGAGCCGGCCGAGAGCTACAGCCGACCCATGTCACGCACCTCTTCCATGACACCCGTAAATAGTTGTTGACACAACCTGTTGATCCTCCCTTCGTATAGTACCCTTCGATTAATCCGTTCTCTCTATGCTTTTCTCTTGTGATCACCTTCCAGGGCATGCGGGCCAAGCGTTCGGAGATTGCACAAGTCATTGCTCCCTACGAGGCCACCAGCACCGAGCAGCTCTCGCTCACGCGCGGCCAGTTGATAATGATCCGCAAGAAGACAGACTCCGGCTGGTGGGAGGGTGAGCTGCAGGCCAAGGGTCGAAGGCGCCAGATCGGCTGGTTCCCGGCCACCTACGTGAAGGTGCTCCAGGGTGGCCGCAACAGTGGACGCAACACACCAGTCTCGGGCAGTCGCATCGAGATGACTGAGCAGATTCTGGGTGGGTATTCATGCATATATATTTATATATTGATCTAGGGATGTAGATATCGAGTGGAAAAGTCAGATTATACAATATCGCGGTCTATATTACCTGAAAAATGTAATTAACTTTAATATATCGAGTGTTAAAGCATTGAATTTAATCTTAAAATGTTTATATAATCGAATTGGGTATATTGCAACATTTTAAAACATTGATTTATTTATCGACTTTCCCGCCAAATGTCTATTTAGTGTTTCTATCATCCATATATTGAACTACTAACCATAGAACATATACTACTACTATGTATATACTAGTAATCATTTCATACAACGAAAATGGAAAAAGAAATTGTTTATCGACAGGCCCCGCAACTTCGGTTATATTCGGCAATTTTATTTATCCGAATGAATAAAAATCGATTGCGATCAGTAAAGCAGCGATGCGGGCAATTGTTGTTATTGTTTCGGTAGAAACAAGATCCATATTAGGAGTTTTCCAGTATAAAATTTATCAAGTGCATAATTTCATGTACCAGGCGCTCAGAATGCAGCAGAATGATGATTGCTGACCTATTTTATAACAGTTTAGTGCTCTCGCGAGAACAGATCTCTCGCGCAACAGCTCTCTCGCGCATCTGTTCTCGCGAGAGCACTAAACTGTTATAAAATAGGTAAGAAAGAGAGCAGACGACTGACGTCACCGCATCGTTGCTCTACTGCTCTCTGTTCGCCTGTTACTCGAAATGTAGGCAGCGGGCAATTGTTGTTATTGTTTCGGCAACAACAAGATCCACAACATTAGTTTCCCAGTACAAATTTATCAAGTGCATGATTTCATGTACCAGGCGCTCAGAACGCAGCAGGAGGTTGATTTGTTTAATGGAAACGTATTTCATTACTGTTTAGTGCTCTCGCGAGAACTGCTCTCTTCGTTTTTCTTGGCCAGTCGTACGCTTCAGAGAAAGAGAACCAACGATCGACTGACGTCGCCGCTTAGATAAGTGCGACGTTGCTCTACTGCCCTCTGTGCGCCTGTTACACAAAAAGTAAGAAAAGATCAAATATTCTTGCTGGCTGCGAAATGAAATAACCACCTATACATGCATTATCGTTGTATGAAATGATTAGTCTTTATATTCTATGATTGAGTGATTAAACTAATGAGAGCTTAGTTGTAATTGTAAACATTTCCAACTCTTGCAACCTCTTGCAGACAAAGTCATTGCTCTCTATCCGTACAAAGCACAAAACGACGACGAGCTGTCGTTCGACAAGGACGACATCATCAGCGTGCTGGGTCGGGACGAGCCGGAGTGGTGGCGCGGCGAGCTGAATGGCCTGTCCGGCCTGTTCCCGAGCAACTATGTGGGCCCATTTGTGACGTCCGGTAAGCCAGCGAAAGCTAATGGCACCATCAAGCAGTGAATCTCCCATGACTGCAGTTCCAGCTCTCTCTTACTCTACACATTCACAATTACTATTACCAATATTATTATTGCTACGATTATTATTATAATTATTACTATGATTTTTGCTATTCGAATAAGCCATGCCTTGTCGCTATCCAGGAAAATCCCTTATGTTTAGTGTTAATTTTGTTGCAATACTTCCAAGATGTGTGTATCTACTTGTTAATTATGTGATTATTTAGTTTTTAGAACCGATTTACCTTTAAGTTTAACCGCTGGCTTACCCTCTTGTCTCCCCCATTTTTTGTTTGTGTTCGTTTAGCCAATCTCTCTAGCCCTAAATCATCTTGTGTATTTATTTAGTCCCCCCATACATATATATATATATATTTATACACGTATTCTCCTATTTTTTTTGTATATAAAAAAGGAAACCAATTAAATGCTGTACCGATTTCAATTACTCTACTTCTAAACAGGAAACGTATAACGAGTCATCGGCTTTGGCCTCTAAGCGGCACCGCTTGCACACAAAAAAAAAACAAATCTACACGAACGATCCCCCGGGGAATTGGGTTATCTCTTAAGATCAGCATCTGCAGCATCCTCCATAACCATATATCATTCGAAACTACCTAACCAGGCCAACGGAATTTGTGGCTTATAGAAACTATATGATGGTCGTTCTCACAATGTTTTCCACTTCCTATCCCCCTTGAAATACCTTCAAATTGTTAAATAGAATTAGTAAGGAGATCTAGGAGATCGTTTACAGAATCAAACATTGCTCTCATGTTCTCGTAACCAATCAAACGAAACCAAGCTACAACCGCAGTTTAGTAAGTCACACATTTTAAAGGGTTAATGATAGTAATCTCTGCATATTGATGAAAAAAACAAAGCGAAACGAAATACATAAGGATATCAAAGGACAATTTTCAATTTCGTTGTACTACTAGATGTGTTAATCGAAATATTCAGCCGTTTTTTTCCCCCAAAAAAATACGCCGCATATATATAGTAACTATAACGATGGTTTTCTGTGTTTTCCAATAATATCCGAATATATGTAGCAACTGTATATATATTTCAAGTAAACAGAAAGTGTGGCAAGGAAAATGAATTATTGTTAACTAAATATTAAGCATATGATGACCATTCTCTTAATATAACTTAGTGTGAGAACTATGAGGACATTAGGGATAATCTCTTGAAAGAGGGGCAATCAGTATTGATAAAGTATTGAAAAGGCTTCAAACTTGACTTGATTTAATTGATTTACTTACGTACGTTACTGTCTAATTTAAGCGCTTATCTCAACTGCCATAATTGTATTTATTTAATGTCTATTGTCTTTTTAACTGATGAATGTTGAGCTTGTTTGCCGCCACTTTCCAGCAGTATCTGTAAAAATATGGAGTATGTACAAAAAAAAAAACAAAGAAAGCCCGCTTGAGGGGAAAGCTTGATTGGACCGAGGGACAGATAAGATATAGTCACTTATTATTATTATTAATATAGGGCCAACGTTATGCTGTTCGAATCTGTTTAATGCTAGTTACAAAATCACACACATATTATATATACATATAACTATACGCTATTTCGTACACACTGTCGAATGCCTTTCAACCAAAAACAAAAGAGGAAAAACCTACAAAATGATAACCAAAACGATCACCTTACCACATGGATTAACTTAATCGTAACTTGTTATTGCATACCACAACTATTTATGCGTCTATAGCTCTATTATAAACGAAACCAAAGTAAAAAAAATGAAGACGAAAAAACGTTATTTAGCGGGGAAATTCTAAAAGCATTAACAAAACACACATATTTATGTAGCTAATGTTGGGTTGATTATTGATTCTATCATATATATATATGTACTAATGAGCCACAAAAACTAAGCATATACCACATACTATATACATACCACATATATATAGAGAAGGTACTACAAATTTCTTTAGATAAAAGCAAGGCGAAAATCACATACATTATACACACCCTGCGCATACATATAATGCTCATATATAAGCGTATTTGTTTAATCGTTACGAAAGTTAATTAATGTAAAACCAAGCTTAAGAATAATTACCAGGAGAAACCAAACCCAAAACGCATTAGCACATACACCTCACACACACACTCCACACCTTACACTGAGAGAGACTCACTTTAAACGCGAAATGGTGACCATCGATATATAAATATATACATATATATATTTACCTATATATACAAGGAAGACACATCTTCACCGAGGAGTAAAGTGAAATCTTTCACAAACAAATTAAAAAAAAAAAAACTAAAAATACCATAAAACATAAAACATATTGAAATATATCAGTTTCAAACCATAATTAGAAGGAAAAGTAAATAAAATAAAAAACAAATTATGAAAAATAAACAAATTACACATATTTGGTGCAATAAATGTATAAACGGAACTTCAAACAAACAAAAAACTGGCTATTTTTTCTTACTGTATTTATACTCCCGAAATTCCGCCCGCAGAAATCCAGCGAGAGCAAGATCCAAGTCAAAATACAGGTGACGACTCCCAAAGAAGTGACACTAGAATCCAGAGATTGAGCCATGAAGATACCAATCCCAGTGGCACCGTAAGACGAGCCACCAGAATCCAGAGGTTGTGGCACCAGTGGCGGGGACACCAGGCAGAGCCAAGCGACGAAGTTCAGAACAAACTCCAAGGCACCATCCAGGCGGTGCAAATAGTCAGGCGGAGCGATGGCCAGCTGATGGGTTGTGCCTATTTCCACTTTGAGTGCACCGAACAGATGGCACAGTCCATGCTCCAGGACGAGGAGAATCGCTTGGTGGGCAGGAGCGTGTTCGTGGACTGGCAGTTGGCCAAGAAGCCATACAAATCCTGCTGCTGGTGAAGAATTTCCACAAAATTACCCAAAATTACTCGACTTTTAAGCAGTTTAAATTATTTTCGATTTTTTCCTTTTTATTTTGTATTTTTAGTAAAATTTTTCCTTATTTAATATTTAAAATCAGTTTAACAATTTACATTTTCTTTCTTTCGGTTTTGGTTTTTGGTTGCTTGTGTTTTTTGAATTCTTTTGTTTTATGTTTATTTTGCGCTATCAATATTTGTTGTATTCATTTTTGAAGTATGCACAACTTAAGGCCTACGGTATGAAAATTGCAAACACACTTTTGTTCGATTTAGTTTTATCAATTGAATTCAATCTTAGTTTTTTATATACTTAAGCAAGTAATTTATTTATGAGCCTCAGCGTTGTCCAATATTTAAATTGTTTAGGCCACAATCCGTTTTTTTGTTGTTATTAAATTAGCTTAATTTCTGTTGTAATTCAGATTGCGAATAATTCAATTTAATATGGGAGAACCTACTGCTCATATAATGGTAACACAGCTCTGATTTATCTTCCATGTGTTTTTCTAGATTTTATTTTCATTGAAATGACAATTTCCAATTTTGTGAAGCCGTTTATTGTCTTTCGGATCGAAATAAGTAGAAGAAACAAAGGGGATTTCCTGGGTTCCAATTCGAACAGATCTCTGCTGTTGGTGTGCATATTCAGAAGGCAATTTCTTGGATAGAACATAAACTACTTAAGACTTAAGTATGATTAAATTATAGGTTCGCGTTAGAAAATATACTATATCTCACATTACTCGTATTTCTTGTTAGTTGTCGTTTGCCCCGCAACTATTTTAGGTAGGTAGGAATCCCAGAAACTATTTGCTTTTCCGGCTTTATTGGCTACTGTGTTGTGTGTGTGTGTTCCCAGTTGGCTCCGTGTGTCTATGGATTTTTCCTAATGCGCCTTCCGGTCTACATCAGCATTTAGTGCATACACTCAACTATATTTTGGTTGTATTTCACTTAGTTATTTTGAGCATGTTAATATTTACTTTTATGCTTTTGTTCAGCTCAATCCTAGTCACGCACTCTCACACTCGCTCGCTCTTACATTTCCACCATTAGTTAAGTTACATTTTTATTATTTATCGTTCGTAAATGTTTACAAAAATAATTTATAAATTACATAACTCTTTCCGTTTACCTTCATCGCTTTTAGTTACTTGATTTGTGTATAAATTTTATAGTTTTCCACAGCGAGAGTCTTCCCCAACTGCCACTCAGTAAATAAAAAATTAAAAATGGTTTACAAATGCATTTTTAGTTTATTTCTACGACAATGAATGCTTCTCTTAGCTAAAGTTGCAGTTGGGAAAAACTGTGCTGTTTCACAAGTTGTTCTTAGTACTGACTCTTCGGCTATTTAGAAATTAATTACTTTGAAACAGGGCTGCCCAAGCTGGGACCTTTAGAGCCCGTAATCTGAAGTTGGGCATCCTAATTAATTGAACTAAAGCTAAAAATTGAACTAAACTCTGCGGTTTTCACTATTTTATCGAACTAAGTACGCGCGGTAAGTACTGTTTTAGCAGCACATTGTCAAAATGTGATCTCAATTTTAGTACATTTTGGCCTAAACTAAAACAAACAACGAAAATCAACTTTAGTGCGTTGGCTTAATATGAACTTTGGCTATGCTTCTTGTTAGTCATTACACAATTAATTAATTTACTTGCTTGCTATATTTTTTGGAACACATCAGCTGTAATCACTAAATCGTTTTATATATATAATATAAGTATATATATATATATAAGTAGTACATAAGAATAACTAACAATTGTTTGGGACTAAACGCTAAACACAAAACTGGAAGTTAAAACCTTAAAAAGCGACTAAATGGTCAATCAAGAAAAAAATTAATTAGTGTTTCAATATTTTGGTTTTATGTACAATTTTCTCCCTTTTTTTCCCCTCAACTAAGCTGCTCTTCGACTCTTCTCTGGCTTGGTTTTAATTATTTATAAAGCTTTCTTTTAAACCATTTCATTGTTTTTTTTTGGGAAACTAGTTAGCAACTTGCTTTTTTTCTTTATGTCAACTTTGGGCTTACTAACTAATCATATAAATGTGTATTCCGGGGGCTAGTAGAACATCTCGTAGGGGAACAGACGCCGCCGCGAACGTGTCGGTTGCCTTGGAAGCTCCAGCGCATCCTCCACGTCGCCATCCGTGCTCGATACTCATATGATGCTCTCGTCGTTGTTGCGGGTCAGCCGAATGCTAGTAGTCGTGGTTGTGGCATCCGATCCTGATGCTGGACTAGAGCCCGGCCTCCTGCCCGTGGCCGGAGTAGTAAAAGTGGTGACCACTATGTTCTCGTCATCATACGAATCGAAATCCTCATCCTCATCGTCGTCATCCTCGTCGTTCTCCTCCGAATCCGTTTCCGAATCCTCGTAGTCCAACAGCGCCTTGGTCACCTGATTCTTTCGTCCGGCCAGGCTCACCGCTGCTCCGCCCACGGCGCCGGCATTCATTCGTCGGATCTGGGCACGCGGCGTATTGGAGGGACGGGGCAGGAGCGGCTCCCTACCGCTGCGCATCATTCTCTCGCTGTTCGCCCCGCCGCCAGCTGCGGCAGACAGGGGTGCTCCCTCCCAGTCGTCCGTGTCCGCCGGCTCGCAGAGGGACTTGGAGTGCCCGTGCTGGTACGACGACTCCTCGGGTATTGTGTCTCTGTGGGTGGCGGTGGCGGTGTCGGTATGTTGTCGATGTTGTGGATGTTGTGTGTGGTGTGTGTAGATTTCGGTGGTTCGAAGGTGGAGGGAATATGATGTGAAGAGAAGGCGTAGAAAGTTAATGTCAAAGTTGCGATCAATTTTGGCTAATGACTCGGTTGGGTTCTTGGACTTGATTTGGGTTAATGGTTAGCATGAGGCTACGGCTAATTACGGCTAGGTTTTAACATATAAAATATTAATTTATAAAGAGTAAATCGAAGCACTTTTTAATAATCACATTTATTTTTGAGCACTACGATAAGCAACTTAAAATGGAGCAGAAACATGGGAGATATATATAGGGTAAGCGTATAAAAGGGGAAGACAAGTTTAAGGCACAGTTTACTATATAACAGTTCTACGTTTTCTACAATTCTTTCGTAAATACAATACAATTTCTTTGTAGTCCGCTCTTGGGATTTTCATTATTTAAAGTAAACAATTAAGATATAATAAATAAGAATTAGCACAGGAGATTAGTGTTTAGTGGGTTCCATCAAAGAATATTAAATTAAATAAGATGCGTAACGCGTAACCTTTAAATAGAACCCAATCTTAAGCGCTCTCTCTCTCGCATTTTAACAACATTTTTAGAGAGCCTGTTGCAATCCCGATAAATTTGCGTGCGTTACGTATCTTATTCAATTATATTGCCTTTGGTTCGTTGGTTAGTTGTGCCGAGCCCAGGCACACACACTTTTTGGAAAGATACTTTGTCTGATTGATACTTACACATATATATAGATCGTGTGTTTAAAGCCATTTAAAGATACACATAGAAATTGGTGTCTAAGGAAGTTATCACAGGTGCTCAACTGTATAACAGTCTGCTTGTGTGTTTGTGTGGTGTGCGAGTGTACTTTGTGTGTGTATTTTGTGCATTTAGTGGATGTTTTTTTTTTAGCTAGTTAAGTGCTCTGGTTCTGTGCTCGTTTTCGATTCGGTTTTGGCTAATCAGATTCTATTGAGACGCCGCTAAAAAAATATATAAGTTTTCGTCAAATGGCTTGCCAATCAATATGGTCAATCATTAAAATTTAGTTATTAGTTAGACCTTGGTTTTGTTATTGTTTTCTTTTTTGGATTTCGTTTGGGAATATAATCACAAATCAAAGAAACACAGCACGGCAGACATTATGTATGAGATTTTTAGTTGAAGTAAATTTTTTCCTTGGAAATTGTTAATTTTTTTTTTAGAAATTGCATTGCATTTGCTTAAGGCTGGGTTAAATATTTTATTAAGGATAGGTATGCTGATGGGGAACAAAATATTGCAGACAATTTAGTTACAGAAGACACAAACACACATAAAGAACAGTCAAAAACATAAAATTAATACTAAATTGTTTTATAACAGTTGTTGAACAGTTTATATCTAAATGTTCTGCTTTAGAGAAAATTTAGTTTCCTTTGTATTTTATAAAATATTTTCGAACTAATCAACAACTGTTATAAACTGTTATACCACGGTTATACACTATTTATAAATAAAATACGTGCTCAACAAATAAAATTTGCAACAGAAAATGAAACATGTTCAGCAGCCCAGCATAATTTTCTGTTTTAAATGAAAGTAGCGAATGCCTGGCACTGAATCGATCACCAATCAAACAACATCCTAATTCTTAAGATATATACAGTGGAAAATTTAAGAATTTGTGGGAAGGCCAGTTCGGATCTCGGTGTATAAAGTGAGTGCGAATGAAGCTTGATACCAATTGCAAGAGAATTTCTCGGAAATCGATTTTAGTACAGAGAGAGATGCCAGCTGAGATGAGAAAAGAGATCGCTAGCAAAGTTATCAAACCTACGAGGACTGATACTGATCGTTACTCTACAATGATATGCTCTGATCTGTGGCTTTATATACAATATATGCACTATATATACATATATATAAAGATCGTGTGGTTAGTATTCAGAGTAAATATATGTACGCTAGTATATGTGTTAGTTTAGCATTGTCTCTTAGTTCACAGAGTTCGAAATTCGATATAATGGCCGGTTTGGATTGCACTCAAGACATTTTCGATTTTTACTTTGGATAGTACTGGATGGTGGCGCTATCCTCCGATCTCGGAGAGGCTGGCGTCGAGTTAGTCGCGCTGCCCGATGTGGTATCTGTTGAGTTGTTGGTGGTGTTCTTGTTGTTCTTGGTGGCTGTCTTTATTGTAGTAGTTGTTGTTGTTGTTGAAGTAGAAGTAGAAGGATGTGGAGGAGAAGGAGTTGTGATCTTGGCTGACTCTAGTAAATTAGTGGCTCCCGGACTAAATTGCAAAATTCTACTGGGCCTGCGTCCAGTTGCAATGAGTCTGTAAAATAATCATCACAATAAAAGACACAGACGGAAGAAGCTCAAACGACATGAAGCCACAAAGACATTTACAGGACAGCCAAAAAAAATTGCTAGAGATTTCAAATCAATTTAAAAATCATCCACAAATATGCTTCAACTTTTGTAGCAAATATTTGGGCGTCATTTCAATTGATTTGAGATCCACAGCAATTTTTAAGGCAGTTCAGAGTTAAAAAGGATTGTTGGTGTGGATAAATTAAATTTAAGCAACGTTTCACTTTGCGAAAAATGTGCAACCAAAGATTCAAGTGGATATTAGCAACATTAAAGCGGGAATCTTGAACAAAAATCTAGCAGGGGGAGAAGGAAAATTCTTTCGAATAAAGTTTTGGTCTTGCAAAGATAAGGATGGCGTCATAGGAAAGAAAGGAAGCCTTTCATATAATTTTAAGCACGTTATGGAACACATTCTGAGAATGTTGAAAATTAACCGACCCAGATCACACTGTTGAAAAACCTTTTAAGCTAAATTATAGATAATTGCAATTGAGGCATTTCATGCAAAAAAATATATCTAATATTTTGAAAGAGACATAATTTTTCTTTTCATTTTTTTTAAATCGAAGCCATTTTAAATTATTGGTGTTTTAAACTACTTTTTAATAATTATACAAGGCGCTAAACAAAAAATGAGTAATTCGGTACTTAATATTAAAATATAAACAGAAAACTAATGTTAAATGTTAGGTTACTAATGTAAGCTATTGTTAATATTTACAAGCATGACCATGATATTGATTTGAACTGAAATGGGCTTAAAAATAGGGTTTATTTAAGGTAAGTATTATTCTTTTTGTAAAATATAAGTATTTTAGCTTTAATGGTAAAAGGGTCTGACATTTAATAATGTTTTTTAAAGAATTGTATAAATATATTTATTAAACAAAATTAAAGTGTTATTTTAATATTTATTTATCAATAATATATATATATAATTGATGTATATTAATTTGTATTTAAAAAGGAAACATTGGAATTAAAATCAATTGACAACAGTAGGCTCTAAAAAGATAAACCCACAAAAATTTACTATATATAGGGTTTTAAAAACGAGCTTTATATACTTTTGGAAGTCAATCAATCGATTTCGAATCTATAGTGATTGTTGTTGTTAATAATAATAATAATGTCTTTAAGATATCCCCGTAGTATTTTATACTTATTCACATAATACCCATTTCAGTCACAAATAAAAAACCCAAATACTAGATGAATATCCGCACACAAACAATGGACACAGACAATTAGGTGTTGTTTTTTTCATTGGTGTCTGACCAGGTGGAAAAAGATAAACTTACCCGCTCAGCTCCAGCATGGAGCCCCTTCGCACATTCCTTCGATGGCTGGCCGTGACCGGAAACGGTCCCGAGTGGCCATCCGGACCTAGCTGGTGGGCTCCAGCTCCGGGTCCGGCGCCAAGCGACCCGGACGATATCGACTGGGAGCGCTTATCCAGACGCGGATTGTGCATTGAGGACGTCGATGGGCCAACGGACGGTTGTCCGGTGGACAGAGGCACAACCATGGCATCCGAGCTGCCGGAATCCACGGCTCCCGAGCTGCCAATGCCCACGCTGCCGGCCTTGGAGCTGGAACTCTCTCGCCGGAAGAGACCTATGACGGACTTGGGCTGTTTAGGCTTGTTTATACCACCTTTTTTTTGGTTTTGGTTCGTCGGAGTTGGAGTTGAGGTGTTTTTTTACAGGGTGTTCGTATACAAATGGTGTCGTTTTGTGGTTGTGGTTTTGGTGTGTGGGCAACAGTTACCGAAGGAAAACAATGCGGGGTAGAAGAGAGAAAGAAAAAAGGAAAAAGTTAAGGAAAAATCACAACGAAATCAACGTAGAAGAAATCACAAAAAACACACACAAGAGAAATGGGGTGCAATTTTTCCATCGTTTCTTGATTACAATTTTGTTTTCGCTGTGGTGCTCTAAATGGAAACAAGTAAACTATATATACACTGATATAAATATATACTGACGGATCGATATATACAAATCTGCTGGGAGGGCTACACAGAGAAAAAAGTTATTAGAACTAGAGAAAAGTGTAAATTTTACGGAACTAATGGTGAAAAATTTTTAGAAGGCGCCTCTCTTAAATGATGTTTTGACCAGGGATGGTCGAAAATATCAATATATCGATTTACGTAGCGATATATGAGCCATAAATTCCATCTCCAAAGCCGCCTGTGCTTGTTTGCTTTGCAATTTTGATAATATCGATGTATTAAAGTTATATAAGATATTTTTCGATATATTAAAATGTAACTCTTCAAACTTCAAACTTTACAATACTTTGGAGATGCTAAAGAGCGCAATATTTTTGTCGATATATTATCTAGGATTTTTCTTATCGATATACATACATCCCAAGTTTAGATTTTGTATTTATTATCGTAATCTCAAATAGTCTTTCTTTAATTTATTATTATATTATGACATAGATAGCAAATATACTTTTATTTAATAAAACGCAAATTTTCTCTGTGCAGACAACCATCCTTTTGCCAATGTACAAACAGTAATCAACTGAGGACATGAATATTCAATATGGGTAAGAACAATCATAGGACAGAAGCCCCGAGACCTTTAATAACCAGCCGGAAATTGTTGTGTGTTTGTCGCAGAGGAACCCCCTTTCCTAATCCCATTCTAAATATTTTTTCCTGAAACGAAATTGAATGTATACATTACCTAGGAATGTTGCACTGGGCGAGTTGTAGGCCAGGTACTCCTTGTTGGAGGCCCAAGCTGGAAACTCGTTCTGCTGCACTGCATCCGTACACTCGTCGCCCTGCCGCTTCCACGGCAGCTGGGATTCCGTGGCCGTGGGCGTGGCCACGCGTCTCTCGCCATCGGATTCGCGGGACAAATTGCGATCCTCCTCGGGTATTGGATGCTCCGCCACTAGATCGCAAATGGAAAATTGTATAAAATTCAAATAGCAATCGAAATACCAGACTTTTGTTGGGAAAATCATTCTAAAGGCTTTGCGCTTCGCATGCAGCACTGGCACCGGATGGCATTTAGCTGTCGCTTTTGCGGGATTTTTATTTGTGGGGGCCAGATTGGGGGAAATATTGTCAACAGATTGGAAACAGAAAACGCAGTTGATGGAGAAAGGAACACAGTCAAAGGGCCAAAAAGACAAACAAAGTGCGCACAACTAAAAACAAAATTGGAAAGACACACGTAAGGAAATTAAGAAAAGAAAACCTACGGTTTTCCTAACCAATTAACACAAATAGAGTCAGTTTCATATATAAGAAAAGTTTTAGATATACGAAGATGATAGAGAAATCAGTAGATTTTTTAAATCTCTTAAAAAAGTATCATAAACTATACTACAAAATGTTATATAATAAAAAACACACATGTACACTGAATTTTGTATCTAAAAAATTGTATACTATAGTTTTAGACATATTTTTTAAGAGTTTCGAGATCCTCAGTGATTTCTGTGACTCTCCACATATGTATGCTGTTAATTACGTAGTTCTCCACTTAAAATAATTTATAAATATTATATATTACTTTCTTTGGCACTTAAAATATTGTATCCCAATATATTTTGCTTCTATAATTTAGTATATTAAATTTAATATTATATTTATCTCATTTCTGCCTCAATTATGACAACACTTAAAAAATGGCACCAGCAAATTATTTTATTTCCACTTCCACCCTTTTATTTATAGAATCCCTTTTAAATTATTTAATTTCTTCCTTATTTATTCGATCTTTCGGGGACACAAAACTTAAAAAATAAAGAAAGATTTCATAAAAATGAAGCAAGAAAAGATTTGGTCATGCACAAAAATGCCATGCTTTGTTTCGACGTTTTGAATTCATATTTTTTTCAATTTGTTATATCGAAATCTTTGATTTAATATGTGACGACTTTTCAAATTGGTTTTAGGTAAGTTGATGGAGCTAAAATGCAGGTAATTTCGAGCTTTGTTTTTTGGCAATAATAACTTGGCAATTCAACTGCATTCGTGGTGGACTAGAGACTAGAGCTACCAATCAATGGCAATTGCCTTCTACGAGCAATTTTACGTTAAACGACGACGCACGAACACAATGTAATGACAACTATTGGTTATTAGATGGGCAGCTACGTCTAGGCAACACTTAGCATGGCTAAATAGGTATATCAGATTCAATCGAGTTAAGGAAATAATAGTATTAGGCACTAAATGATTAACTCAAATTAATTAACTCAAACGGAACGGAAGAAACGAGGTAATCGCGCAAAGTGCTGAGCACAAAATACGATTGATATTGAACTAAGCTTAAGGCACTCTATAAACGAGTTAATGACTGGCTTTATATGAGGTCAAAGTACACGTAATGGCTGGTAAATGAAGAGAGGTGTAATTATGTGACACTCAAGAGTGGTGTGGTATATCACAGATGGTTACTCAAGTGGGTTTCTCTCATTCAAACATGAAGAAAGATTATTTGACGGCTCAATTGGCACAAAACTGGAGTTTTAGGGGTGACAGAAATAATCATAAATGATTTGGAATCTTATATTTAAGTACCTAAAGCTATGCTGTGCAATTTTCAGGGAATGCAGATGTAAGTCACTTATCAAGTGGCTTTAATAATACATTAATTTACCAAATTCATTGCTTATTTTCTCAGTTTTAAGGCTGTACATTTTTATAGCAAAGTTTTAGGCAGCTTTTCAAGCTATTTCAAATTCTGGAACAACCCTGTTTGATATATCTTTAAGTAACGATAACTTACAGCTTTATTAAGGATTTAAAATATGATCAAACTTTGAAATTTATATACATCCCTTTTAAAAGAATTTATTTTCCCTATAAGTATTAATTATTTTTTAAGAAATATTGAACAAACTTCCCTTATATTGTTCTAAGAGGAAACTTAATGAAGACATGTTCCGTGAATCTAAGCATATATAAATGAGCGAGAAGTGCGTGAAGCGTACTATCAAAAATCTGTATTGTAAATGTGATTTTGTGAAACATGATCTGAGCGGGTGATTCTGATGTGGATTCTGGATCTGTGTGATTCCTTTACCAATGCTCTGGTATGAACGGTCCCGCCGCCATGGCAATATCAGCTCGGCGGCCGTGGGCCCGACGGCCTGGTCCGGCGAGTCTAACTCTGGCTCCGGACTGTCGTCGACCCGCGGCGCATAATGCTGGACGACGATGCGCGCCTTGGAGGCATCGAAGCCGGGCAGGTTTTGGATGTGGGCTATCAGGGAATTGTTATTGGCGCGATCCGAGTCAGCTAATCGTAATTTTTTATTCGTTTGCGCCCAGCAACATTTTTTCGTTTTGTGTTTGGTAATATTTAGTGATTTTTTTTATTTTTCGAAATAATTGGGAAGGCATAAAACAAGAAAAAAATATATATAGAAAGTTCGTTGTTATAGCTTTTATTTAGGTTCTCCTTAAAGAGTTTAGGATAATAAACAAATGCAGAAGTACAATAAGAAACGAAAAATTAACAGTGGTTAAGAAAATCAACTGAAGAGGACTAGCAAAGCTTTCTTTAGTAAACCGAAAAATATCGAAACAATCGCTGTGTTATTTATTTATAATTATTATATTTACCTACTACAAAAACCTTGTTCAGTCTACTCAACTAGTCGATATATATATTATATATAATATGTACAGATACTCATAAAACCTTTTGAAGTTTGCTATCATTTCTTTTGGCAAAGAAAAGTAACATTTAAATTGATGGCATTTTTGTGTGTACTGAACAAAACAAACAAGTCGAACAAGTTTCATTTTTCTGGTGGTGGATGTTATGGAGAATATATCAGATATTGCCATATGACTGATCTGATTTCAAGTTGGATAAATGAGGAGACTAGCACACAAATTTCTAGCATACTTTTCGATTGCTTCTTTAAAGAAATCTCGAAATAAACTAGAGATTTGTGTGATGAAGAAGAGGAAACCGAAAACCACCTAAAGGGCTGCCTATGCTCACTGTAGACAACCTCTTACAAACTCAAATGTTAGTTACGAGAAATAATAAGTGTTAAAAAATACACGCATGGGGTTTTAGGGGGAAGTAATGAGAACACTTACGTGATGATTTGGCGGTGAAGGTCAGGCCATCATCCCAATCGTCGCTGGGGCCAACCACATTGATCTCGTTGGGATTCTGTTGGCAATCCTCGGCTGTTTCATTAAGCACATTGTTAATATAGTCTTTTGAAGTAGCAGTTGGGTTAAGTTAACAAAAAATAGAAATAATGGTCGCAGGCAGTAGAATATTATGAAGGTCGGTGTTATTTTGTTGGTTTTAGTGCACAAATTTTGGTTCAGTTGTGAGGCCAATCGTGTGAGGGTTTTTGCATGTTGTTTTTGTGTATTTTTATTTATTTGCCATCAGTTTGGAAGGGTGAGCAATGCGGGGAAGAAAAAGAGAAGGTTTTGGTAGAAAACAAATTAGTTACCAATTAAATACAAATGTTTTCCAATGTATTTTCTAACTATCAAATCAATTTGGAGTTTATCACACATGGAACACTCCCTCAACATGCACTTAATATAAGGGGAAGCCTAAGAAATCGCCAGAGATTTGAAATCAATTATAATTTGAGCCCAAAAGTATGTTTGAGAATTTAAAACCCTACATCCAAGACTAATAATATTGTATTTCCTACTTTTAGACACCGTTTTAATTGATTTCAAATCTCTTGACCATTTCTGTGGCACCCCTGAAAATTTAGAAAATATAACTAAACGGTTTTTAGTAGGGTGCTTTACATGGCAACTAAAAGGAGAAGTTTTGGTGATGAGTTGGGTTAGTATGACGCATGAAACTAGATTTAGAACTTAAAAATCACTACATCTTTCACTACAAACTTAAGAATCGTAAGGACAGACAGCGGATTATGATAATTTGTCGAACAATTCGTACGCTGTCTGGTCAAAAGAAAGGTAACAAAATTAAAAGAGAAAGCTACAACAAATTCGATTTGAGAGATACTCTATGACATGGTTTTTGTCTGCTCGATTTTTAATTAAAATTTCATTGCTGATTTTAGCGTCATTTACCTATTTCTAATCTACGATATTTGTTAAGTGAATTGTGAGTATGTCTTTTTCTGTAAGATTTTTTTCGTGAATGGTTTGAACTCGAATCCGTACCATTGGTGAGCTGCTTGGTGGTGCCGTTCTGTTGGAAATCATGGAACGAGACATGATTCTGCTTAACATTCTCCTTGGCCTCCTAAGGATAGTGGGAAGGATATCCATTAAAATAGGATTCTTGGGTAGGATATATATTAACCAGATGCCTCACCTTATTGCTGGCCCCACGTTTGCTGCGCTTGTGATGTTTCCGATCATTGAACATGCGCCGGAAATTCATTTGCATTTTATAATTGACCTGAAAAAGAGAGAGAAGAGTTTTTATTGTAGTTTTTCTAATATGTTTTTCCCAATTTTGGAGAAGCAAGTTGCTGGGTGTCTTTGTTTTGTGGCTGAGATTTGCCTTTTGAGTTCTCTCTACTCACCTGTGTGGACAAATCTCTGTCATCTACTGCGTGTCGGCTATAACTAAGACGACGGTGCTGTAAAAACATTGGATGGAGCAAATTAGGTTTCCAAAATCATAAAATGCCAGCGCAATGATGTAAGTAGAGAGAAATGTAGGTAGCTTAGGAGTTACTTTAATTGCAGTAAAGGACATATACATAACATATACTAAGTAGTAGTATAAAAAGTATGATTAATTTGCTGTTAACTAGCACAAAACAACAACTGAGTAAGTGTAAACGGCTTTCCATAAACATTTGTACATCTTATGAGTAGAGATTAACATTGAATTAAGTGCTGAGCCTAGTAAGAGATCCTCGTCCATCATAAATACCATATTTCTTTACGATATAATATAATATTATAATTGTAAACACAACAAATATGGGCAGACAAGATATTTATTTAGTGTTTGGTGTGTTTTTTTGGGTTAATTCGAATAAAATCAAAGTGCTTTCAATCGTAACATTATTAAGGAATTTGGAAAATGATGAAAATGTTGTTTCCACTTGTGTTACATTCAATTTAAAATAATTTTAATTAAGACTTGTAAGTATTTAGATAATATTGTGTTTGTTTTATTTGTGATGGAAAATTGATTTGTAATAAATTGTGTTATTTTTAAGTGTTAACATTAAATTTTACGATAAACATTTAAAATAGGCATTGGCAAAAAAATAGTAGTAGGGATATTAAAGGTATTTAATATTTGCTTTAATATTTTATGATTCCTTACTCAAAAAATACTTCAAAAATTATCAACTTCATATAGAATTATTTGCTACCATTTCTTTAAATTATATCAAGAGATTTTTATATATTTTCGGTTTAAAAATATATCGTTGTGAAAATCTATATTTTAGATATATATATATAAAAAAGAAACTAATTGTTACTTATGAAGGAAGTTGTTTATTATGGTTATAACCCACAAATCTAGTTAACGTAAGGAGTATATATTTTTAATAGTATTTTTAATACATCTCCCAAGCCTGCATAATTCTTCAATAAAAAATGGTTAGGGGACAGAATTAAGCTTTGCGTTCTTTTAAAAAAAATTAGTTTAGCATTATTTAAAGATTAAAACATATTATATCAAGACACCAATTAGAAGACACATTTAGAAGGTTGAACTAAAAGATTTTGCAGTCAAAGAGTAAGTAGTACAGACACACAACGTGTAACATTTAACAAAGGTTTCACATTAGTTAATTCGAAAGGAGTTTATCAAAATAAACCAAGGCACAGATCAAATTAATTAAAACAGAAACCAATGAACCAATTTATTCGTACCATTTGTATTGAAGCCTTTATTTATCGCGATATTTTCAAAATTATCGATAATTAATCGAAATTGCATTATATTTTCATTTTGTTTTTGTTTTGTTAAGCACACGAAAGTTTGAAGCGGTTTCGATTTATATTTTATTAACACGTTGTTGTCGAGAAGTTGAGATGTTGAGTTTTCGAAACAACGGGAAAGAAATTAAATAAACGATTAATTACAAATATATCGATATACATATATCTATATTATTCATATGTAGAGTCAGAGCGGATTGGCCATCAATATTCATATATTCAGAGCAAGAAGCGTAGAGAGTGTGAGAAAACTAAATGCCCAAAGTACAGAACAGAAAGGAAAAGTTGAATGTGATGTTACAGTAGAACTCGGCATAACGACTCTTTCAGTGACAGATCGACAAATATCAATATCAATTAAAAGAAATAGGAAAGGCAAAGACTTTTGGGCTGCGTGAATAATTTTTTTGGGGGATTATTAAGGTTTAAACTGATTTTGCTATATAGAATATCCAACCAAAAGTTGATTATTACAATAGAGTGACTTGGAATATAGAGTAAAGAAATCTATGCCATACATACCCTTCTATAAGGCTTCAGTTCTTCGGCCAACAGATGATGGATCTTGGCATCAGTCAGATCCTTCTTGGATGGATTGTAATCCAGCTCAGCCATGTCCAGATTACGCGAACAAGTATTGTCTAGATTTGTCAGGCTGGGACTAAAAAGGTGAATCAAACGGGGTGTCAGTATACAATTAATTTATAGGAAGAGTTACAGTACAGTAGTACATGTTTAGTTGAAGAAAATATAAATAGTGGTTAAACGAATTTCAGATATATGCAGAAATATAAGGTTTATAAAAAACTAGAACTAGAAGAAAATTAATTAGAAGAGATAACTCTCAAGTTGCTATTAAAAGAGCGTGAGTTCAACTGAGATCACTCTGATTCTAATAATTATAATTATTATCAAAAGTATATGGAAATAGGCATGTTTAATTTCAAAAAGTAAGAAAGGTTAACTATTTTAATGTTTAAAAGATTTTGTTGGAATTAAAATGGATGTTTTAATAAGAATTTAACTTGGTTAACTAGATACTTCTGTAACACCTCGTATTAAATTGTGTTTTTCGTGTGTTAGTGGCCAAATTGCTTACAAATTATAGTCTTGTGCAGTTTCATGCTACAGTTTCGGTCAAATTCAACTACATTAAATTTCGAATTTATTCGTACTCATGCAGTAGTATATACGATCATTTCGGTGTGAGTACAGGCAAGTGTATCGATATCGATATTCAATCCAAAATTCGTTTACCATGTGGTGTATATGGTTGGCGGTGCCCACCTGCCACCAATATAGTTATTGGTATAATTCCGGAACAGGGCGCTCATCGATTCGGTGCCCGTCATCTGGCCAATGGTCGATGGATTGCGTCTCATCACCTCCATGGCATCGCGCATTGTCAGTTTGGAGTACGTCTCAATGATCTTCGGCTCAGCGCCCTAAATAACAAATTATATAATGCAAGTATTTAAGAAAGGTTACTTTAATCAATGAGCTTATTACTAAAGATCATCTTCATCGTATGAGATCTTCTTGGCAGGGCTCCTTCTTTGGGGAATAATTGAGTCACGACGCTGCATGCGAGTTCTTGAGTTACCTCCATCCACTGAACTCCTTAGCCTCCTACTCTTATCCAAATCACGCTCATAGCTTTGCATTGGAATGCGATCCAATAAATGGAACTCATTCACCTCCTGAGTATCATGTTTAGGTTACACAATTTCTTACTTAATCTACAAAAATACCTTCAGATCTCGGATCAGCAGCGGGCGGATGAAGCGATTGTCGAAACGCTTGAATTTATCACGCACATTATAGTTGCCTGTCTTGCCCACAATATCCTCAATGCCAGCCATCAAGTGATCCATGAACTGAGGAGAAAATATATATTAAAAATCCCTTAAGTATTATTCTCTAAGGGGATAAACTTACCCTTTCATGAATACGCTCATTCATGGTGGGCTTACGCTTGTTGGCCCGCTTCACATTCAGGATCTTGACCAGCGGCTTGATGGTAATGCCTTGCAGGAAGACAGTAAAGTAGATCACAGCTATTGTGGTGGTAACAAACATATTCTTCTGCTTGACCACATTCTCATCCACCAGCAGCACCAAGGCGAAGGCCACAGCGCCACGCAGACCGCCGTAAGACATCACAAACTGATCCACGCGGGACAACTTGTGCAGGCGGAAGCGATTGGCAATGGCCGAGAGCAGGATGACACCTGAATTTCAAGGGGATACAGATATTTAATATATATAAATTAATTGTATTTATTTTCAACACTAACCAATCACACGAAACACCGAGCAGAAGGCAATGGTCAGGATCACAAACCACGTATTCCATACGTGCATATTATTGACAGTGGCCACCCCCAGGAACATAAATATAATTGTTTCCGCCGAACTGGACAACATCTTCAAGGCATATTTAACAGTCGTGTGCGACTTTTGTGAAATATTCGATTCCACATAGTTTTTCATTGTAATACCACAGAATGTGATGCTGTTGGATGGCGATAAATATGAATTAATTAATTGTTTATATACGTTTTAGTATGGCCTGGAATACTCACGCTAAAATGCCGCTCATGTGGAAGATCTCCGCATTGAGATAGGCCAAATAGGCCATTACAAAAATGAAAATAGGTTCTATGACGCGCACATGATCGGTGAAACGGGTCACCAGACCAGTGAGGAAGCCCCAGATGATGCCTAGAAATATTGAAATATATTTTTAATACGATTATCAAATATATCTGGGAAGATTACTGCTTTTATTCGATTTTTAATTGGAATTTAAATTAAAAAGAAATATTATTTGTTGGCTTATGTTTATTAATGTGCGAGAGCTGAACCGAATCGCTCTCTATCAATAATTACTAATTTAATTGAAGACAATATTAGGATACTCCAACTGAATATTAACAAATCTGTGCAGATTTTCCAACCGAAATTCAATAAATTTAATGATAAAATGCAATTAAATAGGCCTGAAGTCCCACGCTCACCTATGGCAGTGCCACCCAGGGCAACCACGAAAAAGGAACCCACGCCGCTGGCAATGTCCTGTGCGATGATTTTGTCCAAGCCAATCTCATTGTAGGACTCCATCATGTGGTACATCACGACCTACAGAAAGCGGAACGAAGAGCATTAAAACTTGTTGACTTAATTGCTTTGATATCACGACCAATATCCGAGGCGCCCAGAATTCAATCAATAAAACCAACCCACTTACCGTAACGGCGTCGTTCAGCAGGGACTCGCCAAAGACGACAATGTACAGGATCTCGTTAACGTGAATTTCCTCAAAAACGGCCAGAACAGCCACCGGATCTACGGCGGATATCAGCGAGGCGAAGAGGAAGACGTCCATAAGGCCGGGGGTCTCGCTCTCCCCATAAATTCCCATCTTTCCGCAGGCATAAAGGGAGCCACCTTCAAATTAAAATGCAAAAAAAATCAGTGAATGCAATGGAAATTATTTTCCAACCCATCAATTTCGCAGAGTGCTCCTTAGACATAGACTTAATTAGATACCACTGCGAGTCAATCGATGGCAGACCATGGCATTGACATTGCTGCCAGTCGCCAGTCACCGGTCTGTTTTGTTGTTTTTCGAAAATGCATCTCCCCGAAGCCACTTAAGTCAATTGATAAGCGACTTCTTCCAAGAATAATTGAATTTGCAACGACGCAAATTGAATGTTTGCTATAATATTGCTCGTGAGGCGGCTCTACAAATTGGCTACACAAATTGATGCGGAAAAACAAATATTGTAAGCTTGGGAAAAGCAATCCAAAAGATTCTATTCGTGTGTGGCAATATCTTGAATAGTTGGTTCTTTGTAAAATCAAGAACTTCGTTTAAGATTACTTATTTAAAAATAAAGTAACTAAAGAATACTCTTAACAAAAATCCCTTTAAATTATTTCCTATGGAAATAAGAATGAATATCTTCTCTCTATAAATTTAATACTACATTTCCACACCAAGAGTGATCATCGATTACAATTAAAATATTATTTCATTGTCATAAAACCGAGTGCAAAATAATTAAGACTTATGCAACTCTCTCTTGTCTTTAGCTTTATGTTATTACACAATCTGCCGCTGGCAAATGAATAATGGCAATGGAATTTCCACTTTTCCGAATGAATCGCGAGAGATAAGTTAACAGAGCGTCGTTGTCGGCCCTTATTGTGTGGATATGTAATCCAATTTGTTAAGCATAAGTAATTGGCAAGTCTGGTTCGTTCGCTTCTAGAGCGGGTAAGTGTGGCAACTCGAGCGTGTATCCCCCGGATTCGCTTCGCGTTTTGCGGTGGCGCGGTCATTCATCTAAGTGGCGTCTGCTTCTAAACCCCTTTCCACCTCCTCATCCACGGGATCTCCCCTCCTTTTGTTTGTCATTGGAGCCCATCAACATTAGCCGTGGCAGCTTCCCATTCACATCAATCGCATGCTTTGTTACACTCTCGTGTAAATCACTTCTAAGCGGTCATCTAGTTGGGGGCGATGATGCTGACACGCCCCCTCGCGTGCCGTTTAAATTTATACATATATGCAGTCGGAATAAAATATATTTAATAATAAAAGATATTTTATCTGAAAGTATATGTTTTTCTTGGTAGGATATTGAGAATTTTGTGACCAGAACTAAGTTAATCGCAGTAGAATTTATTAGGGAAAGATACAAGATACATAAATATTATTTAGAAAATTTACTGTAGCTTCTTAGAAATTTAGAAACTTTTTTTTCTATGATTTTAATAATTTTAAAATAAATTTGTTTTTTCGGATTTTATATATGATATTGAGCGCAATATTTTGCTCGATATATAACTTTTCTCTCGATATACATTCCTAATAAAGTATTGCTCTCTGAATTTAAATCTTGACTTTTTCCTGAGTGCAAAATATCAAACAAAAAAACCTAATGATTGTTTCATTTTATTACTAGACAAAACAACTAATGGCGCCCCATTATTAAGATACTTTCAACTAACATACAAAGAAGATAGAGATACTTCCTGTGATTCAGCTTCCGTTCAGTCATCTGTATCAGGTGTTTAATTACTAGTGTGGACGGACACCTTTTGTAATTGCTAACCAGTTGACAAGTACTGTTTAAATATTTAGTTTGCTTAAGTTGTAGCTATATGCATCTGAGACAGATTAAATATTGGGTAAACCACTTGACAGTTTTGCTACAAAGCATTTGTAGATGTACAACTTCTCTAGGAAGTGTGAAAAAGACATCCGGAATAAATAAATGTATTGACTTTAATCCTATAGAAAGTTGATTGCAGTTAATAAATTTAGCTAAGCAAACAATATATTTTATTGACGACAACTTCCATTGACCGTTTTTCAACGTGACGGACTTGGATGGATGGGATTACACGGAATGTCGTTGGCCCGAGGCGAACATCCATCCGTCTCCACCTTTGTTTATTGAGCCATCAAACTCTAAACGATAGACAGGACAATTCCATTCCCCCAAGGACAATGACCGAATCCCTTCTCAGGTTTCCGTTTACTCACCGATGGTGGCAATGTTGAAGATGGTACCGACCACCGCCATCAGCAGGATGGTGCCCAGGTTGTCGAAGAACAATCGATTGGGCATAAAGTAGCCCGCGTCCAGGATAATCGGTGGCAGCATATAGAAAAAGAACGTATTGGGCGTCAGTGGCGACACAGCAACATCTGTGCAGAAGTATAGCACCACGCCAATGACTACGCCCACGACAATTAGCAGGCACGACTCCGGAAATATTAGATGCAGCTTGGGCGTCATATGGAAACCTGCAAAATAAATGATAAATGAGTATACAGTACATACAAATTATTACCAGGTAAACAAGGGAATTTTGCAACGCAATTTGGTGTAACTAGAAGTGCGGGGGCTCGATCCCCGAAAATATTTTCATTAATTACGAAACGCCAAGTTTTCTGTGAGCGCGCACAGCCATAAAAGCGAAAATATTCCCTCGTTATGGAGAATTTGCATGCAATTTCTAGAGGAGACCACCTCCTATTCGAAGCCCTTTGCCCTTTGACCTCCTCTCCTTTTGTTGTTCTCTGCCATTTTGCTTTTAGTTATTTTTTTAAGCAAATATTTTGGGTTCAAGGGCACCCCGAAACCTAAGGATAATTATGCTTCGTAAATAAGGCAAACAAAAATATGAGAAAGAAGGAAAATATTCGCACAAAAAATGTAAGGGGTTCATTTGCATTTTCCTATTAGGAATTTAATGATAGAAAGGCGATGGGAATATTTTACTTTAAATATTTAATGGAAAAGGCTTTGCAATGTTTAACAAAAATAGAATATAGATTGCGGGTACTTGTTTCTTAACTTAATCACAGGTAAATCTGTTTAAAAGACTATAATATTTCCTGCAATTATCCTTTACAATTAAATTAAATCCAGGTTTATTTGGGTTAACTATCCTGCCCCTGAATTTTAGGGTCTTAAATAACCTTTTCTCCGCCAGCAAACCTTATCTGGCCGTACACACTCCAGTCCATTTCCTCGTTAAGTGCCAAGCCCCTCAGTTTACAATCGGCCTTCGTGGAAGTTTTTCTGTTTTTACGGCATTTTGCCAGCATTTCAGCCCTATTTTCGGGCTGCCCACTGATTCAATTGCAGCGGAAAATTTCGTGCGGCCGTCGCACTTGAAAATAGAAATTGTAATGGAAAACCGGGACCTGGCGCCAGCGTCCTTGATGGGTGTGCGAGTGGAAAATGGATTTTCTCGTTCTCTCTCGCCTGCAGCCAAGGTTACGGGCAGGGCCACTAGATAAACCTGTCTGGCTCGAGGCCCTTCCCAAAAAAAAAGAATATAATCAAAAAATCAGAAAAGGTAATACGGTCTCGAGGGGCTTGGAGTAAATGATAAATGCACAGCCGCCTCTGGCAGGCCCAATTGTTGCTCAGGGGAGGGCAGGGTCAAGGCCCCAAGCTCTGTGGCTTGTTGCACACACAGTCGGCGTGGTCTTATGCAATGTCCTTCGGCCAGGACTCACTCACACCCACTCACAGACAAAGTCACACACGGCTACGTTACGTCGCCGACGACGACTTGACGCAAATCTGCATGACGATGATGGCGTCGCAGTTGTAGGAATTACATAAACCATATTGATTTTGCCTGGCAACAAGAGCGCAGGGAAAAGCACAGTACAGGAAAGGCGGCGAGGAACGACACCCACGGCCAGGAGCAGGAGCAGCTCCGGTTCCAAAGGGAAAAAGGAAAAGGAAAGGATACGCCACAGCTCAGGGAAACCTCATTTTCCGGCAAAAAAGCACTGATTGTCCGCTGATTAGGCACAAGCTAATCCTGCTTGCTGTTTGCTCTAATTGGACAAGCTAGGCGACTGGCTTAAATACTGAAATTTCTTTGAGGCATGAAGCTAATTATCTCTTAAATATACTGTTAAATATATATAGCTAAATATACTTAATACTTTATTATGAAGAAATTTTTTAACTTGTAGATTCTCCAAGTAATTAGCTTCTTTCAGCTCAGTAATTAAACATTAATCTTTATATTTTTAACGACCAATAATAACAACCTTTCATTTTCGCAAATAATTAAACACTAAACTTTATACAAGTAATAAAAACGAGAATGAAATATGAATAAAATTCGAAAATTACTGCTACACTCGGCTAAGAATATTACACATTTCCCTTACTGAAAACACTTTATATAAATATAAAAACTCACCAATTTTGGCTATACTGGCCGACAGTATCCATATACCAATGATAAAAGGCGTCTTAACACGGCCAAAATCCACGCTGGACAGTGGATACCGGGTCATCTTGTGGCCATCGCTGCCGTGGCCATCCTCATCCGCATCCTTCTCCTCCCCGCCAGATTTTAGTGGCTCGGCACGTGGCAATTGCAACGTAGGCGTGGCATCCACCAAATCCAGATCCATGGCGGTTTTCTGTGGCAGCTGGTTTGGGCAGGAAGGAAGTGTAAAATAATTCAGGCATTAGCGGTTTATAATTGGCAAACATCTACAGAAAGGGGCATAAAATTGATAAATGCGCCTTCGCGTCGTGCTGGTAAATTTCCCAATACCCGCCAAAGCAAATATTAAATATTTACACGGGGCCGGCTAAAACTGCGGAGAATAAACTCCAGATGCCAGACCTAATGCGATGGGAATATCGGGGTTAAGTTCCTTCATTTGTGGGTAACACACGCCATCGAAAATTACAATCAATTCCATTAATGACGCATGCGAGCGAACAGAACAGAACAGAACCGAACGCGGAGTGTCAGCGCTTTTCTTTTATTTTATTTTGTTTGCCGACTGAATCGTCAGCGTTTTCACCATGTCTGAGCATAAAACTCCGAAACGAACCCATTTGAAATGTTGATCTAGGTCAGTGTGAGGCGCTGGCATGTTGTTTAGCATGTCAGCGGTTCAATGAATATTAAATCGCGCACTAAGGTTAATCAGTTTGTGTTTGTCAAGGAATCTGTTCCGATACTTTCCAAAGACATTGAAATTTATTCGTATGTATATAGTAATTAATTGGGGCTTCCCACAATTATCATTGGGGCTTCGTCTACAAGTTCATTATCGTTAGCTACAGTCAACAGAAACCTTTTTCCCCAAACCAGAAAATGTGTTTAATAAATCAATCTTTTCTGAGAAATACGATAAGAATGGGGCTACTGTATAGATAACGTTGCTTATGGGTTGGGGGTCTCTAAAAAATTGTTATTCCTTCAAAAAGGTTTTACCAAATTTACAGCTCATAAATAAAGGGAAAACCCTGACACTTCATCATAAAGTTGATAACTTTAGCTAGTATTTACAGCTTGTAAGTAAGAAGTTAACCAAAGTCAGAGAAAAATATTAAAGAATATTGTTACTACTCTAAATTTATTCCCTACTTTAAGTTGAACACATTAAATATTCTAGAGTGGTCACACTTAAAAAGGTGTCTAAAAGTATGCAATTCATTTTTGAGGTATCAAATTCAGTGTAAATTCGGTATTTTTTACTGCACATTTTGTATCATCATTTTAAGCACCTTTTCTATACGTTATATAACACTAGTAAATTATGTGAAACTCATTTAGGCCCATGAGGGGTTAAGCTAAGTTTGAGTTCACATCACATTTTCAGTTGACAACCGCAAAGTTTCCCACATAAACTAGTCGATATTTAATTTGATTTATCAGAAAATTGCTTCAATTAAGAGTTTAGTTTATGACACTTCGAAGCTTTTCTAGCAAAGGGGCAACAGTAAATTTCATTCTGTGTGAGTTCCTAAAGGCAAATAATTACCTTTTCAAACATAAAAGAAAATCCTTAAAACAGCTACAATAATCCTATAAAAATCAAGCTAACCTAAGCTAAAGGAATAAATCTTTGAGGTGCCTAATTCTACTTAAAAGTTTATAGATTGCCTTTAAAATTGGCATTAAATTTTATGTTCTGTTAAGATTTTCAATCTAACCCAAGCTGCACTGTGAAAGTGAAGTCCACCCGTAAATGCAATCGAGTAAAGAGCTTTCGTTGCACACAACGCACACCGGATGTGCGGTAATGCCTGACTTAATGGCTGTTCAGTCGAATTACGGATCTGGGATTTTGGCTATGGATTTGAGGGTACTTACATTTAGCTGGGTGACCGCATCCGTAGCCGCAGCCGCAGCACTATCCTTGCCCGGAGCCACGCTTACAGCACTTGTGTTGGGCCGACCTTGGGTGAGTCCAAGGATGAGGAATACAAAGCCGAGGAGTAGCATCCTTTTGCTCCAAAGCCCACTCCTCAGCCGGCTGGATGTGCAGGTTGTTGGTGTTCTTCTTGTATTTTGTGTTTTGGTTTCATTGCTCGGTGGTTGTTCCGCTCGGATACGATCCGCAATTGGATCGGGATTAGCTAGCTGGGGATTTCTGGAAGGGATTTTGTTCCTCCAGCAGGCACGCCTGGCCAGATTCATCTGCTGCTCCAGTGCCGGAGTGGCACTGTCGTAGTCCTGCTCCGTGCATTGGTTGCTCATTGTGTGTGTGTGTTCCTTGGGTGCCTCCTCACTTCCCTGATATTGATCCTTGCATGCTAATTAGTGTCCTTCTAGTGTAGTGTGTTTCTTTTCCTTTACGGTTGCTGGTTCCTTAAGTGTCTCTGCAAGGAAAAAGTTTAAAAATAATGTTTATTATCACCTTGACTTTATTTCCGTTATCAAAGCGGCTCATCACTCGCTCGACCGACCTGCCGCAATAACCAATTGAAACTGGTTAAAACCCACGAATTTCACCCAGCATGAAGACTTCTGGCCGAAAATCCAGACCCATTCACCAAAAATTCGCACGTTTATATTTGTTCTTCTCATACGCATCGGTTTCTGGTTAAATCTCTTTGATTTTGATCTTTCTTTTGGGGGCAATTGCAAATATGAAATGTGCTAAAATCCAGACGGAGGTTTTAAATTGGTTTTGGCACGTGATTTTCCACAAATCTTGGCTTAAGTGGGTGTGGATTTAATTGCATGGCTGAACATTGTATTCCAAAATTAGATCATTCGTTAAAATATATCTTTAATTTATTTTTTAAAGAGAAAAGCTTTCTGCAGACTTAAGATCGCGTGATTTATGTTTATAAATAAATGGAATAAACGCAACAAAAGATCTTGACAAAAATAATCAAGCAGCTGTTTTAGACATTGCCAGTGTCTGCATCAGTATCTGCTTAAAAACTGGACAAACCACAAAAATCAAAAAACAAAGGGGCTCTTTGTGCGCTTTGGATAGAAATAAATATATATTCCTTTAAATTTGTAATTAAAAATATCATCTTTCTTAATGTCATCCCTTGGTAAATGATTTAACATTTACGATTAGCTTAATCTTCCAAACAAAACGTGAAGCAGCTCCTGTTTATTTCCAATGTTAATTCGCAATCTATTTGCAATAAATCCAGTTAAAGTGCCATTGTTTGACCACTTGGCCACATGTTTTACCTAAATATCTATAGACTTTATAAATTTATACGAAGCATTTGGTCGATAGACAATATTTGCTTTTCGAACTGGTTGGATCCAGTGCACTTAGCGCCATGCGAAATTAGCGAGTTGATACCAATCGTAAACATGCCAATAAACCAGAGTAAACGAATGTCGAGTTTTTCACCACCAGTTGGTCTTCAGCCGTCGCGATAAGAACTGATTCGAGTTATTGGCGAAATTAAATTAGTAGCAGCCGTCGCCGCAGTAAGGCTTATCTATCGAGTGTTTAAATAAGCGGAATCTAAAGCAATTGGCCCCATCGAGTGTCACACATCTCATTTGGGAAACTGATAAATTGAAGGGCAATGTATAGAGACGATTCCTATGTAATTTTCCGACCCGTGTTCCCATCGGGCAATTGAATCTCGTTATTTGTCATTATATAAAATTGATGGTCAATTTACGTTTGTTGATCTAGGCAATGGACTTGTATTCCCTGGGATTTTCCTAGGCAATTCCACTGCTAACCCCATTTTCGGTGGTGATAAGTGGTGATTAGATTAGCGCCCACAAAAGTTTCAAGTTCAGTGACTTCGATTAAAGGCTGTTCACAGTTAACCATCTAAGACCGGCTTAAATTGAATCATTAAAACAATTTCCCACAAAATCTGCCTGAATACAGAGTGGCATTAGTGCAAACCCGTTTGATATAATTAATTGCTTAACCAAGGAACAGTGGAAAGTATGGGGAATAAGCTGAGGATAACTTGTTGAAATTACCAAGACTTTTATGTACAAGTCTAAGTTTTTCTTGCCAGAAAATAATTTAAAACAATAAAATAAGACGTAATGTAAAGTAAATTTATAAAGCTTCCTTATTTTGAGCGGCCTGATATGGAAAGTGAATAAAAAACTTTATGACACTAGAAGGAACCTCGTATCAAGTTTCTGTTGCAAGGCTGACTACAACTTCCTTGAAGTTTAATAATAAAAAAAAGTACACACAACTTTGTGCATTATCAATTAAAAAGTTTCCATATTTTTCAGCCCACTGTGTGGGGAATCTTTTCAGATATTCTCACAACTCTGACCCGGCGAGTCCATGGCCAGAAGTCCTTGGGCATGAATGAATTGCGCCACGATTTAATTGATTTCTTCGCACATCGCCGGCCACCAGACACCCCGAGATGTGTTAATATTTAATTTGAGTTTACTTTATGCTTCAGGTCCACAGAGCCCCCTTTTGACCACTTCCCTGGCCCAAAGACGTGAATCGGATTGACGCCCCCGCACCCTTCTATTCTGCTCAACCATAAATTTGTGTGTTTATTTTGGCCAATGCGGGCGGGCGACTAATTCCCGATCCAAACGTAAATATTTGTGGCAAGGATTTTCGGTCTTTCATGGCCAGGGGGTTCAGTTCAAGTTTAGCCAGCGGAAACAATTTATATTTCAAAGGTCAAACGATTTTCAAAACGAGCAATACTATAGAGATTGGCGAAAAATAACCAATTGGGAATACTACATATAATATGTGAATGCATGATGTATATTTTGGCCAGGCACCAAGAAAATGTATGGTCTGTCCACGCGAAAAAATCTTTTTTTGCAAATGTAGCGGGAAAAATATTGAAAAACGTCAGAATAATTTATATTTATTTTTATAATCCAAGGCACTGTACCTGGAATGGTACAACTGAGTTGACTGAGGCAAAGAATACTTGAAAGAATATATATTCTATATTGAAAGGGATACGAGTATTATGACGGCAATACAAAAGCGTTTTTAATGTTCATTATTCAACTCAAGTCAAGATACAGAACATACAGTGTGGCTGTACTGAAGATAACTTTTTATTCATTGTGAAATATGGTAACACCGGACTTTGTTTTTGCACTTGCGGTGACTGTACCAAAAATAAACCCAAAACTTGTAGTGGCTTTTACGACACCCACAAATCGATTTCACTTTGAAACTGTTTAGCAAAAGGCAAACTAAAGAAACTTGTTGTTCCTGCTGTCACTCTTGTGCCCATTAATGTCAACTCTATTTGATTGTTTCTCCGGGTTCCTGAACTTTGGCCCGTCCGTTTTTAGGTTACACTCTCTGCATCAAATCGATAACATGCGCCACAATGGAATATGGAGAATGCCATCGCGGTTACAGGTCGAAATTATTTATAAACAAATCAAAGTCAATTGATTTGTGAAAAATGCATCAGTGACTGGCAACAACAGCAACTGCAATATACGAACCGGTGGAAAGCCACTCGAACTGGTTCAAGGCGATTATACGTAGCGCCAAAGTGGGAAACAGTATTTAACTTGGCCAAAAACAGAGCCAGTGCATCTGGCGGCCAGACCAATTTAAGGCTGAAAATAATGTAAAATGCCTATTAGCCCCGGCAGATGCACAAGTTTATAGAAATTCAGCCGATGCTAAGTTGAATAATGACTGTTTACGAGCAAAAAAAAAAAAAATAAAAATCCGTTCAGATGTGCTTCCTGCATCCGTAAAATATTTTTACTGTCGTGAACATGTTGCAGCAAAAATAGTTTACAATTTAGTTGTTTATTCCCTGCTCGATTTTATTCCTTTGCTTCGTTAAATACAGATGCGGATGCCAGCAAGTGGCCAACAGGTAGGTTGATGGCATACTTTATCATTGTTATCGAGTTAAATGAGTTCGAAGAGATAGGGAAAACATTTGCATGGGCGCCCGTTCAACAAAGTCATTTTATATTTATTGGCATTATGCAGTCAAGTGCTCAAGCTTATATCGGACCATTGTTTATTTACTGGCACGACTTTTGTTTCTGCACCTGTGACGCTGGAAAATCGCAAATGGGAATGCAGGCTTATATAATTGGAATTTACAATTACAGAATTATATTTTCATGACTAGAGAATTATCTGAAGGGTGAGTCAGGAAAATTACAAAGATTACTCTTTTAATTGAATAGAATCTATTACTAAGAAAGTAATTGTAAAGTTTTCTTTATTACATTTAAGGGTAGTTTTCCTTCTAAACTAAAGTTATTTTAAATTTTAAGCTTCAATTTGTTTTCCAACTGATGCCCCTTAAAATTTCAGCCACATTCCTCATCCTAAACCTAATTTAACTTGACATGTTCAATTACAAAAGTCAATTTTGCTTAGTTCAAGGAACATTACACATGGAATTCTCAGCCTCCCCATTAGCCCAAGCTCATCATCTTATTTGGAAAACATTGCGGGCGGTATTCCGTCATGTGCAGACCCTTTTTGGCCACAGACACACACTCCCACACAGCCAAAATAATAAATGTTCATCTACATAAAAGAGTTGCAAAAGTAAATTTACATACATGCAAATATATTATATAAAAGTCAAAAATAAAAAGGGAAAAGCTACAAAATGAGCAGCAAGAAATCGAGACAAAAATCATTTTGCGGTTGCGACAAATTTCAGACTGAATTTCGGACGTGGTTTTGCTCACCGACTGACTGACTGACTGGCAAGTGGGATTGATGTTGGAAACCCAAAAAAGAACTCGAATCACAAATGGCATTGAAATTGCCAGTTGAGGGTTTCGTTATATTTTTTGCTATATATACACACAATCATATATATTGTGTTAGGGAGCCAAGGGGCGCCATCAAGATGGTCGATAAGGGTGACCACCATCTACTGGGATTCCTGATTTCGATGAAAACAGGAAATACTGATTGCAGACTTTTGATTTAATGCACCAACTCAAGTCTCAACATAATGTGTAAAGTACCTTCATAAAAGGCAGGCAAGCTTTGATGATTTAAGTAAGGACATAATTTACTTGAAGGTTGGAGATAAGCAAACTTTAAAATTTAATGAAAAGCACTGATATATTTTCTATATCGCATAAGCCAGAAATTAATGAGCCTAAATCTAAAATACCAAGCTAAGGTTGAATTCCATTAAATTTTGATAAAGAAAATCTCAGTCATAAAATACTTTCAGCTGGATGTGTATCTTTAAATAAGAAATCCCAAGAAAAACATTCCAAAATTAGATATAACTCTAGTTTAATACTCGCACTTTGAACGTGCCCAAGTTCACTTTGAAATTTAAGCTAACCACTATAACTTTTAGTCACCCAGCTTAAAGTAGGCATTAAAATAGCTGGACAATTAATTTAAGTACACTACTTAAGTTACCTTTATCTATAATAAAAAAAAAGTATTTCCTACAATGAGATCACCTTATATTGACTTTTGATAAAATATTTTCAGCATTTGGTCAGCTCCCAACTGGACGTAATTATAAGCTTAAAAATCGATTTTGTATATTTTTCGTTAAGGTTCGTAAATGGATTTTTTGGCAGAGCTTTTGGTAGTGGCTACTTGAGATATTGTTCAGCTGATAGTAAATATGAATAATTTGCCAAAGAATTGCGCAGCACAAAAAGCATTATTACATCGATTTGTTGTGGTCAAGGTCACTAATGATTACGTCTCATCATAAATCAAATATTTTCCTTCCCTCACACAAGGACACGTCAGATTTTATCAGATGGAAAAATGCGTATAAATGAGCATTAGTTTTTGTGGTTTATATTGTCAAAGTGATATAGACACTGGTCAGCAGGTGTGACATTTCTGGTCGATTATTTGATTGATGGGTCTCAGAAAACCCAAAGAAATATGTAATTGAAATTGATTGAGCCCCTAACAATCATATTTTTCCTGGAGGAAATTATGACACATTTTACCGCGTAATTATTTACACTTGTTGTCCAGTGTACCGGGTAATTGGTATCAGTTTTACAACAACACAGGCAGACACTACTGACCAGCTTCTACACAGAGGTAAATGGGTTCTAATTAATGAAACACGTTAGATAACCAACGAATAATGTTTACATAAATGTTCATAGATAAATCGCATTGGTATCTATGGCAGCTCGGTCATATCTTAATTTATTGGCTGATAATTGATAATGAAATCAATTTGATTGACGATTTAATCCCAATAACACATTTTTTTAGACATTTCGACCGACGCTCTGAGCCGCCTATATGTACATAGATATTTTGTATATATACAGGTTTATTTATGTCGGCGCTATATATGACTATAAATATTTGTTTATGCATGTTTGCTTAAATATTGAGAATAGTGTCTAGACTCTAGACCGAAGAAACACGTTTCGGGACCGACCAAGCGAAGGTTGCCTGAGTCATATTTTTCTTTATTATTTTGCATTATCTTAAAAATATGTAATACGTTGAGTATTTCGGAATATTGCGAAAAAAAAGTTGGTTGTTTTATATTGACAGTAGAACGCTTTTCCATAATAATTGAATTTGTTCTTAAATTCGTTATAAGATTATATTCGTAATCTTTACTTAACATTTTCTACACAATATTGAAATACAATTAGTTTAAATCTTTATTTTAAATAAAATCATTAATATTGTAACGAATAAAATGTAAACAGAAATCTTTAAAATCGTATGTTATCATAGCAGTGGCTTTTAAAATAAACAGATTCTGGAATACCTATGTAGATGCATTGGAATGCAAGAATTTCAATATGGGAATCTCCGAATGAGATGACTTCGCAGAAAAAACATACAAGAAATACACTAAAGAGCGGATGGCATAAAAATATGTTGCTATGCTGTGCCGTTGTTATCAGCTTGGCAACAACAAAGTATGTAGACGAAAACAGAATTACCCATGTTTATATACATACGTATGTATATATATACATATATGTACATATGTTCATGAGTATTTTGGAATGCGAAACGAACGGGAACAAATAAGTAGAGCAGAGCGAATGGAGAAGGGAAAATGGGTGGGAAAAAAGAACCGGCAAAAGACCAAAATAAACTCAAGTGCACTTTCTGTAGACGTAAAAAATAAATAATAGAGGAAAAGCGCCAGTCGTTGGAAACGTGAAAATATAAAAGAATGTCTAAAAATATCCAAGGTATACATAAATATGTATAAGCCGCTAAAATTTTTTTTGTGGAAACTTTTTAAACAAGAAATGTTTACACAGAAAGAAATCTCCTTCATTAAATAGTATCCACAATAAATAGTTTATTAAAAAAAATTCGCACAGAGTAGTCTTCAGCATGTAAACATTTCTTATATTCCGAAAAATTTAGACAAATTATAGTTAACCGAACTGCTTTTTTTGTCAATTCTTAGTTTTTACAATATTTTGTTCAGTTTATTTTCTTTTACGCACATTTCTCTTGTACTTTCTGCCTGTTCCTTTTCCGCAACAAATCAGCCGGCAGCTGTTCTTTCTTTTCCACTATTTTTCGCACTCTCTTCGCCGCTCTCTTGCCTTCGACAGTCCCTCTTTGTATCCGTATCTGTCTCCCAATTTTGTTTTGATCCGCACCGCAGACGTGTGCAATAAATAATGATTTATAATTTATTCCCGACAAAGCGGCACAGTGCACATTAATATTTATTGGCGAATAAAAAAGGGCGCACTATATAGTTTTCACACACAATACATAAAAACTCACGAAACTCGATTCACGGAGTACTGGAAAAACACAGCTTGCTTTCGCTTCCATTTACATTTCAATTAATTTGAAATAGTTGGAATAATTTCCAAATAGATAGTCTCGGAAACCAATGGAAAAACGCAATTTTCCGCAACCGACGAAAAAATAAACCGCGCGCTCTGCGGCCCGAGAACGAAATGCGAGAATCTGAGGAAAATATATATTTGAACCGAACAGAGAAATCGAAATCGTCGCCGATAGCAAAAGGTTCCAGCCAGACAGCGACAGTGCTGCCAGCCTCCAAGGCAAAAGTCGCTAGATTTGGGGGGAAAAAGTTGGTATTTCTAAAATTATTTTAAAATTTATGAAAAATAAATACCAAATAATAAAACATAAAAAAAACGTTCGTTTTCAGGAAGGGAAATTGAACGCAATCCCAATTCTTGTTCCTACATTTGTTTGCGTCTATTTGGAAATGCATTGATTGAACTCCTCATAGCTATTAAATTGCTAAAGTGGCAGCCCCGCTGGCCAGAGAGCCTAACAGAGCTTGGTTCTGTTAACCGGCAGACAACGCGGCACCCACAACAGCTGTTAAAAGAAAAGTCAAGAAAAGAGGCATAGAGCATAGACAGGGGAAAAGAAAATACATATGCATATAATACCAAATGGCGAGAAAATAATGAAAACGAAAATATTTGGCAAATATTTTTGCATTATGAAATGGGTTACTTTTGTGCTCATTAAAATACAAAATGTATAATATTAAATGCGATTAATTAGGTTTTTTTTGTGCAAGAAAATACATAGATTTTCACTGAGAATTTATTTAACTTAAATAATAAACTTTAAGGCTAAACTTTATGTCTCAGAGCACGATATAAGCGACTTAAGGAGATGGAAGGAATCAAGGGATGGGCCTTCATTAGTATCCATAGATTGACCTTAAATAACTTAAAGTTTAGGTAATACTTTATTATTTTTATATAGGTATTGTAAAGATATTAATTATATCATAATAAAATCAGTTGGAATACAAACAAAATAATATTTCTAACCAAAAAAAGGTAAGTTCCTTTAACCTTCCCCCAGGAGCCATTCAATTAAGGACATGCTTAAATTCGAACGAAATCGTTGGCAATTTCCTTGCACTTTGTGTCCAGTCTTGTATAGTTAATTGAAATGAATAATTGAGGGAGCCGGAAAAGGCAACCGCCAGCGGTCAGGAAAGGCGAGTTTTCCGAAAGGGAAATTGATTTTTTTTTTTTTTTCTCGTTGGCATAACAAGGCTCACTTGGCTGGGTTTCCTCTGTGTGAGCAAGGATAACGACACGTTTGTAATTCCTTGATAATTGCAAAGGGCAACGGAGCAAGCACTTTCAGTGCAAACATTTCAATATCGTGTGGCATTTCCATAATATCGATCCAAAGTTGGCAGCTGATGGCGTGGGTGCAGCTCGCAGCTCTTGCTCTTATCCTTTTGTCTATCACGAGACAAAGTGTATATATAGTGTAGAGTGTACACATTATCCTTGTACTTGAACGACTGCAGCTAAGTGCACGTAATTGAATCCTGAGGACAATTCGCTGGGGGTTCATTTTGCGAAACTGCGTCGTCGTCGTTGTCCGCCTTGATTGGATGCCCCTAACGACGATTTTATGAATGGTTAAAATAGGATTTTTGTGTACACTAAAAGCACACGGGGGAAAAATATTTATAATTATACTTGTAGCTGACTTTGAATATAGAGAAACTCTACTATAGTTTGAATAGAGTTACAAAGAAAATAACAGGTTGTATATTTCAATATTGGTACAAAAGTAATACAACATTAATTTATAACTTTAATAAATACTAAAAGTCGTTTAAAAGTCTTTACGTCCTGAATTCACTTTATAAACTTCAAGCATCTAACGAATTCAATAATCTTACATATAGACTAATTATATTCCTAAAATCCTAGATTCTTCCTAGATTTACCTCAGTGTATATTACAACTTTGCTAATGATTTTCAGAGCTAGCAATGGCAAAATAATTCCGATTAGATTAGCTTTTGTGGCATATAATTGGGTAGGAAGCTGTGTAATAATAGGATAATTTGCTTTTATGGTGGAAATTCAATTTCTTGGCTGATAAATTATTAAAATAACTTATTATTACTTGGAATAATAAATGGTTACAGACAGTTTAGTGTGTAATTCCTAAATTAAAAACAAATCAAGATAAAAAAGGGTGAGAAGTTAAGGCAAATCTTATTATTTGCTTTAATCAGAAGCACATAAATTATTTAATAAGTTAATTAAAACTGTAAATAAATACTATGTAAAGATAAGTTGACTCAAATAAAAGCCACAGTGCTGTTAGAATATAATACATCCAGAAAAAACCCATTTTAAACTTTAAATGAAAACAATGGTAATGGTTTAGGCTTTGATAACGCATAAAGGCAATCCGCAAAAGCCATTCGCAAACAAAACAAAAGTCCGCAAACTGAAAACCGCCAAACTTTTCGGAAAAGTTCCCAAACTGAAGGAGCTCTGAAGAGCTGAAGAGCAGAAGCTATAGACATAGTCCTGCCGCCCCTCTTCAGGTTCATTAGACTGGAATGTTAAGTGCGTGTGTGTTTGTATTCAGCGACGGCTTAAACTTTCAGCTGAAAAACATCGCAATAATAATAATAACGCCCAGCGAGCGCCGCCCACAGTCGTCGCCGCCACCGCCGACGACTATTATGTAAGCCCCGGGCTTTGCCCAAGGACACGCCACAGGACATGCCGCTGCGGAACCGAAAATAGCAAACACCGAACAGAGGCAGAACAAATCAGACAGCTCCTCCATCTCCATCGTCAGACAAATAGATGGATGGATGGAGGACGAGGACCCTGGGAAATGGGATACAACAATTTTATGCCATCATACACATTTGCAATGACCATGGACGAAGGACACGCAGCACAGTAAATCAGGGGCAAAACTCTAGTTTTTCCACTATTTTTTTCGGGGCGTGACGACCAGACAATAGTTATGGCTTTGCCGCAGTGCCACGCGCAACTGGAGCCAAAAAAAACTAATAATGCCACACTACTTACTACACTAAAACTATTTGCTGCGGGACATGGCACTTAGTTGCTGTGTTTTTACATTTATTATGCAATATATTTATTCTATTCGTTGTCCCGGCCAATAAATATTTTATTTTGTCACAGATGTTATATCTAAAATGATTTTTCTTCAGTTAGTAGAGTTGGTCGCTTGCTTTAACATTTAAATAAAATTACTTTAAGGACTTGCAGGACTTCAAGGATTATTTTAATACATTTTATACAAGAAACCCGAAGAATTCGAAATATCTAGAAAAGGTATCCAAAAGTAAACTAACTAAAACTAAACTCAAACTAATTTACACTACACAATTTAATTTTATATTTTTAGAAGAGATTTTAAAAGGTTTCAAGCTCTTGGTGATTTCCGCAACAAATTAAGGTAATAAAAGCACTTATAAATTTGAAATCTTACAAATTTGTAAAACTTGAATTGAGAATTTGGTACACTTTATAGAAACAAACGCTAAACGGGTTTAGGTACAAAATATTAATAATATTAATACAAGTACCACAAATTCATTACTTAATCATACAGTTTACAGCTTTAAATTCGATTGGCCGAGACCGAGTTATCTCTCAAGTTCATAACAGCGAAGGTCGCCCAGCTTTCAAGAGCACAACTAAGCTGAAAATACATATTTTGGGCTATAGATGCCATTGTCCACATGACAGAACACAATCATTTGTAGCATCAAAAGCACAAATAACAATAACAAACGCAAGGCCTGCGGCTCTTTTTGCATTACATAAAAAACACCCCCCCACGCACACACACACAAGCTCAGTCACACAAAAAACGTTGCCTGCTTTTCAGCGATGCAACGAAGTTATTACTGTTGTTGTTATTGCAACAAGCTGCAGCGGTGTTATGACGTAAAAGCGGCGTCGGCAAACGACAATTTGTTTTTGTTTAGCGTAGTCGTAGTCCGTTACATGCGCACAGGAGAGAGCCAAAGGACAAAACATCTGTTCGCTTGGCGTGGGAGAGCGAGTAACGGTAAATGGGGGAGAGGCAGCGTAAGCGAGAGAGCCTGTGAGAGCCAGCCAATTTTTATCCCCTAACTGCACCTGATGACAGAGTTGTTTTTTTTGTCTCCCATTGGATTTATGGCTTTTGGCAAAGTCAAATTTCGATGGAAGGACAGACGGAAAAGTCGGTAAACATTAATACCGAACTTGTGGCTGCCATATTATGCAATACCGTTATCAATCAAAGGCCGCCGCCACTTAATTATTATGTAAGAAAGTTGTTGGGGACTCCAACTTACCGTTATTTCTTGCAGACACGCCTAAATTGAATTTAGATTTCGATTTAATTCTAGCTCTTAAGGCGGCTTTTTTATCAAGGACCTTAGCACAGGCTTAACGGTTTTTTCGCTCAGACATTTTACATGCTTTATTCGTTTTATGTATAGCACTAAATTGGCATTAAATACACTAACAAACACACACGCACACACACACACACAGCCCGGTCGGTGACTTTAATATAATTTTTTTGCTATATTAATTTTTTTGCGGGGGAGTAGAAGGAGGCCGCAGGGCTGCAACAGCGACGTCGCTGCTTACAGCGAACGCTTAAGGACGTTAAAGTTTTGCATCAAATTTGCCGTTTTCATGTACACGGCAAACAATTTGATGTGATTCCTGTGGAAACTAAAACTGGTGTACTTGCTGGCGTAGAAGAAGTCGAACCGCCGCTGCTGGCACATTTTCACTGCCGATTCGATGGACACGCGCTGATGACTGAATTTTCCACCGTCGCGACGGGCCAATTTTCCTTGCCGTTTTAAACCATCGATGGTACTATCGATAGTATCGATTGATTCAGCTTGCAAACTTATCGGTTCGAAAGAGGAACTAGCCGGCGGAGTTGGAACTTGGACCTCACAAATTCGTGGAATAAACTTAATTAAAATATCTTTTAATTATTCAAGGAAACGGTAAAAGAAAAAAGTAAACATATACAATTAATTTAAAATAAAATGTTTTAAGTTGGAACAAGCTTAGCTTAAAAAAATACCAAGAAAAGAAACGTTTTGCAGAACTGTTTCTTAAAATTTAAATATACTTCAGAAGGCCTTTAATAACCTACAACCGTTTTATTCAGAAACCGCCCCTTAAATAATAAGAAACTATTTGTTCAATAACAAACAAGGTTGATTTTATTTCATTTCAAATTTAAACTGCAGTTTCCAAGCGAAACTGTCGCCCAAAACCCGACTAAAATTTGTGCGCACTTCCCACCAAGCGATCTAGAGCTAGAACTAGACCTAGACCTAGGAATATTTATATGTATGTTTATAAATCAAATGACTCAACAGGATTAAGTACCCAAGCCTGTGACGGCAGTGGTCAACGCAAAAGGAACTCAAGAAGCTTACAAAGTACGGAAAGTGTAGAGTGTTTCAGAGCGATAGAGAGCGAGCTGTGCGCCTATGGGATCGGGATCGGAATTTGGGGAATCCGATACGGTCTCTGGGGCATGTGGCTAACGTACGAACTAAACGATAAGTAATTACAATTAAGTCTTTTATCAAAAATCACAAAAAGCAGCAGGAAATTAACTGGCAGGCCGAGATCGGGTATTGGATGGGATCACAGCTTGCAGAGGCAGAATAGCAGCGGAATGAAGGCTCCAATGGCAATGAACACGGGCAGCAGTATGGAGGAGTCGTCCATGGAATAGGGATTTGGCTGACGGGGTCCACTGTACGATCGCTTCGGGTCCGTCGGTTGCTGTTGCGACGAGTGCGATTGCGACTCATCGCTGTGCTCGCCACTCGTTCTCAACAGATCGGGCAGCTCCTCGCCGAACTCCTCATCGTCCAGATCCTCGTCGTCCTCATCCACATCGTCTCTCTGCGTGCGCATAACCCGCTCCGGCTGATGTCCTGATTGCTTCTGGTCCACAATCTGCTTGCTGCTGCCGCCCACCTCCGGTTTTATGCGCTCACTCGCCTCGGTGCCGTGCAGACGCGGCAGCTGTGACACATCGCCCTTCAGCAGGGCAAAGGCATTGATCTTGGGATTATCCAGGGCACCCTTGATGAAGTCCAGTCGCAGGCGGCCATTGCGTACGTCGGACACCTCCCCCTCGTAGTTCAGCCGTCCGTTGTTGATCTTAAAGTACACGATCTCGTCATGGGCGGAGCCTCGACCCACCTGGTCGTAGATGTCCAGCTGCCGCACCACCGTGTGCTTCCGGTTGAGCAGCACATCGAAGACCTTCCTCTGCGGCGCATCGAAGTACACCTCGCAGAACTTCATGATTAAAGCGTAATCACCGTCGCCGTCGCTCGGCAGATCGTAGCCAAAGGTGGTGGTGTGGTAGCGCTCCGTCCTGTAGAGCACCTCATCCTGCTCCTGAACCCGGCTGATCATCAGGAGGTGCTTGCCGTAGTCAGATGCGATGCCAATACCCTTTAAAGGATCTGCGTCATACTGAATGCCATTGCGGTCCGTGTGCTCCTCTCCGCCAGCATTAACGGCATATATGACCTTGAGGGGATCAGCGGCACAGGTGCTGGTGCTGCAGATAATGAAAACAAGGGCCGCCAGGAAGTAGTCCGCGAATTTCCCCTTTTTCCATGCTACGTTGCACATGTCAGCAGTTGTTGTTGTTGTTGTTCTTGTTCCTTGATGTTTTCCTGACATTTTTCTTGGTTTTCCGCTCGTCTCTGGTTCTCGGTTTTCGTTCTTTTGCCTTTCCCCGGGCACGTTTTCTTCCCCGGTTAGCTGAGTTGGCTAATCGGAGCGATGTTCTAGCCAGAATTGAGCCATTAACAAATTTATTTCTATATTTCTACACAGGCAGCATGTACCAGGGCTGCAGTGATGAGTTCTCAAGGAGGGGAACCAGTCGTCTTGAACCAGAGAACCAGTGGCGGGAGCTCTTAGTTTTTCGGTTCTGTTAGATTTCTTTTTATGACGTTTATGCAATTTCCTTATTTAGTTCTAATTATGTTTGTCCCTAATGTAGTTAAAGAAGATATACATTTTGGTTTCTTATTTGAATATAAAATGTTTTATTCCCAAATACACAGAAGTTACCATATATTTCACTATATAACATTTGGTATATTCTTGGCGCTAACTGATGGTCACACTGCGCTACACGTGCATTGTTGAATTTTACTGGGAAATAGCACACAAAAACCGACTTAAATCGCGTTAATTGAGCAAAATTCCCCTCCGTAAACAGTGCCACAGCACTGAGGATCCTTACAGAGCAGGACTTACCATCGGAGAGCCATGAACTTTGACGACGAAGACCGATTGGAGCTGCAGTTCTTGGCTGGCGGCAACATCGTGGAACATGCGCCTCTCTTTTCGCCCGATGGAAGGTTAGTGGCTCCACCAGGAAGTAAGATATAATCATCTATACAAAACTACGTTTCCTGCTCCCCAGATTCATGTTCGTACGATGCCTGACTAAGGTGCAGGTGTATGCCACTAGTACCGGCGAACTCACAAGGGTTCTTGACGATGCCACGGCTCCTTTGATTAGTTTGGAACTGGATTTGAAGCAGCCGGAACTGCTTCTGGGCTGCACCAGCACTGGCGAGGTGTTGCGCTGGAACTGGCGAGCGGGCGTGCTCAAGAAGACGGTATCATTGAAATTGGGTGTCCCGGAGGCCAATGTCCTCACCTGCCACCTGATGAATCTGTACAAAGGTGGCGATACAGCCTGTGCTTTTGTTACGACAAAGAGGAAAAGTGGCGACCAGGTCAACTGGTGTGTGGTCAACACGAGTACGGGTGACAAGATTGAAGTGAACTGCGGTTTGAAGTTGAAGTGAGTTCTGATTTCAAGCTTTCTTCTTCAAATTTGATGAAGATATCCTTGTGAATGTACGAAATAACTCTTCTAACTTAATCTTCCAACTCCACAGAGTTCGCACACCTCTCGTGGACGTAGGAAAGGGCCAATACAAGTATATAATCCTAGCCCAAGGCTTCTACATCTACTTTGTTAACTATGTGACATGGAAGTTCTGCCGCTTCAAAAGCGCCAAGCAACACTTGATCACCTGTGTCCGGATGAGTCCCAGCGAAATGACGGCCGCCACTGCCGACGCCGAAGGCCAAATCTTTGTGTGGCGGGATTTTGAGAGGCGAGAAACAATGACTAACACCCTATTCCATTGGCATCATGATGAGGTGACCAGCTTGGCCTTCTCGCCATCTGGCGTTAGCATCTACAGCGGCGGGCACGAACGCGTGCTGGTTAAGTGGTCCGTGGCCATGCCCGAGGAACGCAAATATCTGCCCGGAATGGCAAGTGTTATACGGCATATTGTGGTCAGTAATGACAATGAGAACGTCCTGGTTTGCACCGAGGATAATGCCATACAGCTGCTGAGTGGCAGCAATAATGCGATCAAGTCAACCGTCCAGCACTTTACGTATGAGGTTAAGGATAAGACGGGCAGAAGCAAGTTCCCCTTGGGCTTGTGCTTGAATCCCAGGACCAATACGCTGGTGCTCAATGGCAGAGCGGGACACCTGCAGTTCTACTCAGCCTACACCAAGAGCATGCTCTACAATGTGAGTAACGTTTAAACAAAGGGAAATATTGGTTACCAAATAATCTTGCTTTAATTATTTTATAGCTACGCGTGTTGGACTCCAATGTACACAGTGAGGAGGCAAATCACATCATCTATAATACGCGCATAACAAGGGCGGCCTTTAACATCAATTGGATGGCCACTGGAGAGGTTTACAACGATCTGGAGAACTTTGCCGAAGTAAGGCTGAAATTCTGGCAATACAATGAGAAGCTGCAGAGGTGAGACTTGATTTTGAAGTATTTATTTTACAGAACTAGAAGCTACTGCGATTAAAAAAGCGCTTAGATTTAGTGAGAGGATAAGGCTCGGATCGGATATATGTATCGTTATCTTATGCCTGCATTATGGGTCTCTTCTCCTTGGCCTGCAGACTGTTGTTGGTGGCTGCATAGCCAGTGCCACCTCGCTGCAGTGGAATAATGTCCTTGTCCTTGAGCTTGCAATTGGTAAGCGGATGGATCATGTCCTTCCTTATCAGTCGCTCTACGCACTCCATGGTCACCACATCGCCAGTTGGACGCAACACTGCACAGGGCACGGCATTGCTAAGCACATCGTGTGTAATGGCACACATGTAGCGTGCTTCCTTGGCAATCAGTGAGCGCTTGTCGTTGCCGGCATCCTGGAGCAGCGTGAACTTAACATCGATCAGATTCTTGGCCTTCAGCGGCTGCTGCGAGACGGGACAGTATATTGTGGGATCCGGCTTTTCGACACTGGCCACTCCAGCATTGGGACATTCCGAGGGGATCCAAAAGCTGGGCAGCTTAGTCTGATGAACGTTGGAGATGGAGGAGGAAGTCGAAAGGGATGCTGATGGTCTTGTCGGCTTCTCGGCGTTCACAAAGCGCTCAATGCGCGCCTGCTGTTGAGTCTGGGACTTCTGTGCCACTTGAACCTCCTCCAGGCGACGCAATCGTTCGTACTCCTTCAGCTTACGGCTATAATCGTTCTTCTTGGTTATGATGTACTGCAGGATGGCCTCCTTGTCGAACAGGTGGCCGTGCTTGTTGACCACAGGGTGACGGCAGGGCTGCAGTGTCAAGGAACAGCAGTCGAAGGACTTTACCGATTCTTTGGCCAGCCTCTTAGCGTTTGTTCCATAGCCAGAGCTGGCCGAGTCCTGTTTCTTCTCGTTGTAGGTGTACACGGCTCCGGCTGTGCAGTTGCGGGCGTGGCGAGTCATTTTGGATTAAAGTTATGGAGAAATGATCGTTAGAAAGTTTACTTTTCAACAAGTAAATCCAGGGCAAAATGATTTGACAAAGTGCTCAAGGCATCGATAGACTGAAAATATCCTATTAGCCTATTTACACTAGCCTGCGTTAGTGCATAAACCTTTATAAATCAATCAATATTCCTTCATTGCAGCTACATCCTAAACACCGAAATAGATCTGCCTCACGAGCATGGCTTCAAGACCATCAGCTTCTCCAATCAGTTCCAGGTGGACAACTTGATCTGTGCCACCGCTGGCGAGGACAATATAATCAAGATTTGGGGCATCACTGACTCCGAGAACATATACAAGCGTGGGAAGATGTGGTGTTGCCTAGCCCAGACAAGCTATCGGAATCTGTCCATTGGTTCGCTTGGCTTCTCGCAGGATGGCTCCCTGCTAGCCGTGGGTTATGGCAACATTTTGGCACTGTACAATGCCAGGAATCCACGGCTTCCCCTTCAAACGCTCAGTTGTCCGCCCGGCTTAGACGGCGTCATAGCGAAAGCTCAGCTTAGGTTGACTCGAACGCCCCTGAATGGTGCTAGAAAGGAACTCACCCAACAGAGGCAGCAGTTGTGGGGACTCTTGCAGAGTCTCATCAAAAGCAATGATGCGGCACTTGTGCAGCAAGCCAAGGACTTGATCGTGGGTCCACCTGTCAAGGGCAAGCTACTCAATCAACCGGAAAATGCCAGCAAGGAGTCTGTGTTCAAGTACATCATGAAAATGCCAGAGCTTGATCTGCACCAGAAACTGCAATTGCTGCGTCGCTTCGGTATTGAATGCTCTGTGCCTTTGGCGCACAGGAATCGCTTGTTGGAGCTCCTGCAACAAAAGGCGATCTTGCCCCAGGCTGCACGGATGAAGCTTCTCAAGCTGGACGCCAGATTGCATCGCCTGCATACGCGGCATCGCTTCAAAGCCAAGTATCGTATCGATCATTTGGCCAAGCGGCGACGGAACTATGAGGATCTAGTGCCGCAGGAGGTGACGGCTTTGTTTAGCATCCTTAAGCTGGACGAGAGCAGCAAACCGAAGAAGGAAAAAAAGGCAAAGCCGGAGGAGAACAACAATACCAGCAAGCTGAAGGCAAAGAAAATTCCCGCTGCGGCGGCTCCGCTGCAGGGTCTGGCGCAGATATCACACGTGCAATTCGGTGCCGGAGATCAGGCTCACCTGGTGGCCGTTTGCACCGAATCCAGGGTCCTTATCTGGAACCTGCTGACGATGCGACTTCAGGCTGGGTTGAAGCTATCTGTTCGGCAGCTGGCCTTTGATCCGCTCACCAATCTAATGGCTGTCATCACAAAAAACGATGAGTGTGAGTGAATATCTATTCTGGAATATATACTCTACCGATTCTAATGGTTAATTCGTTTCCCTTAGTGCATGTGTTCCAACCGAATGTGCCGCTGCCCCTGTACCAGCGCAGTAATCTGCCCAAGACTTATGGTTTGGTCTGGTTGCCTCGAAGACAGCCCAAGTTGAGCTCCATTAATGTGGACTGGCAGGCACAGTCGTCGCTGCTGATGCTCACCCACTCGCAGGAGATTGCGTATTTGGCGCCACCGGGTCAGAGTCCATCCGATGATGCGCCCGCTCCCATCAGTTTCGCCAAACAACCCGCCGAGACTGAGAATCTGCTAAGGCACGCGACATTCGGCATTCATGTAGCGAAGCCCAAAGTGAGCGCAGAAACCCTGGAGAGCAATGGTCCGCTGATCATTGGACGGGGCGAGCATAGTGCTGTTAATGCGGTAAGTTTGCATTATAACAAATTATATGGAGAAGCAGGAAAATTTTATAGAGTTTTGAAAGGTTAAGGGGGTTTTTAAGATTATTTTAAAGGGAATTTAAGACCTCTAATAGGTATTATTATTAGAATATTTAAAACCAAACAAATAAATTTAATTAGTTCTCCTTTTTCATTTAATTAGTTTTATTATCTTTCAAAATTCTTTTGATTTTTTGCTTCAGTAGAGTTCTTAGTCATTTTATTTGGAAATCTTACACATCTATGAAGTACAATTGGTTAGGACTTAATATATATGTTTAGAAATTGTAGAATTAATGGTAATATAATATATTTGATTTAGCTTTGGTCTCTGGTATTAGAAATCCTTTAAAAAAGGTAACTTGAATTGATCTCGTTGCTGCTCAGTCGTGTTGAGTATTGACGTTGATTGTCTGTTGGCCGGATACTATTTCTTTTTGCGCTTAAGGACATCGCCCAGACGGGGTGCCGTTGGGACACGCAAGTGGCGACAGCGTCGCATCATAAGGACGTCGTGCTTGAAATAGCGCAGACAGTGCCATTGAGGGACCTTGGGCATTAGTTGTTGGTGCTGGAATTAGGTTTATAATAGTTAGATCGATAGGAATCTATTTTTATTTATTACAAAATATAAATAAAATGCAACAGTAACTATACATGAGCAGCTGCTTTTCTTATGCAAATATGACCCACAAAAGAAATGCAACTTTTCGCACTTATTTCGTATAAATTCTACAAGATTTTCCCAGGTTCTGACGCCTGTTATTTGCACATCTTTTGTCCCTTTTGTTTTGTCAGTCGAGCCGGTTGCCTTTTGTGTTAGTTTTTTTTTTCTGTCTGTGCCCAACAACTCGTGTTCAACTCAATTTGAATAATTTCCATTGAGATTTATAACGCAGTTTTCTCAAAGTGGGTTTTATTTTTGGAAGCCCCTTAAATTGGGCGTACGTGAGACAAGACAGCCTAGCAACGGGAACCATCTGCGATTCACTTGCTCGTTAAGGGATTTTTAGCATAGGTCTACTTGATCACTCACGTGATCCTTTAATCTCACATTATCTTATAATGAACCTTATTATATTCATCATTGATTCACTGGAGTTTCCTTTTAAAAAGATTATTTAATCGGGCTCTTTTCATAATTTATTATATTAAGGAAGCTGGTGTCGTCATGATCCCTTAATTTAATCACATTCTTGATAGCCCAGCCTTATATAATATTCGGACAATCAGCAGCTGAACTTGACTCCTGCAATTTGGGGGTATTCCTTTCCAAAGATCACTTTTAATAATCAGTTGTTATTTTTAAAATTGATTAATCACTTTGTTTTGTTCTATCAAGGGTCAAGTCTGCACGGCAATTGATAAGAGCGGATAGGATCCAGATTTTAATATATTATATAAACGCCTGTCGCCGGCACGATGTCTTGGGAACAAAAACTTTTGCCTCTTGACTATATTTAGTTACACAGATTAAGGCAGCACCCACTGCCAACGTGTCTGCCAGCTAAGTTTTAATTCATTTCTTTTTTAAATATATTTATACTCTTGCTGAGGGTTTATAAGGAAATTCCAATTCAAACTAAATGTATCTATACTCCTCATAATTAAGTTACATAACATAAACTTGGCTCCTAAACTAAAATGATAAATATTCCATAAATTAAACTGGATCTAAGGAATTATCTAAGGACTTTTTGAAGCTATCTAATTTAAATATAGACTTATAAACATTAGCAATGCATCTAAAATTCCCAAGTACGAATTCAAGGATCAACAATTCGTCAGGAAAAATAATTATAACGAGAGTTGGCCTTCCCTGAACGTTGAATGGAACCTAATTTTTTAAAATTACGTCACAAACTCTCTTAAAATCTTCAAAAACAGCTTATAGATTTCAAGCAAATGTTGATTTTTTATTCTTTAAGAATATAACCCTTTGACAATTATTCTCGGGAAAAATAATGATCTGAGAACGGCAGAACATTGTATTGTATATATATTTCGTCATTTCAAAGTTTGACTTCCTTTTAATTTGTATTTTTAATTTCCCCCGCCATTATTTTTAATTCGAAAGCAATCTTTTAATTAAAGAGTGCACTTTGGATGTTTTTTCGAGCAAATTCTCAACGCCGCCCACTTTTAATTAGCGAGTTTGCACTTCCTGCACTTTTGCTGCAACTGGCGTCGGCGGAGGCGGCCATTTCGGCGTGAAATTCGAGTGAAGTCATTGCCCCAAATTCATGCCGCCTACTGTGAGTGCTGTGAGCTGTGTGCTCCTTTCGCCACCTAGTTCCCTGCCTTCGCTTGTCGCCTGCATCCCGCAATCCTTTTACCCCTTTGACTCACCTCGTTTACAATTGGCACGGGTCCAGCTTTCGCCCAGGCGATGAATGCAAGGCACAGCAGGGAAATGACAGCTACAAAGTTGGGCCACATTTTCCGGATATTTTCTTCTGTTTTTTTGTTGCTTTGAGGAGTTCTCTGTCTCCGCCCCTGCACTGCACTCTGTTGTTGCTTTGTCAGTGGCCCCCGTAAATCGTTTAATCTGATTTTGCCACTTTGTCAGTTGCAGTTAAAGAGAAAGAGAGAGAGCGCGTGAGGATGAACTTTTGTCCGCTTTTATTTCCGTAAACTTTGGCGGCACGCGCTTCCGTTATTTTGTCGCTCCTCGCTCTCCGTCCGGTACTGCTGCTCTCTTTCCGGCTAACTGTTGTTTTTCTGCGAAATACAACGGTAAAGTGCTGAGCTGTCGCCGCGGCTCTCGGCAATTTATACAGCTGGCAGACACGGTCTTCGGCTTGGCTTCGTGTGCGACTTGGACTTCGGCTCTGGCATCGTGCGTCGTGCGTGACCCGCTCTCGTAACTCTTCGTCTTGTTATTATTGTGACCGCTGCTCTCTCACTATTGCTTTCTCTTTCTCTCTTGTTTGTGCACTTGCCATTAGAGGGTATTGTGAATGGTCAATGGGGGTTTGTCGGTGCAGCCGCACTGCCGCCCACCATTGCACAGTGGAATGGGGCGATTAAAATGCCGGTTTATTCTGGTTCCTGAAAAGGCACCATTAAAAGTCTTAAATTGATTGAAGCAAAATATATGACTGACCAATTAATTAATTTGAATTTATTCAGGTTTTCCCATTATACCCGCCAGCTGCCTTAGAAACTTACAACCGATTTTCGTATTAAAGATGATTCCCAATTGTAACAGATCGAAATTATAGCATAGAATAAAGATTAAACCCTAGATATGACGAAATATTTTAAAATATGCATTATTTTGCTTATATTAATTATTATTTTGCTTTGCTAATAAATAATTCGTAGTCAATATGATGAAAATATCAAACTTCTTCTATTAAAAAGATTTTAAAAAATAATTGAATAATTTTTCTGCATTAAAAAAAATTATAGGCTAATAATTATGTTCTGATTACCTGCTCGGCAATTGATCGTTTTATTTATTTATTATATTTTTGTATTCTGATAAGACAAGACAGAGACTTCTATATTAATTCAGAGGTTGCTAAATGTTATTTTTCAGAATTTAAAAATGTTCTTCCCCGAATTCCTGCAATTCCACTGTTCTCTTGAAATAAAGAACCACAGTTCTCCTCTTTTTTTCCTGCCACACTATTATTGTTTTATGCGTGTGGCAAGCATTTTCCATTGCGTGCCAGTGACACTTTATGTTACGTTTTTCACCCACCCAAACTCGATTACTCGATTATTATGCTGGGGGCCAATAATTAGGAGCGCTTTGTTGGCCGACGCTGTAAATTTTTCCGACACTGTTGCTACGTGTAATATTGTAACTCGCTCCCCTTAATTACTTTTGCCAATTATCGTACTTTTCGATGGTTTATTCTAGTTTTAGTCGGTTCTCTCGAAAATGAACTTAAATTGTGTTTCTGAATTATCGTCCCCTGAATCACATTGAGTCAGCCACTGAGTGTGTTTCCCTGGAAAAACAATAATGTTATTGCACACTCTGCCTGGTCAGGAGATTGACACGCAGCAGATGTGTTTGCACTTCGATTGTCTTTGCCGATTTCGTGTACTACTTACTTACTTACATACTTACTTGTATTTTGCATTAAAATGGAGCAACAATGGCAAACAGGCCGCCGCAAGCGCATGCGCGAAGGTTAACAAAACAAACATCAGACATTTAAAAGCCGCTCAGCAATGACAAAAACCGAAAGCGAATAATAATCATGTGATTAACATTGTCCAGCGCTGGAGCTGAACTTGAACCGCAATCTCGACACCCAAAAAAATTCAAATAATAATAAGTACAAGCGGAAAAATAAAGAGTGTTGAGGGATTAGCGATTTTAAAGCTAAATTTTTGAGAAATATATCTTATAGCTATTTGTTTTTAAAAAGTACTTTATTGTTGAAGCTTACATTTTAAGAATGTTCATTTATCTTAATTTGTTTATAGGTTTAATACCTTTTCTCGTATTATTTCCCTAAATATGTTTTTATTAATTTATTAATCTAGCTTTTTTTACACCCAAACCAAATCCGGGCAGCACTGCCACTACTAACACAGTTTTTGAACTTCAGCAAGGTCAATGCCAATTAATCGTTTTATTTCTTTATTTCGCATTACAGTTTGTCAATCTGTCCGCCCACACGATGCCCGCCATGAGCCTGATTTGCAGCGAATTCGTCAAGTCGCTGCTCATCCCAGCGGACTCAGCCTCGAGGCATTCCTTGGCAACTGAAGGAGGAGATGCCGCCTTGACCAACGGTGGTGCCATCAATGGCAATGGACTGTCACATGCGGATAGTGCCGATGAAGAGGATCTTGATGTTGATGTTGCTGTAGAAGCGAGCGAGGTGACGCGGAAAACACTGCTGGAACAGAATGAAAAGCTGGACGAACAGCCACCAGGTGAAGATGCTGACCAGCAGGCCTTGGACAATAGATTAAAAGAAGTGGCAGCGCTGAGGACCAAGCTGAGGTTATGAGTGTAAACAAATCGATTTAGTTGTTTTATTAAAATACCCTATTTTTGTAAAAGACCAAAAGTTGAGAATACAAGTTGATAATCAAAACACAAGAGAGTTTTTCAATGTGATGGTAATGGTCAAGATTTCTAAGCTGAACGGAAGAGATCTTTCTTTATATTCGACTTATTTCTACCTTATTCACATTAACATTTACCCTAGAATAAATACGCATCTTGTTGTGTTCCTAAACTAATGACTTTGATTTTTATTTTCATAAAGTTTACAATAGATAAATGATAATGGAATATTTATATTAGTTTTAGAGGAAACGCCGGCGTGGTATCAAGCCGGCATGCGACAGCACATTGTAGATTTCCATGCGTGGAATTTTCTCAGCCTGACGGTCGTAAACCTAAGGAACAAAAATATTTATTAAATATTTACGGGTTCAATCAGCTGTTAAAAAATTAAATTAGCTCATTTAGTAGGTAAATATAATTTAATACGGTGCGTAAAGGAAGTTATTAGTAGAGAGATATTAAAAAAAATATTTGCAGTCTCGATCAGTTCTTAGAAAATTAATTTAAGGTTACTTTTAGCAGTCAAATATATTCTTTAAAGCTAATTCAAGAAGATTAGATTATTTGAGTTTAATGTTCTTTAAATTTTGAAGCTTACGAATCAAATTAATCATTTAATTTAACAGATAAAGATATATAACATTAAAATAAGTATACGACCCGTTCTCCATTATAGACTTTTCCAATTTAATCCTTGTTCTATATAGTTATTTTGTTAATTGGTAATTATTTTTGATATAATAGGAATAAATCTTATAATAAGAACTCACCACCTCCTCGCCGGGTCCAAACCAACTGGATCTGGCCAGAGCGTCTCTCACCCGTGGAGTCTTGTAGAAGGGATTTTGAAACTGATGTGGCAGCGTCTGTTCCCAGGCGGCATTCTCCACCACGGCCACATGTTGCAGGTTCCTCTGGGGCCTGGCCTCAATAATGACCAAGAAAAATAGCACGGCCACTGCAAGAGCTGACCAGACGCTGAGACGACCGCGCAGGAGGCACCTTAAACAAACAGTAGGAGAGAAGAGAAGATCACGCCTCGTTGAGTTAAGGTGACTGACAGATTCCACTTGCTCGACTTTAGCTACATATTATTGCGGCGGTGATGATGATCATTACATAATTGTGGCGTGCATATAATATTACAAGTTTCCGCCTGTCACGCACACACCACACACCACAGACACACACTCCCCATTCCCGCACTTTTCAATCCACGCATCCAGTCCACGCCTAAATGACCGCTTTTCACTCTCCACTCTCGGAGGCTTGGGACAACCCGTTGGCCAAGTCAGCTGACGCGGCTCTAAAGTGCGGGCAGTGATGATTTTTTTGAGGTACTATCTTAGTGAGGTTTCCCGAATTTAAGTACATTTTTAGGCACAGGAAAATAATTTTAATTTAAAGAAATTTAAAAGGATTTCAAAACCCTTAAAGTAATATTTTAACCCACTACTTTCCTAGCTATTTTTCGGGTCATCTCTGACGGGCTTTTCTATTTTTCTGCATAGCTAAAACTCGGTTGTCATGTGATTGCCATTTCCTTGATGTCGCGTGCGCCTGGTCGCCTAGAGGAAAACACTGCTGCTGGTGAGATATTTTCCAGCGTCATGCGTCTTGCCGGCCCACTTTGGCCGGCAAAAAAGATCCCTGATCTTTGCTTTTAATTGGATAACCGGCAGTGACGACCACACTTGCCTCTGGTTGTTTCTGGCCGCCGATGATGTAAGTTTTGGACTTGATATTGCCACTTGCGGCAGTCTCGTTGGCCAAGTGCCTCTGCCTGGAGTTAACCGAGTGTATGTGTGTGTGTGTCCGCCCTTCGGTTACCTGCTAACTCATGGTTTTGCCGATGGTTCATGGCACTTTGTAAGGCAGAAAGATCGCCGAAGTCTGGGCTTGATAATGAGATTTTTATACAGGCAAAGAGCTGGGAAAATGTGTGTAGTGAATGTGATGCAACGAAATGCAAATCAATGGAGTGGACTGTGCACTTAAGTACTTATATAGTATAAACCAGTAAAGGCTTTGGCGGAAGGATATTTTGTAACTGAGTAACTATGTACATAGTTATATAACTACGTAAGTTTAGAGTGCTTTTTTGGAAACTATATATAGCTTTGATATTGATGTATCGATATACAAGAGAAGTCAATAAAAGACATAAAACATCAACAAAATAATGACGCACAAATCTATATTATTTAAAATATATCATATCAAAACATTATATCTAAAACAAACATTAAATTATTGATAAACACTTTATTGATGGATATTTCGAAGCATCAAACAGAATATTGATTTATCGCCCTTATATCGCAATGTTAAAATATCGATTTATCGCACATATGTATGTAAATTTTTCGCTATTTTCTGGTATACCTAACTTTCATTCTTGATTCTTATTTATCTTAAAAGTAAAAAGTTTTTAAATGTAGTGTTGTTTTGCCTCTTCAAACCTATCCCTATTTACTTAAATTTAAAATAAAATATTAAATAAATATATATGAAATAATACAAATTGGAATTTTAGATTATATTATCATCCAAAGAAGCACAGAATTCCAGGAACCATGTTAATATTTAAATGCCTTCCTATATGTTCTTCCTTTAACGAAACCTTTCAGTTATCTCAAACTTTATGATGTAAAATGACCCGAATCTCTACTTATTTCATTATGAAACCATTGAATTAATTCAAAAAATGAAAGAACTCATCAATTGTTGAATAAAATAATGCGGAAGTTCATTTTCAACCAAATAAAACCAATATAAATTCAACAGATCTTCTCCTTTGTGTGGCACATATACCATATATGTATGTGGATATATTTTGGTTCAGTGACCCAGCACCCACTTGGGGGGAAAAACCCCACCCAGTTGGTGTCCCGTGACTTGTTCGCTTGGCATCCAATGGCCAACTTGGTACCCCGACCATCATCTTATGCAATTCTGGCGTTTTGCGCATGCGCAGACTACGCCGCCGCGCAGATAGCCTTCCCCGTCGAAAAATGTGTTGGCATTTTCAGGTTTTCGGGGCTTATTTCGAGTACGGAGTCCGGGCTTTTCGCTCAGCTACTTACTTACAGCTCTCGGCGACTGAACAGCAGCGACTATACACCATGATTAGGTCAATGGAATCCAATTGGCGTCGACGGCGCGTCGCTGCAGTTTTCGCTTTTTTTTCAGTCGGACAGGCAGACGTACGTACATTCCATAGTATATATATATAGTGGCTATAGCATTCCCAATTTGGGTCATGTGGTTAATTGACAAAGATTGACGTATTGTGTATTATTGTTATTCTACAACAAGTCCACAAATTTGTTTACATTTTGCATACCGGACAATGAGGAAATATGCCCGTTTGGCGCATCTGTTACAATTTTTCTATCTTTTATTATTTTTTTTTTGGGTGCGTGGGATCAAAAAACTGGGTCTGTAAAATTAGGTTGAATCGCTACCGTTATGCAGGAACCTTGGGATACTGGAAACACTATATCATATATTACGAGAGATGAGAGCTGGGGACCTCTCTGCACTTAACGCTCATTACAAGTTTTAGCCGGCGAGTGGTAGCCAAGTGATCGTTAAATTTTTTCGAAAGTGTGAACTTTTTAAATCATTTCAAGGTTGCCATCGCCGAGGATGGTGTTTTTGCCCTTTTTATTCACATTTTACTTCCCCATGAAGTTTTTAATTAAAAAGCTGGCTTTACATTGTTATTCTTTAAAATGCTGTTTGAGGAGGAGGAGCAGCCCATTAAGGGATGTGAGAAATGGTAATTAAATATGGCAAATTTATGTTAATTTAGTATTATTATTTACTATTTAATGACCAACTATTTCATAACAAGTTCCACACTGAATTTATATTATTATTCACTTAAATAAAATGCTTATTCAATTATAAATTGCCTGATATCTTTCATTCGGTTAAAACTATGCCAACCTATTTAAGCTCTCGGCACGCGTTGCTTGGCAACACCCCCCTGTCCGCCCTCAATAAGCCACGCCTCTTTTGCCACCCATGGTCAATATTCAATATGCGGATCATATTTATTAGCCAAATGGCGTAAGTGGCCCAAACGAAAGACAGGCTAAAGGCATTTGTTTTGGGTCTTCACTTAGGTTAATTGAAAATGCGGTACGACATGACAATCGTAACAGTTTTTTTTTAAATTTATTTTTTTGCGGTTGCATTATTGTTATTATTTTCATAAAGTTTATTGTGTCTGGTTTTCATGAAATTTGTCTTGGTTTTTGTTTACCCTTCTTGTATTTGGGTTTTTATTTTTTTTGGCATTTTTGCGCATTTGTAAAAAAAACGTGACCGTTAAACTAAATTATGTGTTGAGTACAGGCGTCGTGAGTTTTTTTTTTTTTTTCGATTTTACGCCTGTCAGTATGCTGGTGTTGTTGTCGTCGACTTTGTGCTATTGTTGCTCTTGTGATAGGTCAAGTAGTTTATGGGCTTTTCTCATTGTACATACGTGTCACAGTTTTTTTTTTTTGTCACAGCTTTTCATCACTTTTTGGGTGGCGACTACCGCAGCGAATTGTTAAATTGTTAAATTTATATGCTGTGGGATTATTGCATTTTACGGGGCTTTAAGTATTATGCAATTTTGTAGACAGGCGTTTTTCTCGGGGGATCTTCTTTGGAGAATAGCCATGAGCAGAAACATAGATGTACTAAAGGAAATTCCCGTGTTTTGCATTTGTAGAATATTTTAATATTCAGACATTTTATTATAGTATTTAAGAACTCATTTATGGTTTATTTATTATATTTATTTTATTGTTATTCTTTTTGCATAGCTTAGAAATTGGTTTATAGAGTTCAAACACAAAATTAAAGAGCTACAAAAATATTTGAATCACTTTTTAATATATAATATCAGTTGGAGGTTATTTTTTAATTTAAATATTTCAATTTCCCACTTCTATTTCCTAACATCTTATTTCCACAATATTTAAACATTTATAATTCAAGACAAACAAACGCAAACACTTGAGCGCACATTAATGGTATTTATTTGGTTTAACTCACATTTTGTTTGAATAATAAAACTGGATTAAATGATTTGCGAAAACAATTGCGATTATATTTATTCACTCATTAAGGCTCAAAGTGACAGGTGAGTTTTTTTTTTATTTTTTAAGCCGCCAGCAGTTGTTGAATTGAACGCGGCCAATTGGCAACTGAATTTAAGTTTAAGTCGAGTTTAAGCCAAGAGCCCGGAGACTGGCCGAAGCCGGAGATCGTATCGTATCGTATCGGATTGCAGGTTTCGGACACAGCTTGAAAGTTTTTTAAAAAACTACAAAAAAAAAGAAAGAGAAGATAAACGAAAATGAAATCCAAAACGAAAATGAAAACGCAAACGAAAACTCAACGAAGCATGCGACAAAAAAGCTGAGTAAAAACTTGACTGGGGTTGAGGGATTCGCTTCTGCATTTTCAAGGCTTATAATTATTTTTTGAATAAAATAATTTATTTGTATATTCAAGAAAATTAACCCAGTTAAATTTGACTTTCTATTGCTTGTTTAACAACAGCGAAAATGAAATACATTTTTAAGTGACATGTCAATTAAATTCAATTCTAATCAATTCAGAATTTTCCTTGCTTATAATTATATTTTTGGGAGTATTAACTATTGGATATTCTATTGTTTATATTATACTCGTATACTATACATATACCATATATGATTCTATATATTTTAATGTTTTTTGATATTCATTTTAATTGGAATCGAATCTATGTATATATTCTATATATTCCAGACTTTTAATTATTTTCTTGGGGGCAACTTTTAAAATTTTTTAATAGGGAATTGAACTTTCTATTTCCCAGTTTATAAACACCAATTGTTTGTTGAAATAAATGCTAAATCTTGCAAGGAATCTATTTCTTTCTTTCAATTGATGTCTTTTTAGCTATAAATTAATGCTCCCAAGCTGGAGGCAAAATTTTTGTTTCAGTTTAGTTTGTCAATTCGTTGAAATCGGTCTAGTGCTTTAGAAATACAGTATTCTTCTGTAAAATCTGTCTTCAAAATGCTTCTTAGAGTTAATTTACTAATAACATTAATATGTGTTGTTGTTCAAACCAAAGAACAGTTTGCACCCTGCAATGGAAACTGTGTTCCCTATCGCCAATGTCTGCCTATTCAAAGATACTATGTTGTGCCGATGTGTTCCGAAGACCTTGTTTGCTGTCCGGTTCCCAAAGAACGGATATATACAACTCGATCTGAACGGGGTAAGTTATAACAATGTGTTACAGTAATATATAGCAGGGTTGTGATTAATTAAATATTTATGTTATATGTCGGGGGTACTCTAGAAATCACTAGGGCTTTTAAAACTCTTAAGAAACAATTTTCACTAATTTTGGCACCACAAAAATTTATCTGCGTGATATTTATCCTTAACTATCACCTTAAATTATCAAAATAACTATAAAACTCTTCACTTCTTCAGCTTGTCACGCCTATTCCAATGATAGATCATTTTGTTCGGGGCATTTACTCCTAAAAAATGGAACCGAAGCCCATCGGAATGAGTTTCAATATATGGCATCGATTGGAATGCAGAACGAAACGATGTTTGAACCCTTATGGATATGCGGAGGAACCTTGATACACAGTAGATATGTACTAACTGCCGCTCACTGTATTCAGATTCAACGTCCCTTAAATACGCCAGAGCCGTAAGTTATACTCAGAAATTTGATATTAATTTAAAATCTATATATACTTTAAAATATTAATACCTTTTAGAATATTTTAGAATACTTAGGGGCACATTTAAGATAGATTTCGAATGTCTGCCATTGCTAACCTCGGTTTAACTTCTTATATTTTACAGCGATTTCTTTGTGCGTTTGGGTGCACACAATTTCGTTGATGGCATTCAATATAAAGTGGTTAGGAAATTCTTTCATCCCGATCGCCAAATCGATGGAAACCTCCACGATATAGCCATATTGGAGCTAAATAAAACAGTGATATTCAATGAGAAGATAAGACCCGCCTGTCTGCCGACTTCTGACATAGAAGGCGATACCCTGACTGTTTCCGGTTGGGGAGACCTGGATTCACATTCCACAAAGCCCCGTCAGCTGAATAAAGCTTCGCTTCGTATCCTGGATATATCAGAGTGCTCCAAGGGCCAACCGAATATGCACATTTGCGCCGGCGGAATTGATAATATAACCGACACGTGCCAGGGCGATTCTGGGGGACCACTAGCCCGGTGGCATCCAACGTGGGGTTCCTGTTTGGGCCAAGTGGTGGGCATTGTATCGGGTGGCGACTTTTGCTCTGCCGATTTCCCGCGCACTAAATTCACAAAGGTTTTCACTTACCTCAAATGGATTGAGGACAGACTTTGGCCTTCAAATTGATAGAGAACCGAATTTTGTGTGCACCGATTATTTGATTATTCTATATTATATTATATATTTTATTTCTTGAATTAAAAAAAAAATTTTCTTAGCAATAAATAATTTTATTTTTCCCCCTTGAGGACATAATTATCCACAAAGTCCTGGATCATGTCCACCAAACGATTTCTGTACAATTCATCGGTGTTAAAGGCCTCCACACAGATCTCGATGCGTCGATTGCTGAAGAAGTCACTGAAGCCATCGGCGGAGCTGGTCAGTTTCTTGGTTGATTCCGGAGGAAGGACCACCAAATGGCAGAAGAGACAGCTCTCGATAAGGCCAATGCTGGCGAACTCCTCCACCGAATCGTAGAAGCTCCGCTCGGGCATAACGCTAGCTATATCCAGATCGGCTCGCTTCAGGAACTCGGTCATGAAGCGATAATACTCTGCCAGGAGTTCCCGGAGATGGGCATCCCGGAACTGCTTCGATGTGGGTATAGTGAGGACGGTGAGAACATCCAAGGCAGGTGGAGCATACCGGGCCAGCTGGAAGTCAACCAGGCGACACTGCAACGGACTCTCGCCATATTTGCCGTACTGGAACATGATGTTATTGGCCCACAGATCACCATGTAGCAGGGCATTTTGAAACTTCCCCGAGGTCTTGACGGCCTCAAAGATATAGGACATCCTCCGGGTGAAGTTCTCCAGGATATAGTCCAAGTTGGACTGATATTTCGGTATCAGCTTGATGAACTCCTTCAGCACAAGGCAGGAATTCTGAAAGTTAACCACCCGCAGATGTTCGGGACCCACATTGCTGGGATAGGCATTTTCCACCACCGATTTTGGTTGGGTTTCGGTTAGTTTCCGGCCCGATTTCTCCTCCTGGATGATGGAACCCGCATGCAAGGCAGCCAGAGTCTTCAGGCAGCAGTGCAGCTGTTCATAAGACAGCAATCCATCGCGAGTTGCGCCCATGCGGTAGCCCTGATCAGCGAGGTTCTCGAAAACGAGAAGATTCTTGTCCGCATAATAGCAATAAGGGGCCACCTCGGCGCAGGCCTTGTGGAGTTCAGGAAGGACATTCTGGTAGACAGCGATCTCTTTCTGGAATACGCCAAAGTCCTCCAGATACTCCATCCGAGCGGCATTGCCCTCGGGTGCGGATTTTGAAAAGAAAGTCAGTTGCCGGGGCTCCTCCGAGTCGTGCAGCTTCACGGTGACTTTCAGATAGAAGTGACTTCCCAAATATCCAGCCGGTGCATCCGAGGTGGGCTTAAGCTGATAGCTAATAATATCGAATCCCGGATTCGAGTCCTGAACATCCTGATGCAAATACCGCTGACACAAACCGCGGATTTCGCTGCTGCTCAGTTCCAATGCGGTAGCCATCTCGAAGTCAACTGTTGGAGTTCTCACAGTGGGTTCGGCATTATATATCCACCCTTCAGGGTGCTGTAAATTCTGCCCGAGATAAGGAGAAGTATCTTTCCCCAGATAGAGGGAGTCTCGTGGCGGGGGGACTGCCAATTAAAAAGCGTTAGCCCCGAAATCTCTCATATTATTTACATGGGGCCTAGACTGTGTGCCGGGGAATTAAGGGTCAGCTCTTGGGGGTGTGTCAAATCAGGTGTTGAAAGGCTGATGAAAGCGAAAATAAATATGGGAATATATAAAATAAGAAAAGGAGTTCAAGGCCCTACAAATTGCTTACAACATAGTATATAATATCCACGATTAATTTGTTAAATACGCTATTAACTTTGTCTTAAATAATTTCGTGTTATTTTCATGTCGTCTGCATTCTGCTAATTAATATAATATACATCGAATAACTTAGACAAGCTTTTCTCTATTTAAATCTAATATGAACTTATATTACTCTATTACTAATTTTCTTTCACCATATGAGTTAAGCTTCCTCGGGTGTACCCACTACGATAATGTAGAACTATTTACTTACACAGAGATTAAAAGTTGTACGCAAGCCGCCCACACTTCCCAGTTGGCAACTAATTGGCCAGAATTTATGGCAGATATAACCTACGAAAGCCGAGTAAATAGACGGTGTCTTGAGGCTGTGTTTGTGCGCAGCAAACAAAACTTTAATCCAGCAAGAGTTAATCCCTAGATAAATGTTGATTTAATTCCCGGACACTTGCGTGTTAGAAAAGTCTGGGAAAATCAACAGCCGACGGAGATGGATATCAACAAATCAACTTGATTTAGGTCATTATGAAGGGTCTATGTTGCAGGTATACAAATAATACAAATTAGTCACTAGCTGGACTCCATACCGTCATGAGATTTGGGCGCATTATAGAGGAGTATTTGGAGAACTCCACTTTGCATGGAGCCAGGTTCATAGTGGACAAGGATGCCAATTGGATAGAGCGCATCTTTTGGGTCATTTGTCTGGTGGCCTCTTGGTATGCCTCCTGGCTGCTCATAAAGGCCTCACTGAGTAAGTTAGCTGCCGTTTAGATACAGATAAGGTCCCCAAGCTAACTCGTACATGCCTTTCAGGTGCCTTTGAGAACAATGCCATCAGCTTTGTGGTGGAGAGCTCATATCGCGACTGGAATACCAATTTTCCAGCCATTATTGTTTGTGAATCGAAGAACATGGATCGCATACAGGAGGTGGCCGAGCAGTGAGTTTAGGAAGGTAACAATAACTAGGAAAATGTATATTTTTCTATTTGTATCTTGCAGATTGTGGGGCGCCGATCATGACTTCACCTTGGAGGAGGTCCTCAGCGAGATTGCCTTTTTCAGGGGGGAATCCTACCATACGGTCCACGAATGCAGCGGCGAGGAGGTCACCGCCTCCTGCTTTTACTCCAATTTCTCATATTATGCCGAGCTGGTGAGGAGCAGCTGCGTGGACTCCATCAGCAATTGCGAGTGGAATAATCAGCCTTTTGAGTGCTGCAAGTACTTCCATCGCATGGAAACGGAGCTGGGAATTTGCTATGCCATTAACTCCCTGCAAGCGGGGTGGGGTTTCCAATTAATTTGTATTAAAAATAAATGTAAAATAATAAATTATTTCAATCCTTTTTAGAAGCAGCAAGGCGCCCAAATTGAACATGTACTCGAATCGGGACAGTGGTCCAGGGGCTCTGAGAATGGAATTGCAAACGGAGGCTACGGTAATAAGAATTTATTAGCAGAAATAACCTAATTTATTTATCTATTATTGGAAATTAGTTATAATCTAATTATTTGTATTCTTTCAACAACTATAATCAACCCAAAAAGTAAACAAAATGATGAGCTAAACATATAAATGTGAAAAGTTAGGAACTTACAACCTAAAAGTCTGCTGTATATTTAAAAAAGCTCTTACAGTATTAGGAAAATTAAGTTACCTTTAGTTAATAAAACTTATTTCTTAAATATAATTAATGATTTAATTCACATAAAGTTTCAGGAAACAAAGGAGATTATTATCACATAATTTTTGATGAATTTTGCTATACTTTTTCTTATGAACAGGTCTTTATTCTGGGCACCGAGGAAGTACCCACATTGGTCACACCCAAAACGGATTTTCTGGTGGTTGGTCCTTACATATCCTTTGTGTAAGAAAGAGTTTTTTTTATTAAAAATATACTTTTAATATTTATTGTTTATAGTTAAAAGTCAAACCTATATAATCTCTATTATGTATTAAAAATGTATTTACAATATATTTTCTCTTCTTTAAATATTACTTTAATAGAATCCTTTATATATACATATATATTTCAGAAGATACATTTCCAAGCGGGACATTGAAAACGACGAGGAGATACGGCAGACCAGTGTTCATCAGCGCAACTGCCGTTTTGCCGATGAGAACATCCTGGATGTGCACAGTCATTATAGCTATAGTGCCTGCACCGTTCAGTGTCGCAAGGATCGGCAGATGGAGCTGTGCAACTGCTCCAGCCACCTGTCCCCCAATTCACCCGACTGGCAGCTCTGCAATATGGATGGCTTGGAGTGCCTGAATCGGAATTACGAGGATTTATCGGTGATCATTGCCAAATGGTCGAAGCGACGCGGTCGTAAGGGTCTTGTCTGCGACTGTCTGCCATCCTGCACGGAAGTGGACATCACCACGGTCTATGACAGCAAGGATAATATGCCAGGGCAGCAGAATCCTGTCTCTAGGATTGAAGTGGGTCTCATAGAGCTACCGACGGAGCGGTATAAAAGGAATTTGGTGCGTGGGAAATTGGATCTTGTCGGTGAGTTCTTATAAGCTGAATAAATTATACATTTATAATAGAAAATACATTTTATGCTTACTTTTAGTGTCCATTGGCGGCACCACTGGCCTTTTTGTTGGCGCCAGTCTTCTCAGTTTTGTGGAAATATTTTACTACATCACCATTCGTCCTTATAGCACTTATATTCACGAGAAAAATCGTCTCAAGCGTCTGATGTTACCTAAAAGATTTTACTGAGTTAGGTTAATGGCATAACATGTTTAAGAGGATTTAATATATAAAGAATATGCCTAATCAGTTATATAAATTATTCCAAAGAGTTTTATAAATAAAACTTTACCTATGACAAACTATCTCAAATAGAGACTAGACAATTTATATAAGAAACCCTAATTAATTACAATCAATAAATATAATTAAAAATTACCATAAAGCTACTAAAGTTATTAAAGAAATGTATATAAAATGCTTTTATTAACATCTTGACACTATTTTAAATAAACACAAATAAATGTCACAATAAACATCTATATTTTTTTCAAGCCTTATCCGAAAATATTATACTTTCATTGAATGAAAGTGATTCAAGAATATTCAATGCCTTGTTCCCAGAGTGACATGCCTTTGTGTCCCATATTGTAACAGGTGATACGCCTCTTACATCTTTACATCTTATCGCTCAGATATGTGTAGATTAGTTACAATTCAGATGAACAGCTGTGTTCGTTCGTTCAGAAGATCGGAAAATAAAAACTAAGCGAAATTCTATTTTTGCTCAGTTGTGCACAGCCAACAGTCGAGGCGGCCGATGCAGGGAAAACTTGACTGAGTGAAAACAGCAGAGAAAATTGTCTCAATCGCTGGCCGCTGTCTTCTTGCAGAAGAGAGAAAGAGTGAGATCGTACGTATACGTAATACGCCACCCACATTACGTATACGCAAGATGTTGCTCAACCGAAGTGAATGCGAGAAAATATTGGAAAATGTGACAAGGGGCACGGCAAGCGCCAAACTAATCGACTATCGTATGGTTAGGGATCTGGGCGCCATCGGTTATCTTGGGGATTACTATGCACTGACTCTGAGATACTGCCATGTAAGTTCTACAATTAGATATATATTCCTTAGATAGAATCTTGCCATCCATAAAGCGGTAGTGAATGATGGAAAAGTGTGTCTACAATAACTGATTGTGGAGGCTTAGCAACTCTTTCTGGGTATACATTAATAAATAATATGGTTTCTTATTATTTTATTGAAGATAATTTAAAAATAGTTGGTTTTACGTTTAGTTTAAAACATATTTCGATGTAGCACACTTAGCTTTCTGTATTTAATAAAACGTAAAATAGTAATAAAATAGTAAATATATTTTTAAGATTTGTATGTATAAAGCTTACTTTGAAATATATATTTCTTCTGCAAATTAAATTAAATTAAAACGTTTTTACAGGTGATTATTTATAAATTTCTTATCAACGAATTGTATTAAAGAATCAAGTGTTTTGTTCATTGCAATTATGTGACAATCATTCATCAAAAACCTGTCGCCTGATTAATTTGCGAGGGCAAGAGAGATAACCCTTTGGGGCGCCATGTAGGAATTATCTTACATTTGACACAATACTTAAAATACATCAAAAATATTTGTATTTAAATTTCAATGCCTACTTTTAGGAGGAAGAAAAAACTGCAAAAGAAATTAAACTATTTATAAAAGCCCTGCCTCAAGAAAGTGCCGAACTCGCTAAAGATGCCATTTTCCAAAAGGAAGCTTGGCTTTACGAGACTCTCCTGGCTGAGATGCAAAAATATTGTAAGTATTTTTGAAATATATATAATCTGAGTAATCTGAGTAACAAAACCCTCCGAAAAGCTTCTACAAAATGGAGTGCCGCCTGTTATTTCACTCGCAGCGATTTATTAGTCCTGGAGGACATCAAACTGCAAGGCTACAAAGCATCGAAAACCAACGAACTAACCGAGGATAATATGCAGCAATTAATCAAATCAATGGCTGCCTTTCATGCCGCAAGTTTGGTTTACGAACACAAAAGCCAGAGTAATATAGGTGAGGCCTATGCCGATCACTTGCTGGAGATCACAGTAGCCTCGGAGATAGCCTGGTTCACTACAGGACTCTCTGCTGTCCTGGCTGTAATTCGAAGTCTTGCCTCATATCAGGGACAACGAGAACAGAACTTTATTGATACGAAACTTCTTAAGATCATGGAGGAAATCTACGAGCAGGCAGCACCATCGAAAAAGTACAAAAACGTCCTCTGCCATCGCGACCTTTGGACGGGTAATATTTTCTTCCCTCCCAAAAAATCAGATGCCGCTTTGTTAATTGATTTCCAGACCTGTCGCTATACTCCACCAGCATCGGACTTGAACTTTAGTCTTTACATGAATCTCAGTTCGAATAATAGGAAGAATATAGAGAGGAAATGTATTGATTTGTATCATGGCTTCTTAGTTGAAAATCTAAAGGAGTTCAAGGAGTTGGTGATTGAAAAGTCTGAACTCGTAGAATCCTTCGAAGATTATCGGTTATTTGGTGTAGTTTATAGAGCAGTGGCTGCTACGATTGTCAAGGTTCCCCCTGAATTTGTAACAAATGACTTCAAGTATGTTGATCGCAGCCAGGTGATACTCAGGCATATGGAAAAGGATCAAGGATTCAGGACTTATATGGAGGAGTGTTGTGTGGATGTCATGGAGATGGCCTTGGTCCGGGGAAACATGTGAGAGAATCTGAAGATAAGAAAGTGTTTCGTGAGCCCATGAAATCATTATAATAAGATAAGAAGTGATTGTAAATAAACAAAAATATATACACATGTGCGAAGCTAAGATACCCTATTCTTGAAAGGAATTATTATTAATTATGTACATGGATAGGTTAAAACCGTTATATATAAAAATATATAGAAATTATTTATTACATTTCCAGATTCCTGAGTCCACCATTTAAATATTCAATTAAATAAATACAAATATTATTAAATATCTAACTTATAACTCAATATGTGTTCCCCAAAACATTGTTTGATTTTCTTGTGAATTATTTGTAAACTAAAGTCAAAGATAATTTGTTATATTTATATATTTTAAGTGGCATACACAGAAGTAAATATAAACCAGCTAATATACCCCAAATTTTGTAGAGTATCTCCACTCAGTATACCTTTAAAACCTCACTGAAAATGAAAACAGTTCCCGGCTAAATCTCGAGCTGTTCAATCGCTATTGCTAGGTAGATTTATAAACATTTGTAGATTGTTAAAGATTCCACATACAACAAAATGAGTGACGACGACTACAAGCCCGTGCTGACGCGAAAGAATCGCATGGAATTGTTTACCTTAGACGAGTGTAAAGAGATTTTACTAAATTTATTAACCGATAAGAAACAGCGGGGCGAGTTAAAACGTTTTGAAATAGTGCCGGCCTCGGAGCATGTCGGTTTCCTGGGTGAATACTTTCACCTAAATCTCACCTATCAGTTGGAGCACCAAGAAGATGAACAAACCACGCGACTATTTGTCAAGTCGGTGATCTTTCAGAATGCCAATATGGAGTTCTATTTGGAGAAGATGGGCTTTATCAAAAAGGAGAGTAAGCTGTATGAATTGCTGCTCAACCAGCTGAAGAAGTTTTGTATGTTTCAACTATCAAAGGAGACAAGGATTCCGATTAAAAAAAATATTATTTATTATAGCCCCCCATGTCTGGTGTGCCAAGTGCTACTTCACTCGCGACGATCTTTTTGTGATGCAAAATGTGGAGGATTTGGGTTATGTGGCCTTGCCAACGGGAACTCGCTTCCTTAACGAGGATCAACTTAACCCAATACTTAAAACCTTGGCCACTTTGCATGCGAGCAGTATTGCCTACGAAAAGGAACAGGGAAAAACCATTGGAGTTGAGTTGAGAGAGTGGCTTAAGGAAATGTCTGTGGATCCAGATATTGAATGGTATACCACGGGCTTGAGGGTGAGTTTCGAATTAGGAAAACTAAAATGTATCGATAATAAATCGTAATCCGTATATTTAATTTAATAGATAAATAACTATTTAGATATATAGCCATCTTTAGCAAATAGTATTATTTAATAATATTATAATATAATTAACAAACTAATTTATTTATTATACAGGCCGTCCTGGCAGTCGTTGCCACCCATCCCGATGTTCGCAACAATGCCAAAGCCCAAAAATACATAGCTAATGACCTACCCAGATATTTGGACAATGTTTACTACATGGTTAACCCATCGCCATTCCATCGCAATGTCTTCATTCATCGCGATGCCTGGGGAGCAAATGTCTTCTATCACAAGGAGCAGCCGCAGGAGAAGAGATCCCTCCTGGTCGACTTCCAACTGTGTCGCTATTCCCCACCAGCCGTGGACTTTCACTTGGTCAGCTACCTCAATCTGGAGCCATCGACTCGTAGAAAGATGTTAGGTAATCTGATCAGGACCTATTACAAGACTTTGGCCGAGGAGCTCAGGGAAATGGGCATTGATGCCAATAAGGAACAACTAAGTTTGGAGGAATTCGAACAATCTCTCAAGGATTTCGCTTTATTTGGTGTAACCTACAATTGCATAGCTGCCACGATCCTACGACTGCCCGATAACTATCTGAAGAACCTCAAGGATAAGCAGCCAGCGGACTTTCATCGCTTCTGCAATGTCGATCGCACCGATGATGTACTCCGGCTGATGAAAGATCATCCAGACTTTCGCGATTATATGTACGAGTGTGTGGGAGAGTTGTTGGAACTGACATATAATAAAATAAACTGATTAACCGGCCTTGACTTACTCCCTATCTTGCTGTTCGCCTGGTAACACTCGGCTTTTTATCAGTCGTCGGGGCTAACTCTCTCTATTTACCCAACTCTACTAAAGAGCGATCTTGAGATAATCTTATCGGTGAAGGTTGATAATGTTTGATGGTTACTTGTTGTTGTTTTTATGTGAGGTATATACTGTGAGGTATGCTGTATTTGGTGCTTTAATAAGTTGGGAGATGTTATTGTTTGACCTAGGGATAGCTTAAAATATCGATATATCGAGACTGTATATTATAATTATATATTATAGGTATTATTTTTTTTAAATATATACACAGGAGGAAATTATAAACTATATAGTACAATTTATAGGTTTTTCTAGGGTATGAAACGTTTCTATCTTCACAGTTACCAAAGCAAAGAGTATATTTTTCTAAGTTTTATCTTACTTACTTTGTATCCAGCAGCTGCTCCCAGACACTTTATAATAGATCTTTTCTCCACAGCTGCTTTTATTTAATTATTAGTAGTCAAGCAGTTAACATCTAGATATACTTCAGTCATGGATCTACTCAGTCTGGAAGAATGTCTTCTAATCGCACAAAATACGCTACCAGAAAGTGATAAATCCAAACTAATGATCCTTAAATCCGAACTAGACGCAGGCTCCAATGATCTGATGGGCTATATGGGAGAGTACTATAAGTTTCGCTTGACAGTTGATGATAAATTAAAGCAAGAGAAATATAATCTGGAATATTTTATCAAGAGTTTGCCACGGAAAAATGAGCCACAGAGAGAGGAATGCGAACGCAAGGGAGTGTTCCACAAGGAGTCTGCTCTGTATACTAAGATACTGCCTAATATACAGAAATATGGTAAGAAATTTTTTCCATATTCCTTCAAACATATCTACATACAAATTATTGAATATTATAACTTAAACATAATTAAAATATATTTTGTAGCTACCAGAAAACTCTTTCCCAAGTGTTACTACAGTCGAAATGATATTCTAGTGCTGGAGGATCTTACGAAGAATTACAGACACCTTAAGGCCTCAGAGAGCTATACAATAGATCATTATAAACTAGTATTGGAACACTTGGCGGAACTGCATGCCTCTAGTATAGCCTGGGAGGAAAAGGAGCACGTGAATATCCAAGAGCGCTATAAGGATGTCCTGATTGAATTGCATTTGAGTGCTGAGAACTCCTGGTACATGACGGGACTTAAGGTGGGTTTTAAACTTTCACAAAAATATATATTTAATATTAAAAAAATATTTCCCTAGGCCATTGTGTTCCTGGCAGCCCGTCATCCCAAATATCAAACCGCAGAAGCCCAGAGTTTTATCGAAAATAAACTTTACAATCTGTTGACCAAAGCTGAGGATTTTGTGGCTCCCTCGAAGACCATAAGAAATGTCCTTTGTCATCGTGATACCTGGGATAGGAATATATTTTTCCAGTTCGAAAAGGCCACATCCGTTTTACCCCAAGCCTGTTGCATTGTAGATTTCCAACTGACCAAATTCTGTTCGCCAACTCTGGATGTTTTATTTATACTCTATATAGTGGCACCAGCTGAGGTGAGAGAACAAATCTATGAAGAGTGTCTCGAGCACTATCACAAGTCGTTGGAGTCCCAGTTTATTCGATTGGGTTTGCCTTCAGATACTATAACCAGAGAGAACTTTCTGGAGGAATGCAGGAGGACGAGATTGGCTGCCCTAATTATTTGGGCCCTCACAGAACCTCAGACCAAAATGTCGCCCAGTGTCTCGAATAGCCTGAGATCCGCAGAGCCTGAGAAATTTGATTATTATCTCAACGTTGACCGGAGCGAATTGTTACTAAGAGTAATGGAGATACAACCCGGCTACGAGGAGACTATCATGTTGCCCATCCAACACCTGTTGGATTATCTCAGGGAGAATGAGAATTTATATGCCTAGAAAAAAGAGCTTTTGGTGTTATCTCTAAAATAAATGTTGATTTCCTCACATGCTTAACAGATTTCTAATCGTTCGCTGAACTTTATTTAAAGGCTAAGCTAACTTAACTGGTTCCTCTTTCAAAATTGTACTTTAAACTATATTAAATGTAGAAGTTTTTTTGTTGAAAATTTAATTTTATTTGGAACCTATATTTATAGAGAGCATGGCCTAACTAGAGTTACATAAAATACGTGTATAGGTAAATTTCGACAATCCATAATATTTTAGCTAGCTAGAAAATGTCAGGCAAACGTGGCTCGAAGCTGGATCTTCATCGTCATCAAATAGCAAATTGAGAGTTTCCAAAGCAGCAAACAGCAGCAGCTACTAATCAGTCCAGCAATCCTCGTCATCCTCCTCATCAAAGTCCCGTACATTGAAGTCCTCGTGGAACAGGTCCTCGCCCTCATCCTCCGAGGACTCCGACTGTCACCTATGGCCATTAATGCGCTGCGGCAGACTGACCACACCCACGCCCTTCGGCGGCCTTGGTATGCTAGTCGAGGGCCCAGCCAAGTTTGAGGCGGAACCCGAAGCGGATCCCGAATTCGTTTTCCCCGACACACTGGGTATCAGTTGGGCATTCAACATGGTCGTGTGCTCAAAGCAATTGCAGCAGTATTTATCGCATCTTATGACCAGAATGAGTCCTGCCATTAGCCAGATGAGCAGACCGGGCCAGGAGTGCACCGCACAGCCGCTGAACAGGATGATGCCCATCAGCAGGGACATGCCGCAGACCACGGGACTCACGTTGATCACACTGCCCGTGTACTTGGGTATAAAACCCATCATTATGGTCACTATAAAGACACCAATTCCTCCTGTTAAGGCCGCCGGTGCCCAGTGCATCATGAGGCCAGCGACGCAGAGGGCAATGCCCAAGGCGATGACTACAATGGCAAAGATGGTGACGCGCCAGGAGCTCACCGTGGGCACTCGCACGCTGCGCTCTAAAGGACCTGCTGTCGTTACCTGGGATTTAAGGTTATTTACTATATATTAGAGGCGAATATTTGTAGATCCTTACCTTGATCTTCTCGCGATATTCATCCACAATGGCGTCTATGTCTGTTGAGGTGTCCGAATCGCTTTTGTCAAACTTCTCTGGATACTCAAAGTCGGAGGGCTAAGGGAAATAACATACATCTTATTAATTAACTTAATAAAAATATAAATATTTAAATTCCTCTATTTACCGGCGGCTCCCCATCCGAAAGTATGGTTGACTCCACATCTCTGCCCTCTCGCTGCGGGCACGGCGATGTCGGCTCGCCCAGCAGCAGCCACTCCTTCTCTAGCTCCTGCTTGTTCCTGGGCTTCGTCTTGGGCTTCTTCAGACCCGAATGCTTGGGCAAACCTATGTTCCAGAGGCTTCTTTTCAGGCGACTGGAGCTGGAGGTTGCTGCACTGCTGCAGCTGCTGCTCTTAGCTATCGGAGCTGTGGACAATCGGCTGTAGGACAGTGAGGACTCGCTGCTAGGCGCCATGAACTTGGGTCGGTAGGGAGTATACAGCAAATAGAAAGCCCTTAGGAACACTCCACCCATATGACCAGCAGCCAAGGTGTAACTCAAGTGCTGCAGAGGACAAGCAAACGCCAACATGGCACACATGCTTCCGGCTATAAACACAGCCAACACGGGATTGCCACTGTCCGAGCTCTCGTAGCTGATCTGCTTGGACAGTATCTTCCACTCCGAGGTGGCCAGGCGAACCACAATGCCATAAAGCTCCGGAAAGAGCTCCAAAAAGGCCGCTGAGCTGGTGAGTAGCAGCATGCAAGCCGAGGCGGGAACCAGCTTGTGGAAGCCACTCTCATCCAGGATGTTAAACAAAGGCACGGCCACGTAGTCCTCATGGGTTCTGTGGTAATTTCAGAGTAATTTCGATCATTTGTAAACCTTTTTATGGATTATTTTCCACTCACTTGTAATGCACAACTGTGGAAAGACAAATGGCTGTCAGCAGTAGCGAAATGCTGACCAATCCGGTGATTAAAGTGATGGTGAACCTTCCACTCCGATGCTGTTGGGGCCAATCGCTGGGGAAGGAGTACGTGAGCAGGGCGGCGGCCAGGAAGACCTGCAAAGTGGAAGGAGAATGGTTCCACAGTTATATTATCCTGATAATGCCGCTAATAACAGCTAAGCTAATAACAGACGACGTTCCCTTTTGTATACAATTGTGTATTTGCCCATGTTGCTAATCTCTTTTATATACTACTTCAGAGTTGTTTGCCTTAGTTGATGGAATTAAGATTCTATTCTAAATATCAAAAAATTAATGTTTAATTTCGTTATCTTTTTTTTCCGAGTATATTTAATATAACATTTTTTTATAAAATATTTGAAGAAGGAAATTGATGTGGGTTTTCAAACAAAATATTAAATTCTCGCACATAGACTGCATCGACCTTCATTATTGATACGTAAACTAAGCAAAATAAACAGAAATTTGTCATAAAGGAACTATATTTAATTATTATTTGTAAGTTCTATAAAAGTAATATAAAATTACTGTTCTATTATAAACCCCTCTCCTTATTTAAGGGCATTCCCTGACTCAGCTATGCCCGGGGTCTTAACCTTTTCCTTCTGCTGTTTGCTGTCTGACTGCTGGCTTTTCCACCGCGGAATGCCGGTGAAAAAGGGGGCTAAAAAAACAAAACCCAAACCAGTACGTGTCATAATCAAAAGCCCGTATCCTGTGGCTCCAGCTGTGGTCACGCAATTGTTCCCAGTCACGGCAGCGAAAATCGATAGAAGCCAGCGAAAAAAAATAACAAATAAAATAAGAGGGAAGCCCACGAAACAGAACAGAACTCAGACTGGCACAGTGCACTGACCCAATAACGAAGTTGTGGCCTCCGAGAGGAGCAGGAGAAGGAGCTGGAGATGTCGCCTACTTACACTGCTGATTCCATCCGGCTGGAAGGAGTGCTCCGTCGACCAGGCCACCAGATCGCCCCGCCACCAGCCAACGGCGCTGAGAATGGCGTTCAGACCAAACATGCCAAGTGTCAGGATGAGGCTGAAGGCCCTCGAGTGCTGTGAATAAGTTAATGCAACGAGTGAGAGTGGCAGGTAGGTGGTAGAGGACGGATCTGTGATGATTACACCCACCTCCAGGCCCAGCATGAACATGCCTGTGACTAGAAAGACAGCCGAGACGCCGAGCACATCCGGCCAGGGCTCATTCGTGGGTGCATTGCGGCCTGAAAGTAGGCAACGTTCAAATTTTCATTTTCACAACACAGTTCGTGACGAAATATTTGGCACACTTGCGCATAAATTAGGAGGTAAAAGCAAAATTGTGTTAAAAGCTAACGTGCTTGCTTGTCAAAATATGCAAAGAAAATAGTTAAAAACTATTTAAATAGATTTATTTTAAAGTTCTCGTTTTTGAAACTATACTTGAGGTATTTTTCTTAAATTAGTTTAATTTTATTTAAACCAAAACCGCCTACAACTCACCCAATATAAGTATCCTGGCCAATCCCCCCGTCATGGCATCTAGACAGGCACTCAGGGTCCTGGCCAAGGCAGCACAGGCACACATGGCGGCCAAGGCATCCAGCCAGATGGCCAAAAAAAGGCAGCCAAAGTCAAACTTGTTAGTGGCCCTCACATAAGGCATTTGCAGGCTCCGCAGACTCGTCTTGCAGCGCGCTAAATATAAATAAAATTATGATATTATATTTAAATATAAAATAAAATAAATGAATCAATTAAGAAATTAAAACCCCACCTGCCATAGTGCCATAGATGGTGGCTAGAACAACGGCAAAGAGGAGACTCGGAGCTGAGGCCTCATTGTAGACAATTAGATAGGAGATTACCGAGGTTCCCAGGGCTAGGCGGGCGCCACTCCCACTGCAGAGCACGTCCAGCAGGCTGGAAGGACGAAATAAATCGAGAAAATTAAAATAAATTGCCTGGCAGCCTCTCTTTCTCTCTCTCACACTCCTCGTCGTCTCTAATGAATACAAAATTGTGCAAATTAGGAGGCGCCCTTTTTCGCCATCTTATGGCGGCTTAAGTTTCGTAGCGGAAATAAATGTTGGCGGTTTTACTTTTTCAATTTGAGGTCAGTCTTAATTAGGTTTTAACTCGCTGGTTAATTAGGGGTTTTTTATAATATAATAAACCTTAATTTAAAGATTAAAGCCATTAAAAAAACATCAGTCTATGATTAAAGTCCTGGCATTTGCCTTGTTATTAGTTTAATGGATTTGAATATGTGTTCGCACCTTAATCTTGTGCGGAAATTGATGTGTTTTTTAATATATTAATAGGTCCAAAGGTGCTAGTCTAAAGTGAGATTTTAAATAAGTAGGTACAAGTAGCTCATAAAGATATGTATATATATTACAAATAGACTCCTAAAGAGCTTTCTTAAAAAAAGAAAATACTAATTACCTTTTTGTGCAATTAATTCAGCTAAATCTTTACGAACTCTTGCCCAACCTCTAAAAAAACATTCATCAAGGAATATATATTATGTATATTCAAAAAGTAATTTTTAAACACATAATAAAAAAATGAATGCCTAATGTGAGCAGGCAAAAGTTTAACCTTCCCTCTGTTTAACTTCTGAACAAGAAAAGTTTTTCTTACCAATATTTGTTTTGCCAATGGAAAAGTGGAAAACCCGGAGGAGAGTGCAATCGTCTGCATAAAAGCAAAGTGACGTGACGACTCTGTCACTTTGCCAGGACATGACTTCTGTGGTTGCCAGGGAACACCAACACAAGCCCGCAACTGTGACCACATCTATGGTCACCAGTACAAACACACAGGGACACAGGGACAGAAAGGACATGCAAATTTTTGCTTGGCAATTTTTTGGCGCCAAGCTGACAATCAGAGATGGTGCACTTAGAAAAAAAATACTTTTCCCTTTAAGCCAAAAAAATAAATCAGAATATTGCATACTTCTTTTGGACAAAAAGCATTATTTCTTAAATATTTATTATTCTAAACACGCAGAAGTTAAATATAAATTAGGAAGTAATAATACATAATAAATTCATTTTCTCACAGTGCTTAAAATTAAGAGAATAAGCCGTAAGATGAGACTGCTAGCTGTTTGCTCTCTGTGGCTTGGCCCGACTCTTAGATGCCATGACTCATGGGCCAGTCTGTGTCCCGGGGATATCCTGTTACGCCATTGGAAATTAGAGTCACCCACATAGCCACGAGCCACAGGCCATCTTAGCCACTGCCATTGCCAATTTACTGCTGATTATAATTTTGTGTACATTTCGTGCATATTTTAAGAAGCTCTATTATCCTAATTACAGGACTAGCAGGCTCCTTGGCCTTGCCTCAGCTAATAATAATAATTTGGGAATGTTATGCATTTTTTTTCTACCATTTCATTCGCCTTTCGTATCTATTTTTAGTCAAAAGTAGTGCAAGCTTTTGCACAAGTAAATAAATAAACAAATAGCATACAAGTCCCCTTAATTTGCCTGTCTGTCTTTCAAATTATTTGCTGCTGCATGTGTAGGCTTTCAATTAGTAGAAAAAAAACAACAAAATAAAAACGTGGCTAACAGAGAGAAAACAAAATGAAAAAGTTTTATATGTGAGAAGAGGGGAACCCCTGATACAATAGATAATCATGAAATAATAAAAATAATTACAATAAAAGAATACTCAAGTAATTCCCAGGAAAAGCATAAACGTAATTTGGAGTAATCATAGAAGAAGTACAGGAGAAGACAGGCAAAAACAGCAGATATCGTGATATAAAAAAGTTATTTAAATGTGTTTAAGAGTTTAATGTAAAGAAGTTTGTTTTATGTTTTCTAAACAAGAAAAGTTTGGATAATGAGAGGAAATTAACCGTAAAATTCATTATAAGCGTTAAAGAAATCATTTTAATCAAAGAAATATAAAATACATATGTATATATATACAAATACATAAGAAAAATAACTTTAATTAAACGAAAAACCAAACATTGAAACCTTTTCTTTAATAGAAAAAAACCTTCTAAGAATCTATTTAGAACTAAGTAGTCGTTGCTAGTAGAATATGTCGTGTTTAATGCACATAAAATGATCGTACTAAGGTTATAAATACCTACAAAATGATTAGTAATTTTGACTTAATTGCAAGTTACTTTTTAAAAAGAACTCCAGAGCACTCATATCAAAAATAAATACAAATATATACAAAAGAAACTAAGATATATAACCCCTTATAAATTCTTAATTCCCTTTCTGTAAGTAAAGTAAAATCTCTCCCCGAAACCCTTTCATAATGCAACTTTCAAAGCTTCCCACACAGGCATATATCAAGTATACGCACTGCGGACCAAGGCAAAAGTCGTGAGTCAAAAGGCAAGTCCGTGGGCGATACGCTTGCCAGTCAGTGTGACGCCGCTGCCACCAGAAAGGGCAGAAGAAAAACAAAATAAACGAAAAAGAAATCCAATAGCAGACAGAAGACAACAAAAAACAAAATCGGAAGAGTGAAAGGAAAACCAACACATACTTATGGCAATCAAAAATCAATTTATTGATTACACACGACAAATATCAGTCATAATAACTAAACTAGATATGGTTCGCTGGGCGTATATATATATGACACAAATGGATATATCCTACCTGCCACTCGACATGATGGTATCGCTTTTGTGGGTTTCCCTTTTCAGCTCTGGCACTTGGCCAGTTTCAATATCGGACGGCAGGGGCTGGCATTTTTTCAGCCCAAGGGTTGATCTTTAATTTTTGGTAACTTATTCACAAAAAAAACTTTAACACCTGACACTGGGCCAAGCGCACTGTTGATGATGAGCTTTTGGCCTTTAATTGGCTCACACACGCGTTCGGAGTTCGGAGAGACTTGCTCCTTGACACGTAATCTGGGAAAATTCGTGAAAAATTCGCAGGGCAACGCGAAACCGCTCGCCCAAATTGGCCGCTATCCACTGACTGCTCACTTGAAGCTTTTCCACTTTTCCGCTATTCCGCCTTTCAGCTTTTCCTTGCCCAAGGAAGCTTTCACCCGATTCCGAGGCAGCCCAGCTGTTCCGGATTTGGGTTCGGAACGAGAACAGCTGTCCTGCGCAGTGGATATTGTTTACGTTTACAGTTAGTTGTTGCTGGCTCTCTCGGAAAAGCGGAAAATTGTACTGGGTGGGGGAAGGAAAAAGCAAAAGGGTCATTGCTTTTGATGCTACTCAAGTGCTGCCCAAGTGCAATCTCCTTCGCATGGCTAATGAATGAGATTTTTGCAAGGACTGCAGCCTTCATTTTTCCCAAGGTATTCGAGTATCTTTCTGAAATTGATTTTACTTGAAATCTTTTAAAGCAGAACTAAGAAACCTTTTTAAAAATATTAAGGAAATGTTCAAAACTTAAATGATAATAAAATTTAAGTCAGTGTTATTGATAATAACATTTTGTTAGCTTTAAAAGGACAAAATATCTTAGGAAAACATGGTTACAAATAATATTTCTTTAACTTAATTATTAATAATATTATGGGTAATATTTTAGAAATTTTGACAGTTAAAAAATCAACTTCTAAATATAATGTATATTACATTTTACCAAACATTTAGGAAATACATTTCCATTAAGAATTAGCTGTAGCTAACATAGTTTCTATCTTCATTCTCACATTTAAAGACATAAGTCTCTAACAAATATATGAAAGCTGTTAGCCAAAATACATAATTTACTAATTGTTAATATTTTATAACTCCATATCAATATGAAACCTTGTTCTATTTTTAGAATATACTTAAGTGTGCATCTCAGCTGGATTAAGCGAGAATATCAGGTTTAAAGCATCCAAAGAAATAAACGTCTAGACAACTTGTTTAAACTTTTGGTTTCTGACTTAAATAATAGATGCAAAAAAAAGCATGCATTTGTCACGTAGAAAAATGCAAATAAATTAAAGTGTCTAGTTTGGAAATAACAAAAAAGAAGCTTAGAATAGAGAAGTAATTAAACGAAATAAAAAGTTAAATATATAAGCCACATCAACACTTTAGAAAAAATAACTCTTAAGCATAGTTAAACTTAGAGATAAAAGAACTGCTGAGCGTATTAAAACCATAGCTAAACATCGTTTAGGAACAAATGTCCATTTGTTTAGTTTCAAGGATGATGTTCACGACATCTGTCCTCCCCCATTATACAATAATTTGCATTCTATTTGCTCGCAGAATCATCATCATATCCTAACTTGTTAAATCTGACATTTATCTGAGAAGACGGCGACCTTGACTTGCTCAAATGACTCCCGCAACTTGTGCTAAAATTTGAAATAAACAAACGTGGAGAGAAGTGGCCAAAAAAATAAACAGTTAAGACGGCAATCAAGCCTGATCGTAGAGAGACCTTGTGGTAATCAAACAGACAAACCGATAGAATCCGAAGTCTGAAGTCCAATCGAGAGTGTTCTAAATTCGGTTTTATTTTTGTGGTGAAAGGGTAATCTAAAACTAGTGGAGCGGGCTTTATGTCTAGACTATAGAACGAAACGAGTTTCTGGAAAACAATGGCCATAAAAAAATAAAGAAACAGAAATAGCCATAAAAGCCGGCAGCCAAACTATCCAAACTTATAACAAACCATTTAATTCGAACGTGTGCACTTCATTGTATCTCAGGAGTTGGATTTCGAGTGGCTTTATTTGTTTAGAGGCTACTCTCGTCAAGCTAACGACTCCAAAGTCCGACCTTCTCCAACCCAAAAATAAAAATATTCCACCGACTGTTTGACCAAAAATTGTCAGTTGTTTGGCCTTTTTACTTATGATTTATTTTACGGGCTCAATTTAAAAATACAATTTTGCTAAGGCTAACTTGTCCGGTTTATAAACAAACACACTTCATTTTGGGTGAAATTTATAGACATTTTAAGCCGCCTTCGCTGGCCTACATTTTCCATATATTTAAAGAAGAAATCTTCAGTTCGATGATAATAATGATCAAACGTTTTTCTTACAACATTTTTCTTACAAATGCTGACAGATGTTCGACGATTAGGCTTTAGAGCATTTATGTTAATTGAAATCAAAGCCAGAAACAATATAATCAAAATTCAATGCCATTTCGGGCTTCACACATAAGATTTAGTGTTTCTGTTTGTCTTTTTTTTCGGTTTTTTTTTTCTTGTCTATGGGCTTTGGGAATGCGGCTCTATGAAGAAGTCGGAAGTTGTTGGTCAGGTTTACAAAACTAACGCTTTGTGAGGAGAAGCAATTATGCTTTTTGATATATCTGCCCAAATGGTTAAAGAATCAGGGTATTATCTGGTTTCTTACATATATTTGAGCTTCTTTTTCGCTGAGTCAGAATTACTCCAAGATTTAGACAAAGAAAGAAGAATAGTTTTAAATTATCATATTTTTGGCTTAGTAACCAGGGTGGTTTTTTTGTAGTTTTTTTAATTCTGATGAGTCATTTAATTTCTAAGATTTTTATTCATTCAGGTTTTAGTTTTAGAATAAACCTTTTTTATAAAAGTTTACCAATGATATCTACCTTTTTTGATATAAATTTTATTCTTCCTCAACGGAATACAATGCATAGACAAATCCTTAAGAGTTCTAACGATCCTGCAATACCAAAAGATGTAATTTTTATGGAATAAATACAATGAAAAATCACAATTCTTAAATGTTCCTAGAATTTCAAAAAGGATATATATTTTTTAAAGAATAAACAAGAATATAACTCCGAAACATATTTAAATTGATAACTAAGCTAGAATTTGCTTTAAGCCGCTAAAATTTTAAGTGATAAATATCCAAATTAAGTTCTAGTTATCTCTCAACAAATTTTCGTAAAGAATTCCTACTTCAATCCACCTGTCTGACCTAATCGTTAAAAATATCATACAAAAACCCACCTAAATCATAACAAACCAAGCCAACCAAACAGACGAAAATTTGTTTCTCAAACAATAAAACCAGAACTTATGAGAACCACAAATCGCAAATAATAATACAATATCTGCGCAACGCAATACCCCTTAAATAAAAACACGTTATTCTTAACGAGAATCCGCCCGAGCGTTTCAAATTCGCAAAATAACCAAGAGAAGAGGAAAAACGCAATTCAATATCCAATTAACACATCGCAAATGAGATTCCTAAGAGATATGCGAAACAGTAGCCCACCAACGATCGGTGTTCGGTGGCCTTGGGACATTCACCAATAATTACGTTGCTCCTTTATTGTTGTCCAAATAAATCATAATTAATAATCGCCGGTCGCTTAGGCAGTTCTAATCAAATGGGCCATCATCATCATCATCATCGGCATCGGCGTCGGCATCGGCATCGGCATAGGTGTCTTTTAGGAAATAATAATAATATCCAACATATAATGCTCAAGTCATCGGGTAAACACACATGGCGTAAAACACGTTCGGTTTCGCTGGTGTTCCGGAAGTAAGATGTTAGTTAAAACGAGAATTCTCTGATAGGAAGTGAAATAGGTTAACGTTCAGATTGGCGGCGGCACGCATTAGGCATTATCTCTTCGAACTGAAAAACAGACTCACCTTTGTGCTGGTTCTAACGGGTTTTTCAACGAAGGCTACCGCCAGTTGATTCATTTGCGATTGTCTGATTTTTATTTTTTTTTGCCAATCTCCGACTTGGACGCCGGGCTTGGACTCGGGCTCGGACTCGGGCTCGGATTCTGTATTTGTTTTTTTGGCCAGAGTTCAGCATTCGGTCAACAGGGCACGAGGTTAAATTCTCGAAAAAGGAAATAGACGAGCTCTCAACATGCGCCGCCATCTGCGATCTGCCATTTTTGCTCGCTTTTTATTGCTTAGAACTAATTCGCGTAGAATTTCGACCATTATGTTATGCTATTTTTATAATTATTGCGGAAATTGGCAAGCGATAAATTGTGTGGCGCCTGTTTTTGAAAGAGGGAAATGAATCATTTGGCGATGTTGTGTTTTTCGAAATGAAACCATTATTTGGATTTGGATATTGCGTTATAAATATATGAGGGAATCTAATCTATTGGTCTTAATAGGGGTATTTTCTTATAATACGCTTAAAATATAAGCGGACTTGGGTTTTTCCAGTAACTTAAGTTATTTCTAGAGGGAAATATAGATTGTCTAAGACTATTTATATATTTTATATTTGAATTAATTGTAAACATTTTTATTGAGATTTAAGATTTTAGTTTGTAGTTAATATAATTACTTATGTAAATATAATTATCGGAATATATAATTTTTGTGCTGAAATAATTAAAGAAAAAGTTCTTTAAGATGAATTAAAAATGTTTAATTTTGAAAAAATCTTATTTATTTGATTAATTTTTGAAATAGTTGACAACTCTACCCATCAGCTGTTTCTGAACATGCACCTGACATGCAGCTGTCATTCTTAGTCGCCTCACTCTCTTTCTTAATCCGCTCTCTCGCCGAACAAGAGTAACAGCTGACTATGCCGCCTGTTTATGGCTCTCACCTGCATCCCCTTATTTACCGCTTACTGCGCCTGCGTCACAACTGTCAAAAAAGCCACAAAAAGGGAAATGAAGCTAAGGCGAAAAGCAGTCGAAAAATATAAATAACCGAAAAAACAACGAACCAGACACAATAAAAAAGAATGCTCGGATAATCCAGTAAAATCGATTTGCATATTTTGGTAATTAATCGAGATAAGGAGATATGCCGGCTTAACGAAAAACAATTCCATAAAATATCGGTAAACTGGAATGTGGTGTAAAGTAAAATTGCACTTAAATGCGAGTGTTTATAATTTCGTCATAGAAAGTGAAAGAAATTGTGGTGAAATTCTTTAGTTTTTTTCCCCGTTGTTGTTCTTTTTGCCGCCACAAATGGCCTTAAACATTTTTATCAGTTTTTTGACCCAAAGCTCAGCTTCTTGTTAAAAATGCAAATCGATAAATAAATAAAAAACTAGAAAACGCACGGATACAAAACAAACGATATCAAATCAAATCAAATAACTAAAAAATTTGCTTATTATGCAATCCGAAGATGTGACGAAATCGTTAAGAATCGCCAAACCAATAATCCATTCGTTCGATTAACATAACCTGTTTTTTAACCCGAAAGCCGCAAACACCAAAAATTGATTTTTTTTCTTCTCTTTTGTTGGGAGAGAGAAAAGGATGAGGGGAAGAGAGAACAAAGTGCATTGTGTTGTTGACAATAAGGAAGAGAGGATAAAAAGTTGGCCAAAATAATGGCTTGTAAACAAATTTATGTGCAGCCGACTTTCTTTTGATTCAAAAATTATATATATCAAGGGATTTTGGGGGAAAGTGAGCAATAAGTACAAGTTGGTGAAGGTCGGAGTTTGTTTATAATGAAGATTGATGCTAATAGTGAGACATGAGCTGCTAACAATTAAACATAAAATTTAAAGTTTATATTTTTAAATATAAAATACATTGATAATTCCCTAAGGAATGCAAAATTTAATAAGGAAACCCATTTTTAACTTTAATTATAGTAAAAAGTAGGACTTGACATTGAAAATATGTCATACTTCGGGGTTTATATACCGGAAACGGAAGTCCAAGGAACAGAGGATACTACCTCCTCACCAGACATCAGCACGGACTATCAAAGTCTGATCTTCGTAGATAAATCCCAGGCACTAAAGGTCCTGCACAGGCACAAAGAGGCTCGACTGCGTGAGTTCCCCAACCGAGAGCAGGCCGAGAACTACGTCCAGTTTGGACAACAGCAGGAGGAGCAGCAGGAGCTGCAGGCTCTCCCCCCAGTCACCGGCGAGCGATCCTTATTTGATTCCCCCACCAAACAGGAGCTACAACAGTTCCGCAAACAAATCGAGGCCGGAAATCTGGAGTTGGTCAGGCAGATCGTTTGGGGGAATCCACGTTACCTGATCAGCAGCGGCGACACACCGACCAGGGTCAAGGAGGGACCTCGCTACAATGCCATGCACATCTGCGCCCAGCTAAACCGACCCAGTATCGCCGAGTTCCTACTGGAGACCGTTGCGGATCCGAAATTTGCCCAGCTTTACACTGACAACAAGGAAAGGCCTGAAATGTGCGCCGATCTTAGCAGAAATCTGCTGGATTTGTATCTCAATATGCCGGACAAGGCTCGTGGCGAGACGCCGCTCCATTTCGCCGTAAAGAACGGCCATGTGGAGATGGTGGAGCTGCTCATCGGATATCCGGGATGCAAGTCACTGCCAAATCGCGAGGGTAAGGAGCCCAGAGACATTATCTGCCAGCGAAATGACCAGGCTTCCGTGGAGACCCTTAAGAAGCTGGAGCTGCTCATGAAGGAACCATTTTATGTGCCCGTACTGAGATCCAAAACCAATGAAGTTCCCCCACAAGTGGGTGAACCTTACTCGCCCAAAGAGCCGCCGAACTTGGAACTAAAAAATAAGGAAAACGGTGACCTCGGCGTTAAAGTGGCAATCAGCGCCCTGGCGGGACCGATGCCCCGAGAAGAGGCAATGAAGTTCTACTGTCGCTGGAAGACACCACCACGACTGGGCAGCAAATCGATGTCTCCCTTGGCCAGCTTGCCGTTTACTTCGCCGGTGAAGATGACGCCCAGTACGCCATCTCCGATGCAGATGTCTCGAAGGGTGCTTTTTGGACCAGAGCAAGTGGACTCACAGGAGCTGCCATGTACTTCCGCAACGATATCCAACACCGAGGATTCCCTCCTGCAGGACCTGACCCAGGAACTGTCGATGTGCACCCTAAACGATAGCTTCCGAGAGCGCCACATCAAGAACTCGGACCTGGGTAAGGGTCTGGAGGTAGTAGGTCGCCAGCTGGCCCACCAAGCCAAACTAGAATGGCGAGAATACTGGCACTTTCTCGACTCCTTTGTGGACATCTGCTCAGCGGCGGGCATGACTCAACTGGAGGCTTATCTGCAGTCCAAAATGGAGCAGGCCAGGAAGGGGGCTGTAACTAGGAACTTTGTTGTATGTCAGAGTCAGACTCAGTCTCAGGACCGGACAGAGGCTCAGGATCACGAGCAGATCTATAAATTGCTATATAAGGATGTAAACTCGACAGACAGCGAGGATGAAGACAGCTTTATCGACTGCAGCAGCAGTAATACAAGCAGCGAGGACAGCTACCAAACGGTCCCAGAACTCCCAATATTTATTAATGGCGAAGAGCCAACCAGGTGTGATTTAGACGTCTTAAATGCTATCTTCAATGTGGATGTCAATGAGAAAACGCTGCCCCATATTCAAGCTTGGAAAACTGCCATGGAGCGTTTTTCCACTAAGGAAATGGAGCACTTTTCATCTCCGAAACATAAAAACATTCGCAAACTTCAGTGGGGATTGGACAACTGCCAGACATCTATACACCCCAAAGGGCTCTTTCGGTCAACTTGTACCAATGCCGTGGACGGCATCAGTTCAGCTTGAATTTAATCCAGAATCCGAATTCTTTAACCTTTTTAAATGCCGCTGAGAGAAAAAATCACAACCTGGACTTGATATTCTGCTACATCAATATAAAAACTGAAAGATCTGGAGGAACACAACACGCTTGGATACCGAGTTTTATTCTCTATAATTATTACTAACTTAATACCTGTTAGTAGCATTTAATTTATTGCATATTAACACCTGCAGGGCAGTAGATTTTATGCTTTTGAAACTAGAATTTAAAATGTATTCATTTAGTCTTTCCCGTAAAAGCTTACCACTAACATTTGCTTTGATTAAATGTTTTTAAATGTACAAATAAATAATAACTTTGACCTAATCAAAGCTGGCCTTTCTTTAAAAGTATTCTTTATATAGACAAACTTTTTCACCAAGGCAAGTGCACTTTTAGAACCCTTTCCTTTTAATTTTTCTTGAAGAACTGCAAGCCCTGAGCTGTTAAGAAACACTTTGAATATTCCCCAAACCCAATTAGTTGTCATCCTGATAATTAACACCCAAGCTGCAGGCAGCATAAATCTCAATTAATTTTTAAACAATTAGGGAAACATCAGACATTACACAAGCCACAAATGTGATAAATAAATAGCGCTAAGGCGAAGCGCAGCCGAAAGCAACATAAGAACGAGAAATGAGCAAAACAGACAATAATAATACAAAAAAAACAAAATATATGTATAAACGAAAAGCCGAGGGAACGAAAAAATCAAGCCGAAGCTGTCGCTGAAGCTCGGTGACGTCACAAAATCAAGCTTCGTCGACAACCGACTGCGTCGCAGTCTCTGTCGACGTCGGCAATATCCAATAGCGCGCCAAAATAAGAAGTCGAAATTCATTCCTTTCGAGCCCACAACGTTCAAATTCGTTTGCTACGCTCACGAGAGCGGACGTGCAGTGCGGAAAAATCCGAAAATCCCAAGAAACAAAAAGCAAAACACAAAAAACATAACATTCAAGCCAAAAACTCCAAAACTTCACTCACCGAAATTAAGCCAAAACAGTAAAAAAGCATAAAACAAAATATCGCGGGGTCTGTTGCTGCGCTTGCGGTTGTGTTTTTCTTTCGCCTTTTAATTAACGGCAAAACTCGCATCAAATTACCACAAAAATTACGAAAAATTACATAAAAAGAAAGCTAATTAAATCTATAACTTGTGCCTTTAGGAAAGTGTGATCTAACTACACAGTAAAAATTAATAATACATACCCATAAAGTGGTTACAAAATCTGTGCTAAACAATAAAATGGAGAAGAACAATAACAACCTGCCAGCCGCTGGCGCCGTCGTCGAGGATGAGAAGCCCATAACCAACGGTCAGGCCAATGGTCATGCTCTGGCCAATGGCAACGGAGTGATCGCCGCCCAGGAGCCAGCGCCGCCAGCTGCCGAGAGTTGGGGCCAAGCCCTCTGGAATATTTGGGATGCCTTCGCGGATGTGGCCTGGTTCATTATCTGCTGCATTGGATACATATTTCAGGTGAGTTTGGTTTTATAGAATATAAAGTACAAAAAATAAATATAATATAAGTAAAATACAGAAATGAGCTATTATATCATGCGATTTGCATTTTAATAATATAATTGTTAAAATATAATTATAATAAAATACAGTTAAAGATTCTTTAATAGGTTATTGCAATAGATTATGAACAAATATGATTATTTAAGGAAGAAAAAAAGAAAGAAGAAATAAATAAGTAAGGTTCAAGCTTATTTATTCTATGTCTTAGTATCAGAGGGCTTATAATATATAAAATATTATATAGAAATAAATATGCTTCTTCAAGCTTAGTTTTCTTCTATGTTTTTTGTCTAATTATTCAAGAGAAATAAAAGTAAACTTCATTAGTTTTTAAATAAGTTCTTCAGCATTTTAAAATTATATTTTGAATTGTATTTTGTACGTGTTTATGCAAGCATAATTTTTCCCAGTTATAGGTGATTTTAAACAACGCTTACAAATTAAATAAATAAAAAATATATCACAAAAGTATATAAGTAAAACTTTTATTCTTTTTTTTATGTTTTAATTTTTACAACTTTCAAAACCAGATAAAAAGAATCTAATTTTCAGGCGTGCAATTAAAACCTTGTGATTTTGTATAGTATAATCAAAAAATCAAGTCATAAACCTTCCGAATGCTTTATTTTAATTAAAGCTAAGTTCAAAATTTGCTTGAATTTTAATTATCAGCAAATAAAAAATGGCCATAAACAAAATGCTGCTAATTTCCGAATGAAACAAAACAAGAAAAATCAACGACTTATTTCGTTGTCGCCAAGTCCAAGAGACCTTCTCACTTTTGTTTACAACAGATTAATAATAAAAATGTTTAAACGATGTCTGAATTGGCTGCAGCCGCTCAAAAAAAGAATAATTCACCTTCGCTTGTTTTTCGACTTTGGCTGATTAGCAGCATTGTGTGAGATTTAGTTAACGCAATTTTTACCTTCGGAGCCTTCGAGCCGAAAAATGTGTCAATGAGAATCGCACTGAGAATTTGCGGGGCCAGGCCAGGCCAGCCTTTCAAGTTCCGATTCAGCAACAAATAATGAACGATGGCAATTAACCGATTTAATTAGCTGCCAAAAGGATCTGCGATAAATAATGGCCAAAGGTAATGGGCACTGCCAATGGCTTGGCATGAAATGGCAGCACGTGTGGCGTTTAATTGGAACCGTGAAAGAGATTTAAGGCATTAAGATCGGGCTGGGACAAGTTTCGAGATGGTATCTCCATATCTCTCTCTCTCCGGATGATGATGTAAAACCAGCCTGTGAACTCGAGATAATTTATTTTGATTTACGAACCAAACGAGGGCCTTTTTGCGCGATGCAATCAGGCGGACAGGGAAACCAGTTAAATGTGAATTGAATATTAAGATATTGAACTTTAAATCAGGGGTAGGTTGATTTATGCAGAATTAATAAGCATATTTCTGTTATAGGCTTTAACTGGTAGTATGGTAAACAAAAGCCAAGCGGCCAATCAATTTTGCATTGCCGGTAATTATGGCTAATAAAAAAAACCACCTATCAGTCTCAATTCGAAATGCTAATTACTTTTAGAGCTGCCACTAAACCAGCTGCTGAGAAATACACTTTACCCAAGTCACGCGGCCAGGGTTTAATTAATTGCCTTTTACGGGCTTTAACAATTTATTTATTTATCTTTATTGTGTCACAAGGTCATTACAGGCCCTGCAAATTAGATATGGATTCGAGTTTCAAGCTGACACATTGACATGCCACAGAAATAAAAGCAATTTCAATATGTTATATATTGTTTTTTGCATAAGTGCTGAGTTAATACAAGTTTCAAACTCATTATAGGCCCTACGCGTAGGCTCCATAGATCACTGGGAATTTTAAAAAATTCGACATGGGATCGAGTTCAGGCTGACACATTGACACGCTAAGTGGTTTTTAAAATAGCCACAAAAATAAAAGTAATTTCAATTTATATTGTATTGCATAAGCCTCTCTCTCTCTCTATCTCTTTATCTCTGTGGCAATTATATTTTCACTCAACCGCATAAATATATAAGAAAGACTTTACAAAAAACAACGTCTGTGGTGAGATATGATCGTGAAATATGTGTGGCACGATGGTCATATCCCTCGGCATTCGTCATCATTATGCATGAACTGCAGGGCAGGCAGACGTAAAAACTATATTGAAAAAAAAAACCAAATAGAGACGCAACAAAAAACCTGCTACTTACATTTGCATGCCGAGTGCGCTTAGTGCCAGCTCAGACTACTCAGAAAACCCACTGAGTTTGCATGTAAATTCACGGATTTTGTAAGCCAATCGATGACGATTCTAAGGCTGAGGCCTCTCATCGCTGCACTCGCTGATAGCTGCTGGCAAATGTTTAAATTGTTCGCTGATTGTTGTGATTGAATTGACAATCGAGCGAATCGGTAAATAAGGTATTATTAGACTTTGATTTGTGTCAATGCATTGCTAGCTAGCGTTCATCAAAAGACTTAGGCAACAAACTTGGCGAGTTGGAAAATATCGACGCATTTCCGGGAAAGTATCAGTTGCCACATGTTTTTGAGTTTAATATTATTATTATTATTATTATTATTATTATTATTATTATTAGAAGAAAAGTATATAAAGAAAATTTTAATTTTTATCTAAAATATATTATCGAATTTAAGAAAAGATATAGGGAAGTTAAAAAAAATATAAGTAAATCCTAATAAACATTCTTTCATTAAGTTTGCTTATCATATTAATGAACCCAAATTGACTTCAAAAATATTCTTAATTGTTTTCGTGCTTTGAATATATAATAAAATTATTATTATTAATATTATAGCTATTAATATAATGCATTTAGAAAGTAGATTGCCTAAATGTAATGCATTTAAAATTACAAACTAACCAGTGCGTAGATTTATCTAGCAAAGCCAATAACCTACAAACAAATGCCTTAATGTCTGGATGGAAACTGAAAAAAATGCAGGCATATATTACAAAAATGTTGAGGTGGAAAATAAATCATTCGTAATAGGTAATGCCTAATTTATTTTATTAAATATATTTTATTCCATATTATTTTTTCATTTTCTGATAACATTTCCAGTTAACCTGTTGTTGAATTTGTTCTCTGAACACCGGAAAGCTTTTGAAATCTTTTTTCTTGTCAATATACTCACAAGAATTTAACAAATATTATGTTAATATTTTTTCAAGTGCCTGGGGCATGTAATGAGCCAATTCAGTAGAGTTACTGCTGCCGCTGTCAACGGCTGCGCGGCTGCGTTTGGCTTGTTGACCTAGTTCAACTTTTTGCATTTTGCCGGCTGCTGCTGCTGCTGGCCACTTGGAGAGCCTGTTTTTATTAGCTACTAGCCGCAAGAGCCACACACCACACACACACACTTGGGAGGCAACTACAGCCGCAATTTCGCGGGCATTCTTTGTGTGTGAGTGTGCGTTGCAAACGCAATTGAAATTGAAAGTGTTTGCGGGGCCCCCAGAAAGGCAAATAGCTAAAAAAAACTCACACAATAACTCTGGTAACTACTGGATGGGTTACCTTACCGCAGCACTTGGCGGTACTCTTGGCCAACTCACATAAGCCGGCTGAGTTGGCTTAGAGAGCCGGTTCAGGTTGCAGGTTCATAACCCGCACGCGGCCGGCCTTGTGCTTTCGACTGATTTACGGCGCTCTCAGTATGTGTGAGTGCCTGAAAAATGGGTTACGGGGCGGGTGTGCCCCGTCAATGGCCATATAATATATCCACAACAAAAAAAAAAATACAAAAAAACTATCTAGCTGTCTGGCACATCGTACATCAATGTACCAAAAGCAAACATTAGCTACACACAATGTGTGCCTCTAACAAACACTTAAAGGCGGCTCAAAAAATTCCTTAAAGACCGCAAAGTTTCATTAAAACGAATGGGTAAATAATAAATCTTGTTCGGTTAATAAATTGGTAAGGAAAATACCAAAATTCGTTACCAAAATAGGTTGCAAAACTATTTTTAAAACAAAATATAAGGGGATACAGAGAATAAAATATATGAGATTAGTTTTTAATAAAAAAATAGAATGTTAAAAAAAAAGAGTTTAAATTCCTTTTAATTTGTATTAGAAATTCTTTAAGCTTAATGTTTTTAGACATTTTAAATAAATAAAGAATATACAAGTAATTTAAAATATTCATAGATTCTTAGTAAATGCAAATTTAAACTAAGAATTTTTCAAGCTTTTAAATAAAACTAGAATAAAATAGTCAGCAAGAATATATAACAACAATTTAAGTGACAGATGTATATAGCTAAAGTAATACATAATAGCTTATATTAATTATTATATTTTTAAATATTCTTATATTACTATTACTAAGACCTCCAAAAACATTCCTCACAACAAAATGGAAGCTACTTTTGTGTAATTACCACTTCATGTCAGTGTCAGCCTCTAGCTTTTATTAATATCAATTTGTTCGGAATTATATGCCACTACCAGTAGCTAGAAATCTTGCAGAATTATTAATGACACATGTAAGATCCAGCTGTCCGAAAAAAAAAGAAACACACTCAAGAGAAACAAACTTCTGGCTAATCACTCGACATATCCGCTGCAGTTGGACTCGAACTCGTACAATATCTTGGCAAATATCCGCCTGACAAATTACCACTCAGAGACACTCAAGCTCTAATCAAGATATTGCATTGAACCCGATAGTTCGATTTATGGCAACGCTATATTCATGAGCTAAGCAAATACACTGCACGATATTGTGATGCTAATTTCCTCACAGATCTATAAATGAAAATTGCCAGTTGAAGGCCAAGCCACCCGCCGCCTGCAATAAAAATTCAAGAAACTACAACAAAAATATACAAAGAGAAGCCCCGTCAAAAGCAAACAAGACTTAAAGTGCAAAATCATTGACCAATTGGCCAGGTAGCTTTAAAACCAAAAAAACAAATAAAAACCAAAAACTTTCAAGTGTAGGAGACTTGATTCAAATGCAATGCACCGCGCTGCAGCCACGTTGCTGTGTTTTTGCTGCTGCATTTGTTGTCGGCGGGATTCAATTTCAGGTTTATTATTATAAGTATTTTGAGATGTCAGCATACTCTTTCGATCTGGGGGTAGTGGGATTTTATTGAGTCTTAAAGTAAAATTAGGAAAAAATTACTTTTAAACTATATTTTGCTTAAAAATAAAGTTTTTTTTTTAATTTCTAGCTTTTATTTTTGCCTTAATAAATTTTACAAATTTTTCCTGAAGAAATAACTATTAATATATACAATTTATTTATTAAATTTAACTAATAATATTAACTAAAGTAAGAAATAAAATTAAAATCAATAAAAACTGATAGAGTATATAAAATTCAAGAAAAGTTTACCTCGTATTTGCTTTTAACATTTTATTTTTATTGCAACTGTCGGTGTTTTGTGTCTAGTTTTAAAGAAGGTCACTTAGAGACGGGAAGGGGATGGTTGTCCAGAGGGGAGCGGGGTGTAGAGGCGGCAACAGTTGGCGTCTGCCAAGTGTTTGTGCATTCAGCAGGCGGCATTGCAACATCGGAGCGACGTTTACAATGTTTTGTGGCAAGTTCGTGCCTTCGGTCTTTTGTTTTTGGCGTTTCGCACTCGAGAAAAACCACTCGATGCTTGAGCATTTGAGCAGTTTTCCACGCGGCTCATAAAGTGGCCAAAATTGGAGCCAATTTGGCGGGAGGCAGGTGTGTGCGCGCGGGAAATCAAGCTTTTTTTTGTGGGGTTGGGCAATTGGTAGTTGGCCGCTGGTATTCGGTATTCGGTTTCACTTTCGGCCGGCTCTAGAACCACGTTAGCCACGTTAACGAGGCGGTGGCGGCAGCAACGACTTCGGGTTGTTGATATTTTTTCGCAATTCTCTTGGAAGCAGAGAGTTGGAGAGAGGATACAGAGAGAGAGAGAGAGAGAGAAACAAGTTTGTCCATTTGCTTTTGTCTGCAAAGATTTGATTACTGGCCAAGATGGTGGGAATTTCCCATTCCCCTAGCCGGCTTAAGCGGCTTAGAAGTCTGAGAGCACACCAGCACAGAGGAGATTCCAGGGATCAGCGATCATTTGGCATTTTGAAAAGTTTGCATATAAGTTAGGCAACATTTTTCGCAATTCGCCATAAAGAGGGGAGAATTCCGCACGCGGAGCTAATGAGTGGAGTTTTGAAGATGCATGTTAATTAATGTTTAAACAACTCTAATGAGCTAAGCACAGTTTAGTGATTTCAGCAACTTGTGGCAACTGAATGCCGGTTCTTTTTTAAATGCAAATGCTAACGATGTTTGCAGAAGGAAAACTAAACAGAAGTCAGAAAATAAGTGGTAAACATTTAAAGCTGTGGAAATATTTTATTAAAAAAGAAATAAATACAAATGGGAATAGTAATAAATGAACATCAATAATTAAAGAACATTTGACCTTATATTTAAGGCTTTAAGTTATGTAAATTTTAATCCATAGGCGCAACCTTTGCCTTTTAATAATTTTCCACTTGTAATTATCGATTTATTGCATACATAATTAGTCTGTCTGATTTCTCGTCTTATCATGAACACATTTCTGCTACCAATACACTCCATTAATCATTCTTCAATGATGGCAAAGACCTTTGAAAATTTTCCGTAACAAAGCCGTAACCACAAGTCAATCAAATCCAAATCAGTGCATCCAAAATCAAAGCCGATTTGATGGCTTTCCGTAACTTTACAAAGGTCAATGCGATGGACCTTGACAATCACCAGAAAATAAGAAGATAGACGACGACCACAGACCGGGCCGGGAGACCAATAAACCCACTGAATGAATGCTGACTAGGCAGGTTTTCGATTTATTTATTTTTTATTTTTTTTTGGTGACTGAGGAAAAATTCAGGCAGACGCAGACAGAATTCTCCAAAATGACATGGCTAAAACGTTGAAAACGTGTCTGCAAAATTTACATTTGAGCGAACAAAAGTTCGTCTTGAAAAGTTTCCGTGATCTCGGGCCAAATCTTTCTCTTTGATATCAATTTGCATATTTCTGCCGTTTTATATGTCATGCTCTCAACATGAAAAGAAATCGCTGCTGCTGCTGCCTGCTCTTATTATGTTGATTATAATGGTATTATGTATAAATTATAATTGCTCGCTTCCTGTCCTTGTTATTTGAATTGAGCTGAGAAAAGAGCGAGCATTGCATGTTAAATTATGTGACAAAATGTCTGTCAACGAGCTGGCAGGGAAATGAAGGGCCAAACGAAGCCACTCATCATGATCATCATTTTTGCTGTCAACAATCAACCTTCCCCCAAGACACCGCCGACCGGCAACAAGTTTCCTTTTGATTCATTTTTCGTATAATTTATGATACAATTTTAACGGAGCGAGAGGAAAACATTTGCAAAAAAAAAAAAGAAATGGGGGAAGATAATGTGACGAAACCGCTCGTTATATACTCTTTCCGATTTTGTAATGCTTGCTTATGATTAATTTAGCAAATTTTATACATATAAAAAAAAGGGAAAGAAAAAAAGGGAAAAGGAAAGAATAAAATAAAGAAATATGAAAACCCTTTATAGTAACTGCAGCATTTATACGGGTATTCCTGGAGAGATTCTAAAAACTTTCAATTTCAGATAAAAATACAAACTAATAAAAAATATTTAACTACTACAATCTGAAAAATATATATCATAAAATAATGCCACCCTCAGAAAAGTGTACAAGAAGATACAAAGTTGCGACATACTCATTGTTAATGTCAAAATAATTGGACACGCTTGCCGGACCGGGCTCAGAGACCCGGCTTCCGTTCCCGATTCCCATACCCTCTCCTCACCCTCTCCCCATATCAGGTGCAAAAGACCAACAACCCGGCGACCAGGTGCCCTAAGCTGGTGGTTCGCGTGTGGCATGAAAATTTATGGGATGCCCCCGCGTGCAACAGAAAGTGCTACTGTGCGGGGCAGCATGTTAAATATATTAAGTTCGCTGCCAGAGTCTTTTGTTTCGCGTTTCTACCTTTCGCGTGTATTTCGAAGCCAGGGCGGAGGCGTGATAGTCATAAATTTTGACAGCTTATTGACACTAAACGAGCACTCACATAAAAGAAATACATAAAAAAAAGAGTGTACGAATTCCCGAAAGCCCACATATATACATATTTATATCGATTAATTGCGGGGGCAATTGAGGTTGAACTACACCCCACACCTCGCCCACTGGCCGCCCTCATTGATGGTTACTTTTAAGGCGGCAAATTGCGGTCTATTAACACGCAGATGCCAATCCAAACAGACTCAATAGTTTTGTTTGCAATTTTACACTTTGCCAACGCTTCCTCTTGAGTGGTAGTTGTATTGTGTAAACTTTGAATTTGTCTCTCTATTTGCTATTTGCATACGCGTGACTCGGTTCAGTTTGTGTCTATAGGAAATGAACGAAATGAAAACAAAAGACTTGAGCAACGAACTTATTTGCATAGTGCTGGGCAGTGTGGAGAAAGAGAAGAAATTTTATGGTTTTATTTATGCTGAATGAGAATTTGTATGATTAGCATAGAATTGTAGAATATTTACAGATGTTTTAAGATGATTTGTCTAGAGATAAAAACCAGTTTTTGGACTCTCCCAAATTTTTATAAACGTTCTTTTTAGACCCAGAATTTGAATTTACAAGAATTTGTAATAATTGAAGGTATATTTATGCGGTTTCTAGATCTAGGGAAAAGCTTAACTATCAGATAACATATTTCTCCAATTTAATAATTAATGAAAATTTCAGTCAAAATCCATGAGTAATTTATAAGCAATAAATTCTAGAAGCATCTTTAAATCTACAAAAGGAAATATACATTTAAGGTCTATAGAAAATAGTTTATACATATTACAAATAATATTTTTTGATACTTATACAACAAAAACAGAAAAATATATGTATAAAAATCCACCACCGAAGTCGTACATATATTTTCAATATAACCTTCTTCCGTAACCCTTTTGCCAAATCTATATTTAATGAACTCTCCTGTTGTTGTAATTATATCGTAACTGGCCCTAATTAAATTCAATTTCCCTTTATTTCGCTTCCAGGATCTGTACTACCTTGCCTTTGGCTACCCCGAAAAGGAGCTCAACACAGACATCGCCTTGATCACCGGCGGAGGCAATGGACTGGGTCGCCTGCTGGCCGAGCGACTGGGCAAGATGGGAACTAAGGTCATTATCTGGGACATCAACAAGAAGGGTGAGTGCTGCGCCGACAATCGAAGAAGAAGCTATCGAGTATTGAGTAATAAAAATATTGTATTAATTAGGTATTGCGGAAACCGTGGAAATTGTCCAAGAGGCGGGCGGTTACTGCAAGGGCTATGTGGTTGATATATCCAAAAAGGAGGAGGTCTACAAGGCGGCCGATGTCATCAGAGCTGAAGTTGGTGATGTAAGTACACAGAGAGGAATATGAATTAATTTTTTTTGGGGATGAATTTGTATCAGGTAAGGTATTTTTAATACAAAATATGTAATGTAATATCAAGGAAGATAGTAATTAAGAGCAGAGTCCTAATTAATATTAATAAAATTTAGCAAAATTGAAATTTATATTGAGTTAGATCTAAAAATATCTTAAGTAAAGCTTCCAAGGCTTTAACTTGCCTGAAAATATTAATAAAATTTCTTAAAATTGACACACAACCCACATAGTACACAGGAATATATTAGTTAATTTTCCTCAGGAACAAATCCAATAGAATTTAAAAGATTTATGTTATAAACTTAGTAGATTTTGGCTTACGAAAGATAAAACCTTGTTCTTAAAACATAAATCTAAAAGAAGGTTAATATTTTAAGCTGCAAACTCAGTAGATATTTTTTTAAAGAAGTCAATGGCCCAAAGATTTCCTTTTAGTGAACTGTCAAATGTTCAAACTATAATTTTGAAAACCCCTTTCGATATCGAAAAGTGCGGGGAGTGCGTGCAGCAATTGAAGCATAAATGTCCGGTAATTGCTGTTTACAGTCGAGCGCCTAATGTGGCATCAGACTAGTCGTCATATAATTGTTTGTTGAGGGGCGTTTAATGGCCTTTATGCTGGCCAGAAAGAGCCCAGGAGTCCCCGTTTCTTACACATGTAATGCCGGCACCATCCAAGAACCCCGAGTAGCTAGCCGTGTGTTGCTGCCACACCCCGTTGCAACACATTTATGCATATTCATGTCATAAATTTTAAAGCGAAGCCAAGCCAGGGCGGACCAAGTCAAACTAAAACGAAAGAAAGAAAAAAAACAACACAAATTTGTATGCATGAGCGCATCGTCATCGTTGCGGCAACCTTGAGAAATTGTTGCACATTACACAAACGTCTGGATAAAAAAAAGGGGGGAAAAACAAGGAGGAGAAGTAGAAAAAAGAGCAGAAGCCAAGTCCAAAATCCGGTCTTCTGCAAACTGGTTGCCACTTGGCATTCGATCTGCTCATTTATCACAATCTGGGGCAGTTTTCAGGTAACCCAACAATGCACAAGTGGTATTCAAATTAATCGCGGCTCAGCCACTCCACGAATTTCCTGTCTTAAATCGCTTCATGGGCTCGGCTTAATATACATATATCTCTGTACTTTATGGCAATCAAATATTTATTAAGGTAATTTGGGAGTGATACTTGATGTATGTTCTGTTTTGTTCTTTCAATTAGAACATTGTGTGAGCTTTGTTAATGACCAAGGCAGTCAGGGTTGAGGTAGTCCGTTAATTAAAAAGAAGCAAAGTCATCAGAGAAACAGAGAAAAGTTGAATGAACATAAAAAATGTGTTTGTTTACTTGATAAATATTTAATTTTGATACTTAGAATCATTTTGATAAAAAGAATCATCATTTTAGAACCATCATATATACTTAAAACTAAGGGGAAATTAGTTTTCTGTATTCTGTAACAATAAATAAGACTTTTAGTGCGCAGAATTTAAACCAAAATAATAGCTACTGGAAGCAAGTGTTTTTTTTAACACCTAAACTACCAAAGTTTGGTGACTATTCGCAAGAATGTTTAAGAAATTAAATATCTCTTTTATATCCAAATATATTCATAATTTTCCAGTGGCAATTATAATTCGTAAACCCAAAAATAAAACCACAAAACAGACAACTCCATTCACATCTCCGCTTAAATATGTATTTATACCATTACATTCGAGGTAATTGCTCTAAAATTGCTGCCACAAGCATCTAATGCCATCATTAAGAGATTTTTCATGCATGGCCAGGTCGAAATTTCCAAATAAAAGTTTACTGAACTGACAAGTCCAAGTGGAAACCCCAAATTATTTACCTAAATATATAATTTCGCGAGAACACGAAAAAACTACAAAAGAAAAGGAAAAGAAATAAGCAGAGGTAGCATTTTGAAAGAATTATATAATGACAAACCTCGTTAAACCTACAACAAAAAAATTAACAAAAATATATAAAGCAGAGTCAGAGAAATCATCTTCAAATAAAGATAGAAAAATATACACAAAATTTAACTGCTTAGTAAGTCATGCGTTATGCAGATGACGCGTTGCTTTATTTTTGTTGCCTTTTTGTTTGTAGATTCGAATTCTGCTGTTGTTGTTTTTGTTCAGCTTGAAGCCCTCTGAAATATTACATTTAATATTTTTTAATGGCCTGGCCATGTTGTTGTTTCTGCTGCCTTAATGGTTGCTGTTGTTGTTTTTTGCTTAATGCACGCCTCGTTAAATGTTTTTCTGCCCGCGATTACAGGTGGCTTCAATTTGAAATCGCTCATACGCAATGTATGACCCCACACAACAATTGCACTTGAACTCGCCCGCCCCTAATTCGGATCATGATGTTGTCGTTGTGTGCACTTGTTGTTAACTTATTTAACCAGGCCGTAAGTCATCGGATGGCTTTCAGTCGAAAGAGAGACAGATTACAGCTGCTATTATTTGAGTTTTTCAAGCATTTTACCTTTGTTTTTGCATTTAGACCTTGACATGGTCAACTTGAAGACGATTTTGCCATTTTAAGGATTTCACTTTTGTGGCCAAAAATAATCTAGAAAATAAGCTTTATTTAAAGGCGGATTAAGCAGGCTTAATTTATGGAGAAACTTGCAGAGATACTTGAAGTAAAGTGATAATTAAATGAAGTTTTTGCCAAAATAAGTGTGCAAGATTTTTGTGTACTTAATAGGTAATAATTAGTTAATTGTTTTTTGATTTATTTACTCTCAGTTTATACCCTAAACTTTAATGAAGCTTTAGGATAAGTTTTGGAAGGAAAAACAAAAGTATTTAAAGTGTTTTAGCTATTTACATGAAGTAAAAATGTTCCTATGGCTAAAATCACAAATTATAATATTCACTTACTAGGTCAAATCATAAATCCACCAATTTGTGTGCATTTCTAACCAAGTTAGTGCCTTGGCCCAGCCCACACAGTTAAAATGTCTAGCCAGATTATCAAACAAGTCAAGAATAAACGCATATTTGCTGGCATTTCGGTGTTAGTGGCACAACCAGAAGTTACGCAATCTATGCAAGATGTAGACAACATTTTTTCGGCAATGTCTGGCCATTTATAAAATAAAAATCGAGGTCTTTTTATCTAACTGGACAACGATTTTCCATTAGGCCTTAGAAATTATGTGTGTTATGTTAGGAATTTTCTATAAATAAGTTATACAGTTGCTTATAGTTGTAATACCTTTTAAATTAATAGAAATGTATACTCAATTTTTTAATTTAATATTAAATTAAATCGAGGTCAACTAGCTGAAACAAAATGATATAAAAAGTGATAAAGAATGAATTAATTGTATAGTTTTTGGTTTCTTGGTACTAAAACAACCCTTTTCCTACATTTCCAGATCACTCTGCTGATCAACAATGCGGGCGTTGTCTCCGGGCTGAAGCTTTTGGACACACCTGACCATCTCATCGAGCGCTCCTTCAACGTGAATGTCATGGCACACTTTTGGGTAAGAATTAACCTGTAACAAGTGCCGCAGCAAGTGGCAAGAATGTAAGATGCTAATGCCTGTTTTTTTCCTTAACAATTTCAATGTTGCAGACGACAAAAGCGTTTCTGCCCAAGATGATTGAGAATGATCGAGGACACATTGCCACGATTGCATCGCTGGCCGGCCATGTGGGCATTAGCAAATTGGTCGATTACTGTGCCAGTAAATTCGCAGCGGTAAGTTTTGGCCAAGCCAAGCTAAGGCTCCCCTTGAGGAATCCCCTTTCCTTGCCCCCATTTGAGAGTTATCGATAATTACAGGTTGGCTTTGATGAGGCTCTGCGTCTGGAGCTGGAAGTCCTTGGCCATGCCAACATCCGTACCACCTGCATCTGCCCGTTCTTCATCCAGGCCACTGGCATGTTCGACGATGTGAATGCCAGGTGAGTGTCCAGTGCCCCCTTTCCTTCCCTTGTCCCGGAGTAAGCTGACATTTTGACTGGGGAAAAATGATTACAGATGGGTCCCCACGCTGAATCCCAACGATGTGGCCGATCGTGTCATTGTGGCCATCAGGAAGAACGAGAAACTGGCCGTCATTCCAGGCTTCCTCAAGGTCCTCCTCTCCTTCAAGTGGTGAGTAAACAAATGGCCTTTCTCACCCGTCTAAATAATGATAATAATTATAATTTGCCGGACTTAATTAGGCGCCATAATGGTTGTAAGACGCGGCTTGTAGTTCGCTTGTAGCTCCCTAATGGACAGCCCATCAAAATAACAAAAAGGGGGAAAATGCTTGACTTGAATATTTTAATTTAAGTGTATTTAATGTTCCCTTTTGTGAAGAAATAAATCAAAAAGGGGAGAAGAAAGGGGAAAATGTGTTGTAGATCATTTCGAGTTAAATATAGGGTCTATTTTGTTGATTAAAATTAATATATGTGCTTATTAAAATATTACTTAACAATTTATTGTTTATATTTACTTTTTATAGGGAAAAAATGTATTAGGGAATTTTTTTAAAATTGTTTTTTGATGTTATATTAACTATTACTTAATATGCAGCATTGCTCTCGTTTTTATTATTACTATCTAAAAATAAAACGTTAATACTTAGTTATACGTTTAAATTATTATATATTCTTCTTACCCGGAAAACACTAAATTATCTACAAGAAATAAATTACGTTCTTTGACTTAAGTTTAATTCTGCTTAGAAGCTCAAGAAGTTCATCCATTTGAAACTTTCTTATTATAGTCTCAAGGGAAACATTCTAAAATTAAACATTTGCCATTAAACATGAATGCTTTTCCTTTCTTGGCGCTTCCAATATAACATAGAATACCTTTGTTGTTATTATCCAAAAGCCTGACCACATTTTTATCTAGACTATCAAAAAAATTATGATAAAAACGCCAAACTGAGTGGAAAGTGCTTATTCATCTAGAAACACTGTTACAAATTATTATTATTACTTAAACTTTTTTAGAGAAATGTATAAAGTGTCTTTAATAGTTCAACTTAAATTGAAGAAAATATATTTTTGAATATGTAAAATACCTTTAAAATATTATTGCTTGGTAGTTCATACTAAAAACTTTCAATTTACTTGAAAAATTATATGTTAATATTTCTTCTCTTAGTTTTAAAATATTTTACATTAATTTTCCAATATTTTTGACCAGAATTTGAGCTAAAACTCAAGTGGAAAATATATTGAACAATCTTTTCCAAGTTTTCCGACCTAACTCGAGTGTAAAAGTTCCCCCCTGTAGAAAATCATAGCGCATCCCCCACATTACCATGCCTAATGGTCTTCGCTTTAATGTGTTTCTCTTTAATAATGCATAATATTTACCTTTGGCCTGCGCTCACTCACCTTTTCCCCGTTATTGTATTTTCACAGGACCTTCCCCTGGGGCTGTGTGGGCGGTCTGCTGAAGCGCCTGGTGCCCGATGCCTCGCCCCATGGATTGCCCAGCTCGATAGTCGCCCAGTCGCCGCCCAAGTCGAAGGCCAAGTCCATGTCCGCCGACATTGCCGCTTTGGATGCTGAGCTGAGCAGCGTCACGCTGCCGGCGAAGCCACCCTCTATGCTGATCCAGAGAACGCCGTCGCTGGGGGAGCGTGTCCTTTGAGCAGCGACGACACCCCTGTATCCTGTATTGTAACCCCACTCCTCATTTGTTTTTTTTTGTTTCGCCGAACGTTGTGTGCATTTTATGAGCGTGGGGAGGAGTTACGAGCGTGTGTAATTGAATTTCGTGTTTTTGGCATTTTTTCGCAGCTGCAGAAACCCATTTACTAAAATCTAAGCTACAAATCTAGTGATATTACATTTAGTTAAAAAGTAGAATGAAACGGGGAAAGCGTGTCTAGCCTTAATTAATCGAATTGTATTTTTGTAATGCCGCCTTAAGCGTAACAAACGGTTCTTTCTCTCTATATGTGTTAAGATAATGTCTTGCATTTCCGTTTTGCCAGTAATAGTCATCACTTAATTTTTAATATTAAATACTTTTACCCCCTTCTATCTTTGTACTAACTTTTTGTACCCATTTAAAAATGAAAACCACAATCTTGTTATAAAAAATGTTATCTTTTCTCTTTAGCTATAAACAAATTCTTAGCCTAGTCTAGCTTAGTTAATAATTACGAACTATCGAACGATTCACAATCATTTTTATGTATAAAGCAAACAAAATTTATGTTCAAAATATATTATATATGAAAAAATGAAAGTAAGCCAGGTATTTTTTGTTCAGGGAAACTTTGGTTGGGTTTAAAAAATTTTTTAAATGCTTACAATATATTAAAACGATTTAAAATACTTTTACAAAATACTTAAGCTTTGGTTTTAGCCTCAAAAATGTTTCAAAAAAGGTAAAAGGCATGGCAATTATATATTTCTCATTATAGTTACTTATAAGACCTCCTTTGCCTATCTAAAATACTTAGAAATAAGTATATAGAGTTATTAAAACCATTGAAAAGCTGTCAAAAATGATGCTACAAAATGCTAATACCCAAACCCCCCTTAACTGGCAAAGGGATTCTCATCGTACTTGACACTCAAGACCTTGGGCACCTCATATCTACCCACAGGATCCCTGTAAAGTGGATTATCCTGTCGCACCGAGTTCTTCTGATCCTCCTCGAATCTGGCATACTCCCTGGCATCACTGGCCCGAATGCACCACCAAGCAGCGCATATGATCAGCAGTCCAAGGAGCAACGTAGCCCCCGTTATATAACCAAACAGGGCCACGTAGTCAGTTGGTTCACACTTCCTAGACTCAATGGTTAACTCGTTGGAGGGATTGTCGACTTGATAGCTGAAATAGCTATCACACAGGCTGCCATGTTTGTCCACGATCCTCACCAGGCAGCGAGCCTGCTCCGGGTCCAGCTCATGGACAAAGCGGTACGTGAAGAGCTCATGTCGGTCCAAACTCTTGCAGATTTCTCTCAAATTATCACAGGCGCCCAATCCCTGCTTCTGCTTAATCAGGCAACTCACGCAAGGCTCATAGAACTGACACAGTTTGTTGTCCTTTTCAGGATCAATTTCACAGAACTTGCCAAGGAATTCATCCTCACACTGGCACTCGCCGCAATTGCAGGTTCCGCGTTGGGAACAGATCTCTCCTGTGGGTCCCCGACACGCATCTATATTCTCGGCGCAATTGCATCGGTTGCCCGACCAACCATATTTGCACACGCACATGCCACAGAAGCAATCGGCCCGGTCACTATCGCAGTCCACGCACTCCTTGCACTCGCAGTACGGACCCGTGTAGCCCAGATCACAGAAACATTTGCCGCAATCGCAGTCTCCGTGATAGGAGCACACCAGCGGGGAGTGGGCTTGGTCCTGCATAGGCTGGCGGCATTTCAGCAGGAGTGCCTCGTTGCTGGACGCATTGGTGCTGGCATCTGTGGGACAGGTGCACAGGGTGCCCGTCCAGCCCTCATCGCAGCTGCACATGCCGCAGTACATGTAGCCCTGGTCGGAGCACTGAAAGCGTCCGAATTCGTTCTCCGGATCCGGCTGCTCCTGGCAAGGACACGGGCGCTGCAGCTCCACATCCAGATCCATGTATTCACTGAGCGAGGTTTCTCCCACACGGATTTTGTGGGTCTGAAAGAAGTAAAGAAGAGATTGATTAGGATATTATTAAGGGAAAACATAAGGAGATTTTAGGAAGGCAACAGAAATAGCAGGGAATTCGAATCCATGTATCTATTTATATATAGTTTATATATCTATTTTAAAAGGAACTTTTTAATATATTCTCACTTACATAAACCTTATCAATTGGATACTCAGTCAGAGTAACATCCACAAAGAACTCGATTTCCTTGCCCAGAGTAACATTATTGCAGTAATTCCTTTTACGCAAACTGGGAAACTGGCCACCACAATCTGTATAGTATTCCATTTTAATATAATCCGGACTGTTATCAGCAAATTGAGTGCGTTTAATCAAGCTCTCATAGCTGGAAAAGTTAAAAGAAACGAATTATAGAAAATGTGCGGTAAAAAACCCCCTTAAAAGACTCACCTTTTCTTAATGAGTTCCAAGATATTCGAGGAGTCGGCACTCAGAATATCCACATAACTAATTTCCTTCATCAAGGCACTCAGTTCTCTGTAACTGCTTACCGCATCGTTGGTAACAGCAAAGATCACATTGATCTTGCGACGCAGCAACTCCCGATAGATCTCCTCCAGCGAGGGATAATCGTAATACAAGGAGCCCGTATACTCTCCATCCTGGTTCAGATGACACTCCCTATCATTCTGCTTAACAATGCCAGCGAGTAGGCCATCCCCAGCCATGTGCATAAAGCCATCGGTGACGAGGATAACCACCTTACGGGCTTGCTCCTTCCAACCGATCTCCTTGGGACACACTATCACCTGCATGAGGGCATCCAAACCGCCCTCAAGGTTGTCCAAGTTCGCGGTGATCTTGCTATTGGCCACCGCTGAGGTAAACGAAGTTATATCCTCGGTTAGGGACAACTGATGACGATAGCCATAGGTGGGCTCACAAGTCTGTCGTTCGGGGGCACAGGGATTGTCCATGTGTTGGGGCTGGACCATTGGTAGCGTTGGTTTATCCGCAAATGAACCAAATCCAAGACGGTAGTTGTCTGTTAAATTCCTCAAGGTCTTGGTAAGTTCTGCACCTAACTGCACCAGTGTGTCCTTGTCGTCCCGCATCGTCCAGGTGAGGTCCATCAGTACGTACAAATCGAGGGGATTATTGCGTGCGGTTCGGTAGCTCATTTTGACGCGTTGCGTGTTTCCTGAGAATAAAAGGAGGAGAGGTCAAAGTTATAGATCGGTTTACTATCCGACGACTGGGTTTATGAGCTGTTTTATGGGCTGACACATCTGCATAAAATGAAACCAGTCTGCTGTAGATGTAGGTTCCCTTTAAGACACTTGGAGAAACTATTTATTAAATTAAATTAATGGATTGCATCAGCAGAATATTTAACGTTTATAAAATTAAATTTTATTATTAAATTTATTATTTATTTTATTTTACTCTGAAGCTAACACTTAAAGAGGTGTTAAATATTTTATATCACAATATTCTATATCACAAATAGTTTATTCCACAATTTTGACACCTTTCTAATGCTTTTAAAACCCCTCTAATTGTATTTTCTTCTAATTTCTAAACCTATCTACAATTTTTATAACATATTCTTAGTTTTAAACGCATTTCTTTCCAGTGCAAACTGCTTGTGTTTGGCAACCCTTTCATTACCACTTGAGCTGCGTTCACACCCAAGCTAAATGTTTGGTTTCTTTGTAATCCTCGTAAATGTATAATTTGTCTGGTTCCTTTGTGACCTTAATTACTGGGTTTCTTAAGCTACTTATGCGATCCTCTTTTAAAGGGAATGGATATCAAAGTGGTTAACAAGTTGTTGGAACTAGCTAATCATTGGCAGCCATCGATAATGAGTATAGTTAATGGGTTAACTCAACACTACGCCTTGATTGAGATGTACTTGTACTTTTAGACATAACCTGCTGAGGCGGATGTCTTTTTTATCCCTTGAATTAAATTACTCAGATATGCAAAATATATACTAAGTTTTCTTTCTAAAACTACTAATTTTGGTTAGAAATGTTTGCCAAAACAGTATTAAATTTAAGGGGATCATTGGAATCCTTACAATAGCTTATAATAAATACTCTCACATATAAGGAATTTCCGTATAATAATCTTCTTAGATGATTCACAGCCACACTGCAAACCAACGATGGGAAATACTACTATATATAAGAAAATAATGTTAAATTCTGATTCAGAATTGCACACAAATCTAAGACCTAAATAAATATGAAATCTTAATAATTCCTAGGATCACACTGATTATCAAGTGGGTTCAATGCACTCCCTACGAGAGAGATAGAGAGAGGAAAGGGGATAAAACAGAAAGGAGAATATGGTGAGAGGTATTCCCACGCCAAAAACAATAACAATAACGCCGAGATGTGACAACCACTAAATGCTGATAAGCGAAGCGCGGACACAAAACAAAATGTTCGAAAATGATGTGGAACAAATCAGCAAAGCAAACAACGCACACGAATAAGGGGGAAGGCAGAAGCCGAAGAGTGACACACATTTGATAAGATAACAGCATTTGTATCAAACAAAAACAAAAAAGAAAAAAAGGGAGCAAAACACTCACACACACCTTTGACCAGCTTGAGGTATGCTCGCTGCGGTGTCACCTGTACCGCCTGATCGTTGCTGGTCTCATAGTCCTTTAGGGGTTTTTCCAGCAGGACATCTACGGCCGGCTGGTTCTCGTATATCTCGCTGTCGTTGCAGTTGTTCTTCAGGAGTTGTGACCGAGTGAGGCAGCGATAGAGATTCGATTCATACAGCTGAAAGAAGGAAAAGGATAGAATCACCAGTAGAACAAGGATCAGGGCAGTGTGACCAGATTTTATCTACAATTATAAAATGATCTCTTTAAAGGTATTCTAATACGAAGAAGCGTGTTAAGTTAAATAAGATAACAATAAGCGTTATAAAAAAAGAGAAATAGTTTCTATAAAAGATAAGTGGATAAATATTTGTCTTTGATAAATAGATAAGCTATTCTGATAGGGGCAGTGAGTAATCCTTGAGTAACCCTTGCGAAATAGAGGCAACTATTGTTCTTAAATTTTAGATGGCAAGGATCTCTAAGCGAATCTTACCTTATCCGTGCACCAAGCGCAATCCAGGTGAGCAGAAAGGCATCGCTCACAGCCGTCCGCGTGCCGGCACTGTTCATCTGAGAGCGAAAGAGAGGCGAGATTATGGGCGTTATGTAACGGTTACTTCACGTAATGTCAACGAACCAACGGAAGCAGCATCCGAATGACAGATCCGCAGAATTAGAGCGAACAGGAAGATCGACAAAAACACCTGCCCGCCCAGTGACGTCATTTTCACGTTCATTTCACTTAGAATTGGCAATTTTTGGAATTATTATTTATTTCACAAACTGTGGGGAAACAAAAAACAACCGTGCGGCTTTGAGAGCCCAACACAACTAATAATTGCTTTGAACAAATGGCGTTGATTCGCTGCGCTCGTTGACTCTTTTTTCCTATATGTGTTATCTTATCGGGTGTGGGGGGCTAAACAATATATGTGAGAAGTTATTAGGGAAATATTTTGATTAGAAAAAGAATGACAAAAATGGCACAACAATAGAAAGGAGGTCGATGTATAGCCGTGAGAGTAAAAGAGGGAGCGTGGGAGTAACAATAAATAATAGCAAAGCCACTTTCACTTGTTGGCATCGTCATAATGGCACCTTTCTTATTTTATAATATATCAATAACAGCATGCTAAATTTTTAATGTCTTGATCATTTTGTGACTTGCTTTTATATTCAAATAAATGTTGTTTATATTATTTTATACACTTTCAGTTAAATAAAGATAAAAATAGATTATTTTCCAAAGTTATCATAGCTTTAGTGCCATATACACCATGAATATATTTCAGTTTTTAGAATATACATATATTCTAGCTCTACTTTTTCCTTTTCAAATCAGAAATAATTAAATTAATAAATTCCGTTAATTTTTAAATTGTAAAAGTCTGAAAATATTTCAGTTGCTTGAGTGATGTATCCACAAGCTTGTGTCAGCCTCAAGGTATTTTATTTTAACAAAAGCAAATATAGGCAACAATTCGACACTTCGCAATCCAATAATGTTGATTAAATATGATTATAATAGTTATGTCTTAATAGAGGAAAAATAATGAATAGAATGAATTGTATACCTTATATATACTTAAAAACTAAATCTGTAGTGAAGTCTCTTTTCCAGGGGGGAAAAGTAATAAACATTCCAGATTTTTCTGTTAAGCTACGTCTGGTCACACTGACGGACTCTTTTCAAACTCGTTTCAAGTGCGCTCTCTTTTATGCTCTCTCACCGTCTGCCTCCCTCCCCCGCACACAAACAAATTTTCGTGTGCTCAACCCTCTCTCTCCGGTGTTTTAACAGTCACGCTTTCTGTTAATCTGAATTAATGCACTCTGTTATCTGGCAGACATGGCCAGGGTCGCTTCAAGGGGGCTCAATAAACACGCTTACCATTTGAGCAGAAACACCTTAAATCTGTCAAAATGCGTCCACTTAATGGACAATGGTTGCATATAATAAGAAATAAAAAATCAGGCTTTATAGTAATCTATGGCATGGATTCCACAAGGCTCCCACAGGACCATTCGATGCGCTCCTGGCCCTTAACAGTAACCTAACAGCATTGGGCACAAACTCCACTTAACAGCAAACGAAATATACAGAGGGAGCTAGAGCGAAAATGGGAGAGCACCTAAATGCGATCCACAGCGCGCGCTCGGAGAGCGAAAAGTGGTCTCTGTTTATTTACTCTCTCGGTTGTGGACAAAGACAATCTGTTAACTAATTCTTTGATTTTACATAGCTTACCATGTTTTTACTTTGGATTGGGAATTCGACTGCCTTTTAACCCCAGTTTCTATATAACGATTGCTAATTTAAAACAATTTCTACATAACGATTGGGAATTCGACAAAGTTTTTCTGTTACCGTGTAAAATGTAAAGTTTATACTTAACATCTTACGCTAAGCAATGTTAAAGACATGTTTCTTTGTGGATTCCAGTTGTGGATGTGGGAACGCGTGTACGGGAGAGCAACATAGCGCGCGCTCGGAGAGAGCGCAAACTGCTAGAGAGAGAGCAGAGGCTATATAAGGCACTGCCAACCAACGAATATTTGAAAAAAATTTTCGGAAATACTCGAACGTTGGCCCTGTGCCGCTCCGCCGCGGAAAACTCTCAATTTGTCGAAGAAAAAGCCATTTTCCGCCGGATTATTCTCTGTTTTTGCCGTATTTTCGCTCTCTCTCGCGTTCGGCGCGGAATTATAGTTTTTGTGTTTCTTCTAAGCGGAAAATCGGATGAAAAACTCCAAATGTTTCCCAAATGAGCGTCGACAATTACGCGACCAATTGACGAGATCGTGTGTGTTGCTGTTGTTGTCCCCCCCAATCAAACGGTGAGTGCGACAGAGAGGCAAAACCAGTCTCAGAAATCAAGTGCGGCAAAAAATAAAAATAAAGAGAAAAGAAATTAAATCCAAAAGGTGAAAAAGTCATTAATAAAAGAAGCAAGTAATAGAATTGCTCTGTGAAATACAAAATAAATACATACCAATACATGCATATATACAGCGTGTATATGTAAAGAGGAGGCGACGCGCAGCGAAAAAGGAATTTTTTTGTGTACTACAGCGGCGTTTTGTTGTTGTTGCTGCTGTTGGCGTTGGCGTCTGTGTGTTGTTGCCGTGTTTGTGATTGGAAAAAAAAGTAAAAGAAAAGCCGGAAAACAGCATTAAACCAAAGCGAAACTTAGGGCTAGCGCAAAAGAAGAAACAAAGTAGGAAAATTGCCCATTTTCCAGTTTCCCTTTTGCTGCGTGAAAAGTGAAAAGTTTAATTTACTAAACAAAGCGGCAAACTGTATGCGTGTGTTTGTGTCTGTGTGTCTGTGCGGGTGTTTGTGTGTCTGTTTCTCTAGTTTTTGCAATTCCCATTGCACACGCTCTTTCGTGTTGGATTATTGGATTATACCGCCAATAACGGCACACGCACAACAAACACAACAAAAACACGCCAAATTCCAACAACAAGAAAAAGCTATAAAAAAAGGAGAGCGCAGACGACGCGGGATTAATCATTAATGTCCTGAGAGAGATAAGGAGAAGCGTTGAATCTAGAAAAAAGGAATCACAAAGGAGGCAGCAGACGGCAACAAGGAGAAGACGTTAAAAGGTAAGTCGATATTTTTGAATTCAACATTTTTACTCGAACTTGAGACTACATTTTGAAACAAAAATTTAAAGAGAAAGATTGTTTTATTGCGCATTTTTAAATATTCATACTCATGTTGGTAGAATAAAAATCTTCGTATTTTGTGCAAGTTTAATCCTAAATGAATAAAGGGATTTATATCATTTAACTCACAATTTCGCAATATTGGGAAAATCATAAAGTTATTGTAACGAATGAAGTGATTGGTTAAACATTTTACAATTTAAAGAATACAGTATTTTCGATGACATTTTGTAACTGAAATTTGAAAACGATTTAGAAAATGTTTAAAGTTTTTAGAGGTTTCTTTTCTTGTGATCTTTTTAGCAAAAACATATAAAATTACAAAAATTTTATAGATTTAAGGCTTTAGGGAAATGGTTTCAATACTATACTATTTATAAAATATTGAATTCAAATAAAGAAAATCCTTTAAAACCCCCTTCAAATTTGGTTTAAAAATCCTAGGTTTCCAAGTTTGTAATCTTGAAAACCATATATTAGGATGTCTTCTTCGGCATTTCTCAATTCTCTTATCGAAAAGCGGAATTCCCCAATTCTCGAGCTCATAATTATTACAACTTGAACTGCGTTCCTCATCAATTCTTTTGCTTCACTTGGCTTTTGGACCCGGCGCTCATTTTCCAATGAAAATTTATTCTAATGACGCTTTTCGCGATCCTAATCTGCTGCACATAAATTTCTGTGGCAACTTTGGGTGATTTATTGCCTGTCGATTGTCGTCGTCGTCGTTGTCGTAGTCGCAGTCTCGCTGCTTTTTGGCCAAACTCAGAGACTCGCAAGAGACTTGGATTGGATCTGAAAAGCGGACCAGAAAGACCCAGTCCCGTCCTGTCCAGTGTGTATAAAGCCAGACGGGACAGGACAGGGACAGGACCGACTGGTGCCAGCTAATGTACGCGTCTCCCAGATGCCGCGGATTAGATAAAAATTCTCAATTTATGCGTTGCGCCAGTTGCCAATTGCAATCCACCTCCTCCTCCTTCTTCTCGCTCCTCCTACTGCTGCTCACACTCATCGAGTAAAAAAAAAAACTTGTCGCGCCTACTAAAATCTTCCCCTCGGGCCACTGAGATAGATGCCTTCATTCCAGTCTTCTCCGCAGTCTATCATTTGAAATCATGTCCCGGCGATAAGGAATTATAGTGGCCCCGGTCATAATTTACGTGATTTGCCTGTCTAATGTCCTGCCGTACGACACAAGGACAAAGTGGAAACCATAAAAATAGAGCAAGAATTCACATTTCGTGGCTCTTCTAAATGAGAAAGAATTAGGGCCTTGCAGTTGGGGGGCACCAGAAAAGATTATTTGTTGGAGCAAAATGGATTAGACATGTTTAATTTGGAAAAGAAGATAATAAAATAATGCTTTTGTTAAATAATAATATACGTAGAACGTATGGTACTTGTAGCTCAAAGAAATGCGGAGCTTGTTAGCTTTTTTTCATCCTGTCCTACAAGGTTTAGAATGTTTCAAAATAACATGCCATTTTAAGTACATTTTATAATATTTATGCGTATGGCTTTATCAACCCCATAACCCTCAGTAGACCCATATTTTTCCCTTTATTCCCGACTGGTTTTCCCTGGAGAATACCACGTGCACTCTAGAAACACGCATATATAGGATAATTCGTTCCGTTTTGACGTTAATTGTTTTTTTTTTTAAGATTTACACATAAACTGAGCGAAATTGTACAAAATTTTAGAGCTGCCTTTTCTCAGAACGCCAAGGAATTAGTTAGTTATTCTAAACCTGTTCTTTAGGACTTAATCATAACGATAAAAATAAATCCCTTAGAATGTTCCCGTAAAGGCATTCCATTTTAGGTTTCAGTACATTCTTTTTTAATATTTATGCACTCCTCCTGCTGGTAAATCCCACCCAAAGACACCGCCGTGGAGTAGTTACCTTATCAACCCCATTACCTACAGCAGACCCATTATTTTCCCTATGGCCCCTGTCCAGTTTTCCCTTGAGAATGGCACCGGCACTCTACGTACACGCATATACTGGAAAATCCGTTTCGTTTTGACATTTATTGTTTTTAATAGTCTCGAGAGCTAGGAAATTTTATGACACATATCCTCGAGCGATAAAAATCTTTACGGCCCCGGGGTACTGCATGCATATGGTTTATTCGTTCCCCTGTTCAATAAGAGCCAAAAGGTAAATAAAGAAGGAACAGCGAAATCGGGGAAAAAATCAAGAACAAAACGGATAAAAAGAAAGAGAACTCTGGAATTAGCCGAGGCCACCTCATAAAGTGAAAAGTGTCATAAAAATTAGTCAAGAAATCACGCTGCCCATTCCACAATTTGTATATTTCTTTCGGACGTTCGGTCGTTCGGTCGGTGGTTCTTTCTTTTCTTTTCAAAGACATTTCAGTTCCTTTCGGTTATTTGGTTGTTGTTTGTTCTGACACATTTGTATGCTAATGAGAGAGCGGGATATGTGGAGTTTGGGTTAGGTGCTTCCGGCGGGAGTCTCTTTTTATTTTGTATTTTTTATTTTTTTTCTGACTGGAATCTATCAGGCTTTTGACGAGGGTCAGTCCGCCGGGGAATCGCTTGCGGAGGATAATGCATGCAGCTCAGGTCTTGCATATCGAAGTGGTCGCTGATAAAGGATTTTTTTTGGAAGTAGTTTAAGCCATTCGGACGGGGTCATAAATTGAATTATAATTCAGGCATACGAAATTCTTTCTGTCTGAGAGCTTATGTCTAATGTTCTTCGGATTAAGGTCTTAAGGTTGAGTTGTTTTTTTGTCTTTATTTTTTTTTTTATATACGAAATATTTGCTGGGGAATTTAAGTACTGCGCTTGAGTTGGAAACAATAAAGCGCAACGCATAAAAGTATGAATCTTAAAGACTTTTCGGATTAAAAGTAAATTAAATAGATAATTTATTATACTAATTAAACAGTGTGTGTGGAGTATTAAGAAGTCTTTTAAGTCTTTAGGTGTAATACATAATTTATGCCGTTTAAAGTTCCGGAAATATTACAACGGCCATAGTTTTGTTTACAATTTAAAATTCTGCTTTGTAAATTATTCAGATTGAAGTAAAGTGCTTTACTCTATTTTGGCTCTATTTTTTTGTAGCCACTTCAACCCCTTTTGATTGCCTTTCCTTTCGATGCTTTCATTTCCGATTACCTATCCCTGATTTCTGGTGTGTGTTTTGTATACATACTTCTCTCCCCTCCGAATCGCTTTCGTTATCTATAAATAACATTTTGCTTGCCTTTCTTATCAACTTCCGCTACTTAATGTCTCCCAAACCAAAATGCAGAGCTAAACTCTTAGTTTTCGCCCCTCAATCCAGTTTTTTTTTCCATCACTCCCGCCGCCCCGGCTCCCAGCAAATTGCCTTCTTTAGCTGTCTTATCCCAAAATGTGTGTGTGCTGCGAGCTGTGGTGTGTGTGTGTAACAAAGATATCAATAGCAACAAAAACAGGGAGAGAAAAAAAAGAAATTAAGGAGCGAGAGTGGGAGAGGACAACCTTGAACCTTGAACCCAAGAAAATAGAGGAAAAACAGGCACGGCTCATTTCCGTTTTGCGGGTCAAACAAAGACAAATATACACCGCTGGAAAGAGATAGCAAACGCGGCCGTGGTAGATAATAATGCCCGGCCATAGACCGCAAATCTAAAATCCACAAAGTGCCACAAAAAAGTCAATAAATGTGCGCCTCTGCTAAAAAATTATCACCAGCTCGTTAGCAATCGGAAAGAAAATGACCAGAGATGGATATAGAAATGATTTTCGAACAAAAAATGTACAGAGAAAGAAAGTTTCCTGATGGTTTTGTTGTTCTAAAAACCACATTTTAATCTTGACAATAGTAATAGTCAAATATGCCTGATCCTTATAGACCTTATAGTCAGGAAATATTTCTTTCTCCAGATTCATACTTTAATTTTTACATTTGCAAAGAACACAAACATTTAAGATTTTATTACATTCCTTAAATATTTTCTTCAAAATCTAAATATTACTGATCTAGTTCCTTCACTTAAATTCTTAGTAAATCCTATTATTTTTCATAAGTTGTTAATTTCTTTCTGTGTTTAGAACAGAAAGACGCAGTGTCTGTGAAAAGACAATTCAAGGAAAGGAAAAACTAAAACCAAACAAAAGACGCACAAAAGAGAATTAAACGAGGCCTGGAAAAAAAAAAAACGGAAAAAAGTAAATGGGAAAAAAGAAAGTTCCGCAATTTCATTCAGCATTCGGCTGCTTTCTTGGGCAATTTTTTTGTGTTCCCAGCAATTATGCGCTGGTCAAACAAAAGTCATTAAATTGCGGAAATCGGGTCACCAAACCGACCAAACCAGCAACAAACCCAACTGAAAGAGGGAAAGGGCAAACAAAGACGGAGACGAAGACGAAGACTGAGAAAAGCCCCGAAAAACCCCCCGAAAAAAAGAACATACGACTAAATTGTGAATTTATTTACATTTAATTGCATCTAAATTACAAAACAAAAAGCGGTTTTCTTTACCATTGTCTCTGAAATTATATTTTAATGTGTGTCCTCTGCTTTCGTTTTGACGAAGTCCCTCCGCATTCCTCATCCCTCTCCATTCTGATCCCCCCTTCCATCATGCCCTTCATCTGTGTTCCTCGGTGTCGAGATAATGATGATGATATGACTCATTAACCTCGACGCATGACCCAAGCAAATTAGAACTACAAGAATACTCATTCCACAGTCACAAAGAGACACCATTTCTTTACACTTTGCGGCAGGGAGTGAGATAATATTTGGGGCTTAAATAACCTGGAGAAAAGATACACAATATCTTGTTTTTCACAGAAATAATTCAAGAAGCAACTGAGTTTATATGAGGACAACCTCTTTGGATTGTTTAATTTAATTTTATCTTGATCTACAAAGGATTACAATTTTTATATAAAGCTAATAATAGTCTTTCCATTTTAATATCCTGTTATCCTGTGTCCTGCGGCAAAATTTACTTTAAATAATGAGAAAACCAAGAAATACTATTATAATAAACATAAAAACAAATAAAAATGCATTAAACAAGCTTTTTTGCCATTTAAATTCATAGGATACTACGGAGTTACTTAAAACAAATGCCCGTAGCTAAGTGTAATCTTTTTTGAAGCGCATATGAGCGATATAGATACATATTTTTCAGCTGTCTGTGTGCCGGCTCTTGGTCTGTTTGAGCTGTAAGTGTCTTTTGAGGCCGTGTTTTATTGCTGCTAAGTTCGCTTGTTGACTTTGGCTGAGTCATCATCTCGCGGTTCGTCGGTTCGGTTTGATGTTAGAAGTTCTCCGTTCTCCGTTCTCCGTTCCCCATTCTCCGTTCCGGCTTCCCCCAAAACCGGGGGGAGAGAGAGAAAAAAAACAGCACTTAGCTGACATATTTTCCTTTGTAAAACTTAATGGTCTAGATAAAGTTCGGTCGGCTGACTGCGGTTTTGTCGCTTAGAGTTTTCTAAACTGAGCATCGCATGCTTAGCATTTAAATGAGCTGAAAAAAAGCAAAACTTTTGGCCGCGACGACAACGATAATGATTCAATTGGCCGTGCATTTGCCTGGCTTTTGCAATCTTTCGGATTCGGATTGCAAGTTGAACCTCGGAGACCACACCTTGGTAACGTTTCCATTTCGATTCCGATGGGTTGGATTTCGCCGCTTTGGCTCTGGGTTTGGGTTCGTCATGATTGCAAATATTTTGTGCAATCTGAGGCGTCTCCATTTCCCACGTTCTGTACTTTTAGAGGGTACCACGACGGTTTTGTGCAATTAGTTTGGTATTTCGAGTCATGCCTAATGAGCTGAGTGGGGTCAAGGGATTTAATTGCATCTTAAACGGTTCTCCCTCGACTTTAATTTTAAATCCGTTGCAGCTGCAATGTAAATGCAAATGCACACGTCCGCTGCTTCGTCTTTATATTTATGTTTTCCCCTCTGTGTCTGAGTGTGTGTGTGTGTGGTGCCATTGTTTATTGTTCATTTGTTTATTTGTTTACATGGCAAACATAAAGCAAACAAGCGCCGCCGCCACCACCACCAACCATTGCTGGTGGCAAAAAACTTTTAAGCCTGAATATGTTTACAAATGGCTAAAGAAGTTGAGACCTTTTCGTGCCAAGTGTTGGGTTAATTTTAATAAATGATGTAACGAAGTTGCAGCCTCCTTTAATTGCTCGAAGAAAATATTAATCAAGGCATTTGGGTCACTCGAAAATATTTGCTTAAATTAAATTTCACATTTTCGCCCATGTCAATATCAATATCCAATGGAGTGGCATTAAATATTTATGTAAAACCGCTTCATAAAGTATGGAAGGCACTTGCCAAGTTATTTAATTGCTCAAAGAAATTGAAGATACTATTAATCAAGCCCTGGAGCAAGGAAAAATATTTATGAACATTAAATTGTTGACTTTTCTCCATCTAAACATAAATAAAAATGTATTTGGTTGGAATTCGACTTTCTTTTAATAAGTATTCCTAACATTTCGAAGGAAAAAAATGGTTTACTTGCCGCGTGCAATTAAAAACCAATGTGAAACTTTATTTTCTCAGACTTTCTTTGAAAATATTTGCTTACGAAATTGTGATTATTGTATTTCTTGAAAACGGCTGACAAAATGTGTCTAAGATTCCACAAGTTGGCATCCTAAAATTATAGCAATTACTCAAAATTATGTGTATAAGCAAAGTAAATGTTAAAGAAAAGTGTTGTAGCAAATCCTCGGACCGGAAACAACGATTTTCCACAGCTAGCTTTCCTAAGATAAACTATTTTCTTTCCTATTTTCTCTCTCCTGCCAAGACGCATTCCAATTGTTTTCGATTCCAAACAAATTTGTTTACTCTTGAATGCAATTGAAACCTTTGTGGAGGTTAATTTTCTTAGAGTTTCGTAGAAAACAAGAAATAGAAAAACAACTCCATTGTTTACTCGTATTTCTCTCAACTGGCCTTAGCCTGGATTCATTTGTGTGTTTACGTGCCACATTCGGTACCTTTGTTTACTGTTTAGCAGCAGAAGCAGCAGCAGCAGAATTTCCCATTTTCCTCTTTTCGTTTCGGGAACAAGACCAACTTCTTTGGGGCTTTCTTAAAGGTTGGAGAACCATATTGTTAATGGCTTTTGGTTTTTGGGGTCCAAGAGCCTGTATTTTACCTAATTATAATCCGCATTTATCGCTGCTGTTAGTGTTAATGTGCTGCAGTAGTAATTTTCTTAATTTTTTGTTGGTTTTTTTTTGTTGTGGGCCAGCCTGAATAATGCGCTTTAATTACTGCGGCGCCACATGAGGGTAAATGCTGGGGGTTTCCACCATTCGTCAGGATGCGAATTTTCGCTTGCAAACAGAGCGCATTAACAGAAAAATGTATAAAAGTAAATCGTGTTAAAAAGAACTTATCATTTGCATTATGGCCCTGCCGCCACTGCCTCCCCTTTTTCGGTTATTATTATTTAATTGCTGGGCGCTTTAATTATTGACCAGACACGAAACCAAATTGCAATTTAACATTTCATGTGCCCAAAGTAAAATGATGGAAAATAAATCGACGTGGCAACGGCTCCGGCAACCTCTGGGAAGAAAAGCAATTTCCGAATGAGAACGCAATGCAAATTACATGCCAAAAACACACAAGACAAACGTTTCAACCCAACTGAAAACTACAACTAAAAGTTTCTGCAAAAAAAAAGTGCGAGGAAAAAAACTAAATTAAGCGCCTTTGACATAGAAAATGCAATTTGCAAAAAGAAAAAAGGAAATTTATCTGCATGCCGAGAGGGCTCGAATAAAAGTGAAATGCATGTGGGAGAAAGGCCAAAACAAAAAAAAAGAAGCCTTCGGAAAAGAGTAGAGACCGGAAAAAGAATAAAAAATGGAATTACGAACAGTTTTATTCTAGTTTATCACACGAATTGAGTTTGAAAATGAGTAGCCTGCCAAAGTGCCACAGAAGAAAGAAATGAAGAAAAAATCGAGAAGAGGCAACGGTGGAAATTGCAGGGGAGTGGAAAAGGAAAAGGGAAATGCCCTAAGATAGATGCATCAATTGAAAAGGCAGAAGAAATGGCACAAAAATCGACGACGACGACAGGGACGACGACGACGACGTCGATGTCGAGGACGTTGACAAGCGTAAAAGACACCCAGGCAAGAAAGGACATGTGTGCGTGTGGAAATCCTTTAAAAAGGCAATTTTGGTAGCACTTAAATGCAGACTCACAACGAAGGAAAATCAGTGAAGGGAAGCAGAGTGGAGCCAGGACACGCGACTGCTTCTTTCTCCGGCTCCTTCATCGCTTGGCCTGTGAGTTCTCATTAATTGGTGGAAGTTACGGGGTATGCTAGAACTTGAAAATGTTTCAAATAAATATAAATATAAAAAAAAAATTATATTATTAAATGAAATAATCCCCTAAAGCACGATAAAATTAAAGGCATGCCACGTTCGATATACAATATCTACTAAGTATCTCATAGTCTATAAACTCCAGCATTAGATCATAGTTGTTTTCTCCAAAAGGAGGCTGATTGGTGGGTGGTGCGCCTCCTGCCGCCTGCTTTACTATGCGCCTGCCACGCCCACAGACACATCCGCCGCATAACTAGTTGCCGTCGAGAGTGGCAGAATGGAACGGAACGTGGCGCTGCCAAGGCATGTGGCATGCGGTGGTGTGGCGTGTGTGTGTGTGAGTGTGAGTGTGTGTGCGGTGTGCGGCATGTGCCATAACTCCTCCATCCCCAACACACAAACTCATATTCGTGTGGGTTTGTGCAATGATGACACAGGATGCCAGGCTCGTCTACACTGCGAATGGCACAATCTTGAAATTAAATTGGATTTCTATTCTAATTTCATTCGGGATTCTACCTTTAAAAACCCCCGAGATGAGGTTAAACTTTTGGAATTGTAAGCCTCATTCTTGCTAAGATTAAACGAATTCAATTTAATATGTTCAGGTCTACCATGACAGTAAAAAAACATATAAAGTTTAATATGACTTGGCATTAATACGTATTGATTAAACATTCATATGGTTGGAAATAAGAATAAACACAAGGTTTCGTAGGTGTCCATGAAAAAAACTACAAAAATATTAATAAAATATATATTTATAATATATAATATGAATATTTACAATTACTTTCTAAACAAATTAATTGTTTTTAATCATAGCTAAACAATGTCTGTAACGCGACCCACGAAAACATATATTTGTATCTCTAGTGACCTTATTTCTGACCTAAAAACCGAGTTTCCCATAGAGTTCACCCGTGCAGTGTCCCAGTGTCGTCGATGAAAGGCGACCCTGAGCTGCCTTTGCTGGGATATCGAAGGAATCGAGTGGCTGCCGGCTTTAATTAGGCACAGATCTGTTCGGACAGACCCAGCCAGCTATGCTATATGCATGGACAGAGAATCAAAGATTTATGTAACGCGTAGTACCACTGTAACACCACGCAAACCCATGCCATCCGAGCCTGCCCCTCGGAGCACACATCCTGCCAAGCGCAACGCATAAAATTGTGTCACAATAATTTTGCCACGCCTGGGAGGAGGAGGAGAATGAGGAGTTGCAGGACCAAGGAGGAGTAACAGCTTTCTGCCATCAATGCAATTGCCAGGATGTGCAATTCGCAAGTATGCTGGGTTTGCTGCCGGAGGGAAGGAAGCGAGAGCAAGGACTGGGAACAGAGGCAGTCATTGCATAATTGCAATTAACACAGTCCTCGGTTGAAACTAAAACAGTTACTTAGTGCTGAAGACAACTTCCTCTGTGGGCTGCCTGCCGCTGGATACCCTCATCCTGCAGGATGTCCCAGTATCTGCAGAGTGTATGTGCGTGTGTGTGGCGTGCGAAAAGGTTTCCCCATTGTGCACTCAAGTGTGCGCAACACTCAAACACAAAGGCCGCATACAAAATTTCACACGAATCCTCCTCCAGAAATATATATATATATAGTATGTATATTTGCTCTCTACCTTTTTCTGGCCGGGCATAATCGATGAAGGAAGAGGGAAAGGGAACGAAAAAAGAAGGAGGAGGCAGGCAGAATGTTAAACTGAAACTGAGCAACAAAATCAACGCCATGTCCCGACAATACAAAGGACATTTTGCTGCAATGAAAATGAGTATGGAAAAAAAATCCACAAATTTCGCCGTTCTGTGTTCCCTTTGTTCGTTGCATTTGCCAGAGTACAGTGAGGATTCCCCTGAATGAAGTGAAGTGGCAAGAAAAAAAAGATGGCTTCAACATGTGTGGGAAATCGGCAGGACGAAGGGTATTAAAAACATATCAATTGCCGGAGAAATTAGGCAGCGGGAAACCATAGGTTTTCGGGGTGGAGATTTAATAATAAAGAGATGTAAAAAATATGATCTTTTTTTGAAAAACGAACCCATAAATAAAAGGTGCAGGAAGGAGGATACAAAAATATGGGCCATAAAATACGTAATAGTGGGAATTAAATAATTTTCTCAATGAATAAGGAGTTATTTAAAGAAGTTATTTGTATTTATAAGTATCTATAAGTAAACTTTCCATTTCATAAATATAATATGAGATATTAAAGCAAATGCTTACAAAAGTCCATATTTCATAAGAAATAAATATATATCCTTACTTTCTGTAAACCCTAAACTATCAATTACTTTTTTTTGACTAAACCCTATAATTCAAAGCTTCCAAAAACTACCCAAAAATAATGTCTTAGGGCTGACTGAAACTCATTCCCCTGAATAATTCACTTTAATAGCTCTTTGATTTCTCCATCAATGGGAGTTGAACCCTTCAATCAAATCCAAAATCGAACCGCAATCATCAATTGTTCCCATTTTAGATTGACTTTTCTTTTTTTTTTTGAATAGTTTTGTGATAGTTTGAAAGTTCCTTTTAACAATCCAGTTTCAGTTTGAAGTTTTCCCTCGCCATAAATCGATTGAATTTTAAATATGTTAGAGGCAATGGTTTTTCCATTTTCCCCCGCGAATATTTACCCTCCTTCACCCTCTATTTGATTTTCCTTTTGCCTCCCGCGTTCCTTCTTGATGGCCTGTTGTCATCGCCGTTTTTCGCGAGCAACAACTGTCCGGGTGTGTGTGTGTGTGTCTGGGATTATATTTTAAAGGAATTTTTCACCCTGCGCTTTCCGCGGGCATAGAGAAACCCATAACTCCCCCAAACCCTTCCGATTCGCGTTGCTTTTGCCGTGCTGTGCTGTGGCGGGGAAATTCTACTGTGTAGCTGGTTTTAACATTGTACAATTTGCCCAATAACATGACACACAGGCATGAAAATCAGCCAAGCCAACTAGGGGTGCCTGCCGCCGTAACCTAACCCCCCCCCTCTTACCACCAAAAATCTCCCCCTTCGTCTAGCCACCCCTGCGCGTGCGTGTTGCTGCTGCCTCTTCTTCTTTCACTTACTTTACGCTGGTGGCAAAAACAAAAAAAAATTGGTAAAGAAAAAAAATTACGGCAAAAACTGGCGAAAGGTAGAAAAATACAATATATACGACGAAGAATATTATTTTTCGGTATAATGGCACATGAACACGAAATGAGCAGCAGCGCAGCAGAAGCAGCGGTGTACCTGAGAAAAGGAACCGGGTATGGCAGCGGTAGCGGTAACGGTAAGTCTAAAGGTAATACAGGAATGGGAACGCGTCGTCGTGTGATATATTTTATTTTTATTGATTATTCCTTGACTCCCGATTCGCGCCGGAACACCAGCTCCTCCATCCACCTGAATATACCTTACACGTTCTAACGCCTCGGAAGAGGTGAACACGGAAAGAAATCCTAGAGAGAATAGGAGGTGCTAATATTACCCAAAATATGTGGAATTTAAATGTAAATGTAAATTTAAATGTTGTTGTTAAAAATACTTTTCCCACTGGACTATAAATTTTTGACTTATTTATATTAAAATAGTATTTTTAAACACTTTCTTTCGAAATATATTAAAAATTGATTCTCCAATTAAAAAAACCTTTAAATATACATTTAAGATAGCTTAGAAAACTCCTTTTTCGCTAGTGAACCAATACAAATTGTGTAACTTAACTTGGAAATTGTTTATTGTTGCTAAAACTTTTTTCGCAGTTTTGTTTTTTACCTTTTCTGTCGCTTATTTTCTTTTTATCGTTTTGGTATGGCTAACATGCCATGAACACTTTAATCAAGTACATATTTTATGCACATGGGTGTGTGTTTGTCTGCGTGGGCGTTTCTTCTTCTTTTTGTTGGTGTCCTGCATTCGCTTTCATAATGACAGCGACAACAACAACAATAATAAGTACACAAGAACAATAATAACAAAAACACACACACACACAGTTCATTGTTGTCGTTGCCTGCAATTTTCATAATAAAGCAAAAATAAGAATAATAAAAACAAAAACACCTTGACCCAAATGCGCGTTACCAACGCAGAAAATAAATTCTCATCCTCAATCCTCACTCACATACAGAGATTGTTACTACTCTTACTATTTTTAATTTGTCTAAACATTTTTTAGATGCAAATAAAAAAAATCTGCGAGAGAGATGCAAGGACCCAACAACAGCAGCAGCAGCATATGGCCCAGACAAAAAGGCTTTGTTTGCATTTTTCCCAGAGTTCCCTTGCATCTCCTTGCTTTAGCATAAACAAGCAGACAATCGCTTTCTAGCCCAAAACTCCCCACCCAAAACCACCCACAAAACCACCCGAAACCGCCCACAACAACCAAAAAAATGCATACGCAAATTTATACACCAGATATAGTATAACTTTAGGTTTAAGGGGCGACGGATACGACGACGACGACGACGACGGTGGTGATGGTGGCAGAATATACATGAAACATGTATGGAAATTTCTCAGTAAAAAGCAAAAATATATATTTTATGCACTGTCGTTTGTGGCTTTGAGTTCCCTCGTTCTCGTTCTGGTTTCTGGATTCTATGCAAAAATAGGAAAAATAGAAATATAGGAATAATAATAAACTTTACTGTACGAAAAATGCATGCGGTTAAATTTTTGCCTTTCATTGTGATACCCTTTTTGGCCGTATAAATATGATATGATCAAAGGGTTCAGCCAAGCTTAGAGGGGTAAATTCATATTTAATTCAGACAACTTTTTAATTTATTTGTGGTTAAACGTGTACTCCAATTAGGAAAGTAGCTTTTGAGGAATAAATAAAAAGGATTACTTCACAAAATAATAGGTTATTGCATTTTAAAACATAATAAACAAGGATTTTATTTGCATTTAATTTAAATGTAAATAGATCTGTTAAATGGCTGTCATTTTTTAATACATGAAATATTTGTAGATAATAAACATATTTAAAAGAAAGATATCTACTATAATTCATTATCAAAGTAACTTAACTCTCTTGTATTTATTATATTATTAATATAAATTTTCTATTCTTTTTCAGGTAATTACAAAACCAACAAAGAACACGAAATATTTATTTAAAAATATTCCCTAATGGCAAGTACCAATTACTTAATAAAAACAATTTTCTAATGGCTTTCTTGACAATTTCTTGGCATTTCCGTATTGAAACTATTTTTCTTGTCAGTATTTTTTGGTTGAATATTTTTTTTAACCAACTTACGAAGGTTTTTTTTTGCTGGGCTTAACTAGATTTGCTTTAGCTGCATTTTACAGTCTTTATTTTTTTGTTATCTTGGCTTCAGCCTCAGTTTCAGCTTCTCTGCTGTTTTTTTTTTGATATTTTTCTTCGTGGCGCATCTTCAGCTTTCTGCTTGGCATATTTTATGGACAGTTCACTATCGGTCGGCATGTGTGTGTGAGAGAGAGCTGTGAGAGGAGCTTTTTTGCAAGTTTTTAATTAAGGCGAAAGTGTCGACAGGCATGCTGGGAATATGGCCAAGACCCAGCGTTGTCCTGCGAACCAAACGAGCTGCCACTTTTGGCTTTTTGCAAATTGTTGCAGTTTATTTTATTTAGTTTCCGTACAACTGATCGATAAACTCGCCGGATAACTAGAAAACTTCTCTGGGAAAACTGCACATTACGGCGCCCAAAGAGGATGCAAAAGTTTAGCTAAAGGGCTTGAGCTTAAGCTTGAGTTGGGTATTAATCGAGTTATCTTAAACCTAGAAGATACTCTTGGTGGGTAGTTACTCAAGGAATTAATAATTAAGGTAATAACTATAACGTTTTATTCTCTTAATATTAAACTATAATGCCAAGTTAAACTGCCTTAAGGTATATATTTACCTTGCGATTATCTTGCCCTTTAAAGGCCATTTAAAATCGGATTTCTTAGCTTTAAATCTTCTCATGGAAAGTTTGCTTTAAGCTGCCAGTTTTTGTATTCCATCACACCAATTTCAATTTGCTTACTTTAATCTTTCATAAATTTACAATTTTAATGCGACACTCTGCCCTGCAGCATTTCGGTCCAAAATAAAATCCAGCAATTTGTCAAACAAGCCCGGCTACCCACGCAAATAACACAAAAAAAAACACACAATTCCATTCCCCAAAAAACAACACAACGAAGAAAAGAGAAGAAATCTCCCAAATTAGAAACTTGTCATTCCGATTAGCTTCAAACGCAAAAAATTTGTATGTTTTTATATTCCCAGCTAGAAACTTAACTTAAGAACAGGTTTAATCTTGACCAAAAAGAAAAGGGCGGAGACCCAGAGATTGCCTTTAAGGGTTTAAGTCGGACACAAAGGAAGTCCGAATAAGAAGGAAGGCAGGGAATGAAAGGGACACGGCGTCGACGATGGCAACGACGGCAACGGCGACATTGTGGCCAAAAAGGATAACCGGAGAAAAAGGGTCTCCGCCAGATATTATTTCTCTTACCAAATGAGAGAAAATGCGCGCACATAAAACAAGATGAAACAAAAGCCAAAACGGCATTAAATACAATAAAAAACACAGAGCGAAAAAAAAATATTATTATTAAGAATTCAGAATGGCGCGGTGGAGAGAAAGAAAAAGCAATTAATAATAATTAATGTTTTTATCTTTTTGTTCAGCCTTCTTCTCTGCGTCGCTGTCTGTCGCTGAATAATATTTCTCTTGCAGAGAGCCAAACAGGAAACTGACCAGAGTTCAGAGAATACAGAATTCGGAATTCGGAATTGAGAAGCCCCAGAATCCACGAATCCCAGAATCCAGTTCCAGCTTCGACTGTCTGGGACTGCGATGTTTCCTTTTTTTTATTTTTATATATTTATTACATTCGGCAGGCCCGGAGTTGACTTAATTGATAATTGGAATTTCTGCCCTGCAATGTATTTAAATTTTTCAACATAATTACGTTTCATTTGTATGTTTCATTGCCTCTGCTGTTGTGACTTTAACCCAAAAAGGCCGCAAAACTTTCGTCGCAGCCGCAGCCTGAAATAATTGTTCAAAAGAATCTGCAAGCCGGCCAGAAATAAAAAAAAAAAATAAAAAATACAGATACAAACAGAAAACCAGCAATAAAACCAAAAAACCGCAGCAACTGCAAAAAATTCAACCGGCGAGAAGAGAAACAATTTTTTTTATTCGGCTTTTTCACTGTTTGCTGCGAAAGTGTTGGGAAGAGGCGTTCTAGCGTTTAAAAAATTTTGTGGCCGTCGCCAATCGACAGCAGCCGAAATGTATCTTAAAGTTTGCCACTTGCCTCGGTGTTGATGTTGATGGCTTCGACTTGACTTTGGCTGCGGGCAGTTTTTGTTTTCTTTCCGTCGAACTCTCGTCGTTGTCTTCGGCGTTCTCGTTCTCGGAGCAAATGTATCTGTATGTGCAGCTGGGCTTGTGTATCTTTCGGGTTCAGTTTCGGGGCTCAGCAGTTTTTTGAGGCCTCCGCAGCTTCAGTTCGTTTGTTATTGCTTTTGTACAACATTTAAATGTTTAGCTGCCGTTTGAGCTTCGCATTCGAGTGTGGCTGTATAGGGTATAAGGGGTAGTCTTGGTTTTATAAAACATATGACTATTTTATGCTCAATTTTAAGAGGTAACTAGCTAATATATCGATTCACCATAAAAAGTAGATCTTTAATCTTTTCACTCTCGAGATTCATAGTTATTATATTTCCAATATCAATATCTAATCTATAATTTGTATGGAATTCATGTAAGTAAAATGATTTCCCAATGGGTATTCTCCTATCGAAACCGTCTCTTAACGAATTCCTTAACTAATCTATTCCTAATTTATTAATTCGAATTCATATATGTTTATTAATTCCTTGTTCTCTCGTTAATGAGTATTCCACCAATCGAATCTCATTCCAAAGTCCCATTTCCACTCACGCTTTCTTGTTCGCTTAGGCCTCTGCTTCCTTTGGCTTTGCCTCGTTTTTTTTGTAGGCGTGAGTTTTATTTCAGCTCACTTAATGCGAATTAAGCTAATTTAAAAGCGATTCGAAATTAACTTTAATGTGTATGCAAACCAACACGAAACGGAAAGGAAAAATAACAGAAAACCCAAAAGCAGAAAAGCATTTCTCTAACACTTTTGCTGCTCCAGACCAGAGCTCCCTTCATTATGGGCTGGGCTTGGGCTTGGACTTGGGCTTGGGGTTTTTTGGGTTGGGATATTTGGAGTTCGATGTGTGGGCGTCTTGAAGTGGCTTCTGTGGATCGAGCCCCCATCATGTATCCATCCATTGAAATTGCTGAGGTTGTTGTTGTCGTTCGCTCAGATTGTTGTTGCTGTTGCTGCTGCTGCTGCTCTGACCCAATTGACGTCGTTCAACGTCGTCGTCGTCGTCATCGCTTCGCTTGTTAGAGGAGCTCTTAAAATAAAATTGAAAAAAAAGGAAAAGAAAAAGAAAAACCGAGTAGAAAAGGTGCAGGTCTGTATAGTAAAATGCACATTGGATGAAGATGGTAGGTTCTTCCACCACATGTCTATAGATACATATATACTCTCTATCTATATATGCATGCAGGCAAGCATGTGTGTGCCTAAATTGTAGGTAGCAAGCATGTATCTTAATGAAGGCAATTTGCTTGTCGAGTTTAGGCAAGTTAGTTTACCGAAAATTGGCATATGGCCAGTAGCAACAAAAGCCCCGTACTGAGTGCTGCATTTGGCCCCAAAAACACACCCCACCCAGCACACATCCACCTCCAACCACCTTCAACTCTTGGCCATCACACCATATAGTGGCTACAGTAGGAATTCTCTGCGATGAACTATCATGGTTCGAATTCTTGCTGCTTGCTTGAGTGTACTCACAACATGCCAGTGAACTCTAGTTTTAGATTTTTAGGGTCCAAGATTAGAGGGCTCGAAAGATCATCTTTTGCGTTATATTCTCTTTATTTAAGCTTAAGCTAGGTTGAGCGTTAAAATCTGACAGCTAACGATACTGATGGGGATGTAGCTAAACATCTTAATTTTGTGAAATTTCGATACAAAAATTCTTTTCTAAAGAATTCGGACTGTATCTTTTCCCTTACTTCTCCCTTTAGCAGTGCGCACATGTCGATAAACCAACTTACACACATCGATAGCGATAGGGAGCAGGATGATGATGAGGGGCTGAAGATGAAGAGGACATGCCAGGCATGCACTCTGGGGGGTAATGCGAATTCGGTTGTTCCCTTGGAAAACCCCCCACACTGCCTCCTGCTCTGACCCTAGCCTACACGTAGCGAAAGAAGAGTTATGCAAGCTCCCAGATACACTGGGGCCCACATTGTGTATGTGTGTGTGATACAGGGCTCGAAAGGATGCAAGTTTTCGGACCAAACAAAGCCGAGAAGCGATGGATTAGAAATGATTTACTGGGCAGTTGCGAGAAATGGCAGTTACAGTTCTTCCAACCTTGGAACGTTCTATTTAATTTTGGTAACTTCATTTGCCACACTATTATTACCTCTTTGTCTTTTGAATTTCAACGAAAATTAAGTTTCAAAAGTATCGAAATTCGATGAATATCATTAGAGTTACCGAGTTACCTTCTCCACTAATCTTTAAAGTATCTTGGATAACTTAATAAGCTCAAACATTTTGTTAATTATCACATTCTCCTGATTTTAACAAGAAAACATTTGCCAAATCACCTCAACTATTAAAAATTAAGAAACATTTTCACTTTGGCTCTATTTCTCACTACTTTCTTTATGCTTTCTTTTGGCAACAACATTTTAATGCCAAAAATTCTTAACAATTTAATGAGTTTTCCTCTCATATTTTCTGTACATTTATCATTCAAAGTAATAGAACCGAAACATTTCTGGCCTTGGCCATCAATCAAATTTGGCTCTTAAACTATTTCTTGCCGTGTACATTTCGGGGCTGGCTGAAATGTTGGACGCTCGCCCGAAAATGCCAAAACGAATTTCTGCTTAAATTGCGAAAATTTAATAATCTAATAAGGCAAATTTTAACAAACTATTTAATGGCTAAACTGAATCCAGAGCCGGGTCAAATTTAGAGGCAAAGGCAACGAGGCAAGGGAGACTGGCAATGGCCTAAGGCGGAGCGTTTAGCTTAAGTTAAGCGGAGACAGCAGCGGCAGCAGTCGCGTTTAATGTCTGTGAAATTGAAAAATTTACTCTTTAATATGCGAACGGGTTGGTCGGCTTGCCATGGCTTGGCTTGGCTTCTGAGCCCGAGAATGGAGCAGGAGGAGCTGGAGAACCTGCCGGAAAGACTCAGATACGGATGCTGGATACACGATGCTGCCTACTGCCTGCTGCCTGCTGGTCAGGCCAAATGGTGTGGAAGCTGCTGCTTTTGCTGCTTGAAGTGCAGTTAGAGCAATTTCACAACTCACTAACAATCATTAATGCGTCGCCGACATAGCCGTCTATCCCCTACCTATTTTTTTTTTTACCCTGTACTAGTAGGATACAAGGGTATATACCCTAGATGGGCAGTTTTTTCTGCCACAATCGATCTTTTTGCTTTTGTGAATGAATAAAGTTAGTTTGCCTAAAAACTAAGCCGGGGAATGAAAACAGAACACACATACTGGATTGTCTGGCTCCAACCTTGAATTTCAGTTCCCAACCATGGTGTAAAATTACAATTAGAGAATATTATAATTGTGAAGATTTAAGTACCAGGTATCACATAGTCGGGGTATTCCACTTTTCCCCCTTTCTCGTTGATTTTTCTGCCTGTGCCAACTTTGAAGGAAGTCAGTCGGCCTCTAATAAGCAGCCTCTCTCGGCGAACTTAAATCATAAACAGGCCCGAGCTGGCTGCTTTATGAAATGGAAAATGTGCAGCAAATGAAAGAAAAGCCAGGCGAACAAAATAAAATTATTCCGAAGGAAAGAGCCCGGCGAATAGCAATCGGATAGAATGGATGGCTGGCTGCCTGCCTGGCTGCTTGGCTTGACTTGACTGGTTAGTTGGTTGAATCGTTTGCCTGTGTTTGGATGTGATTGAGGCCTGCGGCTCATTTTGAAGTTCATGTCGAAGCGTTTGCTAAATCGACACGCAGAATAGATATGGGGAAGCCAAGCCGTAAACAAAGGAGTGGGCTTGGCCCCAACATGTGGATGTTGCGGTGAGAGCGTAATGAAAGCTTCGAGAGAGTATTAAATGAGGCGTGTGCGAGGTGTGCTTCAGGTGTGTGTGTGTGGGTATTTACTCGTGGAAAACTCCATTACAACGAGAATTCTCCCCCTTGTTTTGTTTCTAATAATTAAAGGCTGATGAGTTGAAATGTTGTAGTTCATTACCACAATTGAATAACAAAATCACTTTTAATATTTTTATATTATTAGCTTTTTTATAAAAAAATAAACGGATCACTTGAGTTTGATTTATGTACTTAAAAGTACCTTTTTCTTTACAATTTCTAACTCTGATGACTTTCGTAGTTTTTGGGGCCACGACAGCGCTTTAAAAGTGATGCTGAAATTTAATTTTAAACGATACCTTTTCCGTCTACTTTGATGACAACCCACGTTCGCGTCGTTTATGTTTTATCTTGCAGCTGCAGTAGGGGTCTGCCTGTTGCTGCTTTTGCTGCGGGGAGTTTTGCCTCTTTTCCCGGCCTCTTTCCTATGGCCGAAAGAGATCGTAAATGTGTGCCAAATTATTAGTCATATGAAACAATGACTGCTACTTAGTTATGACCATAAAAACGGGGCCAACCGACAACGCCGCTGCTGTCACTGCTGCGACTGCTGTCAAAGTCATTTTGGCGCATAATTTTTACAGCCATTTTCCCCGCTGCCCCGCTGCTGCTATTGCTGTTAACTCGAAACTCGTCGCGTTCTTCATATAACTTTTATAGTCTCTCCTGGTCGTTGCTAAAATATTCTAATTGTTTTCAACAATTTTTGAATGCGCCCGTGTACGCGAGCGGGGCAGTGTCATAAATCTCTTTTGGCCATATACTGCAGTTGGCAAGGGGGAACAAAGATGAGGCAGCAACTGAAATGGCCAAGACAAATTTGCTTTAAAGCTCGCCAATAAAAGTTAACAGCGCCGCCGTCGTCGTCGTCGGCCATGCGTCGCGGCAGCACTCATAGTATCCAAAGTATCTATCCTGTCCAGCTTTACTACAGTGTGTGTATCTTTTGCATAATCTAGCCAAAAAGAAGGCATTTGGGACTGGTTTTTATGGTCTAAGCCGTTGGACCGTTGTCAAGGGTATGGGGAATGATTGAGTGGAATGCACGGGAAAATGTAATTAAAATTTGTTAGCTTCACAAGAAGCTAGCTAGCTTTTCTTTTTTATGATCCTTATATCTATTTAAATAGTTGGTGATACTTTATGGCACTCACCTACCTGTATCTGCATTAGAGAGAGTCTAATGCCGCAGTAGAAATATATTTTATTGCTAAAGGATTTTTGCAGATATCGTAAAATTTGTTATGTAATGTTTTTGGGCGGCAATTTAGGTTGAAATTTGCTCTTGAGTGCTTTTATAACGGTTTCGGGAGTGCTTAGATATTGTAAGATAAAACAAATAGATATAAAATAATAAATGTAATGCAGGAAATCATGTATCTACACGTATATATCAAGGGACATATATAGATGCCCTAATATACACCACCATTGAAACATATTTCATAAATAAAGCAAAGAAACCAAAGATTAGCCAAAGCTAAACTACCCATATATCATAACTTTCTCACGCAACTTCAAGATACTTGCCACATTAGTTAATACCATCTCAGCATCGCAGATTGCGTAAATATTTCACCAGCATCGAAACATTTTCACATGCTCAAGCAGCGTTAAGCAGCGGCATCCGTTAGATACACCCGAAAATGTAGATACTTTCGCCCGAGTTCATTGCCAATTCGCATGCAACTTGCAGATACTTTTTCGCACACACACACTCTCCCATGTCTCAGCTAGTTTATATCATTTTAATAATGTATCTGGCTAGGTGGTAGCTCGTGTCGGTCGGAGCCCCAGCAAAGTTCAAAGTAGTTTGCACTCAATTTCAATATTTTACACAGACAAAACAAAAAATAAAGTAAAGTGAAGTAAGGACGAGGACTCTGTGTGCAGCTGGCAAGACAGCGAACACAATATATCTCATAGATACATATGTTTTCTCATATATATATATATATATGTCTTATTATGTATTAGCGTGTGCCTGTTGTTCGACGCGGGGCGGCCCCGGCCCCTCAGGAGCCAAAGTAACTAATATGAATAACTAATAAATCACATTTGGACTGTGATTTATGTGACAGGTGCGTATTGCGATTTGAAATTGGCAACAGTTTCCATTTCGTATCCGCAAATTGGCCCAAAAGCAAAGCAAGGCAAAGCAGCATGTGTGAGCTCCTATTTTGGGTTTACTTGTGTCAGGATTGTCATGCAAAATATCGAATAGCTTGTCTCCCTAACCACTCCCAAAAGTAAGCGTTAATTTCACCCTAAGAGTTGTCAAATTAGTTGAAGAGAGAAAAGGTTTCTCTAGGCTGACCCTCAATTACGCATTTCTTTGGAAAACTTTGTTAATTTGTTGTCGACTGACTAACAATGCGCCGGGGCTAATGGATTGATGTGGTGTGGGGGGGGGGGGCTCGGAAAACACACACTATTCTTGTACCTTTTGGACATTGGTTCGTTCGTTATTAGCCAGGCCGAAACAGAACCGGACCTTATCGATGCCATCAGCTATAGCTGGCTAGGCCTGGGTCCTTATTATGTAACCTCTCATAATTCTTTCATTAATGAAATTCCCACACGACGACGACGACGACGCTGGTGCTGCCACCATCATCTGCATTATGTAAATCTTCCATCAACAACACAGCTCAGCACGGAGTCGGTTTCATTTGGGTATCGTATGCCCTCCTCCTCCTCATTCTCCTGCACTTTTCTGCTCCTTTCATCCTTGTCAACTAATTTCAGGGTTGCCTGTGTGCCGACGACCGACTGCCTGTCATGTTTTTTAAGACTGTTTTAATTTTCATCCTTTCGAGAGATGGCGACGGCGACGACGAAGGCGAAGGAAGGCAGGCAGGCAGAGCGGAGAATACAGAGTGCTCCGAGTTCGAGCTGGAGTCGGGCGCATTTGGCTTTTACTTTCCTTTCCTCGGCCTTTAAAAATGTTGGCCAAAAACCAAATAAGACGAGAGAACTACCTGTTCACAAAACCCACACACACCGCAAAGGTAGCAGCTACATATAGTATATCCCCAAACGAACAACGAACGTCAAGCGAGCTGTCTGCCTGTGTCCGGGGCCAGGCTGCAAACAACGCCCAATATGCACAGTGGTTCGGGATTAAGTTCCTTAATTTACGGGTTAATTACATCCAAAATTGGCCAAGTAAATTAGTTTAAATTACAGTGATGATGTGCTGAAAAATGTTAAATAGTTTTTGATGGGTCTTGGCAATGAATGTGATATATATATAAAGGAAAGGAAATGGTTGAAAATGATATTAGGTACGAGAACATGATTTCTAACTAATAACAGCAGCTAATTAATCTTTTGTGTATTATATATATATAAATTCAAATATTTAATAACAGAAAGAAACTGAACACTTAGATCATCCCATAAATGTTTAAAACATAATGCGGATACACATTAAAATTATAAATTCAATGTTAAGTATTTCAGAAACTGAGCAGATACCTTAGGTTTTTGTTTTTAAATTATAGTATTAATATATTTTATTTTTTTATTTGAAGTTTAATTAAATTGTTCCCACTGTGCAGCAACATTTGTCTTTCTGACTCCCATTCCCTGTCGTATTCTTTTTTTTGTTCAGGCCTCACCGGGGTCTCCTCCTAGCTGGAGTTTTGAGTTTGAGTTCGGGTTTCGGCCTGGCTTGGTGGCTGCTTTTAAATACCCTTTACCTTGGCCATATTAATGCGGCTCCCACTGTTACTTGTGCATTGTTGTTGTTGCTGTTTGTGGTGTTGCTGTTGTACTTCACATGTAGTTTGGTTGTCATTTGGCAGCGCCCGCTGTTTAGTGTCCAACATGAGGGCCGTTGGTGTCAGCAACGCTGCTGCTGCTGCCGCTCCTCCTGCAATCGGAGAATGCGAGAAAGGGAGAAAGACAGAGGTGAAATGGTTAGAGGTGGATGAGGAGTGGAGCAGAATGTGGAGCTCTCCTGATGGCGACTCCCGATCCGATGCTGTTCTCCTCCTGCTGTAGATGTTGCTGCTGCCGTGTCTCCCTTGGTCTCAGGTCTCTGGTATTTCTCCTCGGTAGCCTCAGCGACAGTTGTTGAAATTAAATGCTCACATGTGGGTTTTGTTTTCTTGTCTGCCTTTGCGCTGCCCTGGCGCTGTGCTTAAAAAGCCCCAAGTCAACACAAAAAATAATACAAAAAAGGAAAAGAACAGGCTGTCTTCCATAAACTGAATCAGCAAACAAAAGAGAAATATTAAGAATGCAATATTTTAAAATGATTTATAATTTTACCTTGATAGATAATATTTAAAATTCTAAAAATTCCCTTTAAGGTTTAGCTGAGAACTATGAAATATTTTAAAGAACTCGAATTTGAGCTTGATAATTTATTTACAATAAAGGCAAATCAACGTCAATACTCCTGTCTATCTCCCATTATCTACAGTAAAACTCACACGTCTTAGTCACTTCGATCAATGTTCCACTGTACCCTCGAACACAACACATTCGTATAAAATGGATGTGAGTAAGGCAAGGTATAACAGGAGGCAAAAAGGATTGCTTCGGCCAAATAAGACAAAAAATACAAAAAAAAGACAGCGAGTGCAGACAACAACAATGCTCTCAAGTCTAGGGCGAGTGCCAAAACATATATGAACAAACATATATGTATATAGATATACAGGATATATGTATACAAAAAGAACAAAAAATAAAAGAAGATGCTTTCATTTCTGCTGCAATCTCCAATAAAGCTTAAAAACATGGGAACGAGGGAAGTTTTAAAATTTTAATGATTATTGATGGATGGAAAGTTGGTGTTCTGGCTAAAGGAAAAATGCTGTGTTCGTAAGAAACAGGGGTTTACCAATTTTGTCTGGTAAATTATGATGCATTAATAAAAAATAATGTCTGCTGTACAAAATAAAGGCTTTAATTATAAAGTTATGGCAGCTTTAAAATGTTTTTTTTTTGTCTTAAGCAAAAATGTAGACAAGTTTCTTTGTTGTTCGATTAAAGGGCTTAAGCGATTAAGAGTTATGACTTCCCTTTGGGGCAGAAAACATATAATAAAGACCGTTATAAACAATTTCAGGTAGCATGTTTCACCTGCTTCAATATTGACATAATAAGGATAATTTGTAAAGCTTAATTACTTGGTTAATAAATGTTTCAGTTATAAATTCATGTTACATTACAAAATTAGCTAAATAACTTGTAAAGAAGTGTACAAAATACATTATTGTATTACAAAATTAATTATAATAATTATCCTGTATTAAAGGTTTTTTTTTGTACTTCTTACAATATTTTCCTTCCATTTTTTTCATTTTGGAATATTTTAAAACTTCTTTGGCAACTCTCCTGCTTCCAAGCTCCTCGAGCAAATCAAAAGCAACTCTTAGTTGTAGCTGCTGCTGCTTTTATTGTTGTTATTGCCAAGTCTTTACAATTCGGGAACAGGCACTTCATTTGCTCCGCTCAAGTTGTGCAGATACAGATACAGCCAGAGCTATAGCTACAGATACTTTGGCGTCGTTCGCTTGTCTTCTGGCTGCATTTATGGTTGCATTTACTTTTTAATTTCATTTGCTGCCGTTGCTGCTGGCTGCTGCACTCCTTTTTCGCATTCAAGTGGAGTCAATTTCTTATGTCATGACAAGACACATACTTCAATACACAATACGGAGCGAGGCGATTCCAAGGCTCAAGTCGAAATGAAAAATACAAATGAAAATACAGAAAAAATACAGAGGGAAAAAAATAAGCAAAAATGCCAGACGTTGTCTTGGGATCCAAAGGGATCGGAAGATGTTGTCGCCACTTGGCGTATGGTTGGGGGCTTCCTCCTACCTTTAGAATTTCGGGGGCACTCCAGCCCCATTCCACTCGCCACTCCATGCCGCAGCCGTTGCGCGTGTGTATGGGCTTAAATATCTTTACTTATTTTTGGACATACTTGATTGAAGTATTTATGAGATTTCAGGCATTTCTGTAATTTTCTTTTGAGCTTTAAGTTACGCTCTTTTTTGTTGTTCGTGTGCCCTGTCCTGTACCGTGTCTGTCCTCGTCATCAAATGTACAAACATTTTGGGCACCCGAAAAACAAAAGAGTTAAATGTTAAATGCTGGAGCTAAAGAACAAGGGACCAAAGATATATTTACATATGCATGGGAGAGAGGCAAGACCCCGGCCATGGTCCATGTTTGTCAGATGAAAAGATATGTCTTTACATGTTTTAATTTTCTTGGAAATTGTTGTTCAAGTTGAGCCGAAGAAAACCAAAACCGAAACCGAACCAAAACCGAAACCGAGAATCGAGCAAAACACTTTACGGACTCAGACACAGACTGACTGGCTCTCTGGAGCATCTTTGCTGTCTTTTTGTGCCTCCTCAGCTATCTCTCGGTTTATTTTTTGTTTTTAAGTGAAATGTTAAACCTTTTGACAGCGGTAGTTTTCTTATTTAATTTATTTTATTTGCGGTATTTACTCTCGTCTTGTCTCGTCGCCGTCTTTGTCTCTGTCTCTGTCTTCGGTCTCCAGTCCAACGCTCCATCTTCCTCGCTGGCGGTATTCAATTTTGGCTTTTTGTTTAGAGTCGAGTGTGTTCTCTCTGCTCAGCTCGGTGTCTTTGGCTGTGCATTTTAATGTCAAACAATTGACATGGTTAGGCTTAAAGTTCTCTCCGAGCGTGTCTCAGTTTTTGGGTTTTTGTGGCCAATAATTAAAGTTGACAACTCTCGGTGGCCGGGGGACAACGAGATACCCAGACAGAGTCACTAATTTGGCCTTAAATTGCTAAATTTTTCCTTGTCGGTTTCTGTGGTTTCCAAGCATTGCTAAAGGCCAGGTTTGTGGTGTCTCAAGAATTAGGGAAGAAAGCAGGTTTAATCTTTGCGTTTTTACAGAAAGATTAACTCACAAGACCTTGAGAGCCATCCCAATTAAATATTATTACAATTGGTTTATTCGAGATTTTCTTAATAGAAATTTGTAATCCTCACATAAACCTAATTCAACATTTATTCCCCTCCTAAATTCGAACGAAAACTTTCTACTTGAAATATATATATTTTTTATTCCTTAAACATATTCCCCGAGCAATTAATCCCTATTATGTGCCGGCTACTTATGAAACTGTAATCTAAACTATAGCCAACTTATAGCATTTCTCACCCGAATCATTTATCTTCAAGTTGAAACGAAAGTTTTCAGTTTGCAGTTTTATTTTCTTACTTTTTGTTTAAACTTTTTGATTAGAACAATTCCTCAAGTTCTCCGTTGGCTGTAACTCAAAACGCTTTGGGGACACCACAGAAAAATGGGGAGAAAATAATCAAGAAAAAAAAAAGACGGAACTATGCCGGGGAAAATTACAAATACTTTTGTCATTACAAAAAGGTCTCTCTCTCTCTCATCCCTGCCATAGAATTTCAATCGATGTGGAGAACTTTCCTCACGGCATCCATTTCTCAAGCTCAAAATGACGAAACGCGCAACTTGGATTATTAATTACAATGCCCAGAGAGCGAGAAAGAGGGGAGTGGAGGATGCTTTGAGATTTATATAGGTGTAACACTGTGGTTTTTTTTTCTTTATCCGAGTATCTGTGCCGGCAGGCAACCGAATCGAAATCGAATACGAGAGAAATCCCAACTAAAAACTCCAACCTTCCTGCCCTCCCACCAACTGTGCGACAATTTTGACTTTTATAAATATTTTGACTTGTTTTTGTAGCTGACAGATACCTCCATCTCTCAGGTTCTGTTTTTGATGCTGCTGCTGCTGCTGGTTCAGCTGATGTTGCTGCTCCTGCTACTGCTGCTGGCTGCCGGCGGCATATCTGTGACAAAACATCATTCAACGTGTGCAATGATTGATGATGCAACTCAAAGCAACTTGTACTCAATTTTCACTGCCCGCTGAGCCAGGAACGTGGGGCTCACACACACACAGCAGAGGCTGGCCAACCAACCAACTCACATAACTTGCCGGGCATGACAAAATGTCACAAATATTCTACAAGCAATTTGTTTAAATATCGCATAAAAAACGAGAAATGGAAAGAGGACCAGAACGGCTAATGGGTGGAGTAAGTTAGGTAGCATAGATACCCTAGGAATTTGGGGAAAATATTAATAGGTTAGCTAGGAGAGTTTTCTTACTTTTTAAAGGGTTAGACAACTTGGAAACTATATCAATAGATAGTTTAAGGTATTATTGTGGAAGGTATTTAAGTATTTAAATATTGTTTGAGGCTATAGCTTATATAGTGCAAAATCAAGGTTTTTGGTATGGAAAACTTATTCTGTTTAAAGTAAAATACATTAGTAACTGCTGTAACCCTATAAATTATCTAAGAAAGTGGTACGCAAGCCAGCTTGACGAGCCAGCTAAATGTTCTGCCCGGCCTCTGCTGATACAATTATGTCTTTACAGTCATACCTTTTAAACCCAGCATTTTGTCAGCTATATATCGCAAAAAATCAGTAATCCACAGTTTCATAAACGTAAATATAGAAAAAGGCCAAGGTTATGAAAAAAAGCGAGGCTAATAAAAGTACATGTAGTACCATCTTTTATTCACTAAACCAATAAACCCGCACTTGGCGAGGGTATAATAAAACGAAAGGCGAATTGCGTGATGCAGTCGATATAGAAGAAGACCAAGCGGGAAGTGCTTTATGGAGGGATTTCACAAGGGGGGAAACGAAAGGGTAGGGAGATGGCAGGAGAACCTCCTAAGTCTAAACTGGAAGCCAAGTGATCGGGGAGCCACAGGAACGGCGCGCAGCCGTGCGGCAATTAATATGTGAGCAAGATGCAACCATTGCCATTACCATGTGCCTTCAACTTGAACACAAAATAGTTAACTAAAAGGCTAAAGGAGTAAGGCAGCAGGGGTAGGGGCAGGGGCCGGAGAGCAGGGGCGACGCTCAAGTCCAGGTCGAAAGCTGGCAACGGCAACAGCTACATGATGTGCAATTACAAGGCGGGCTAGCAGCAGCAGCAACACTGCAACTCGAAGGCAATGGCAACGGCAACATTGCAGCAGCGGCAACAGCAACAAAGCAGCATAAGTGCAGTGTCTGCCATGCCCATGCCCCGCCCCCTTTTGAAGCCAGGAAAGAGAAAGAGGAGCAGCAGAAAATGCACTTAAAAAATAGCTATATATATTTTTGTTTATTTTTGTGATACAAATAATGATTTTTAAGGAATTTTTTATGAGAGGAAACTTAAGATGTAAGAATATTACATATGAAAGGTAGTAAGAAAATATGTTAGAAAATATGTCAGAGAATGACTAAGACATTAAGGGAGAAACTGACTGAAGGAGTATGAATGAAAATCTAGAAAAAGAAAATAGCTAAGAAAAATAGAAATTAAATATAAAAGAATATAGCTAAAAAAAACTCTGGGAACAATAATCATTAGTATTATAAATTTAGACCATGAAGAGGAAGAAAGTTTCCTAAAATTTTTCATTCGATAAACGTCTAATAAATAAAGAAATGTATATTAAAATAATATATAATTTTTTTGAGTGCACTATCAGCAGCAACGACAACAACAACAAGCAGAAACAACTGCAACAGCAGCAGCAGCAGCAGGCGAAGCAAAAAATATTGCATCTTCTCAAGCATTTAATCTTCTTTGCGCCTTTTTTAACCTTTTATTATTATGCCTTCAACGTGCAAACGTTTTGCTACGCTTTATATACCCCTCGTCCTCCTCCTCTCTGGAGCTCTCCCTTAACCCCCACCTTTGCTGCTGCTGCCTGCCACTCTCTTGTCCCTGTCCCAAGTCGCCTTCCGTTTTGGGGCGCACTTACTCACACGCCAACCCCGGCGGAGATGGAGTCCGATTCACAGTCCCAGTCCAAGCACCAAGCACCAAGTCCCAGATCCCAGCCAAGTGGAATTCCAGCTTCTGCTTTTGTTGTTAATAATTTCTTTTCACTCCTCGGAGCTTGGCTTTTGCAATTAGAATGCGTGTTAAGTGCACAAAGATACAAAAGATACATTTCAAGGGAGCAATGCGGCTAAGGGATGGCCAGACGTACACAGAGGGAAAATTGTATCTTAAAAAAAAAATGTATCCTTAAAACAGAGACTATTACGGGAAAGTTTCACGATTTTTCTGTGTGTTCTGCTGGGGGACCCTCGTTGCATACCCTTTCTATTTCTCCCAGCAATAAATTCCCGCGATTTTGCATAGAATCACAAAGCGATGGCCATAAATTTCAAGACAATCAAATTTAATTAATTTTCCATGATGTGGGCCGAAAATCAAACTCCCTCTCGGAGTAATAGTAACCCTTCCGGATTCCCGGAATACGAATAGGCCAGGAGCAACCCCGATGAATTGTGTGGGACTGCCAGGTTTCTTCTTAAGCCGCTGATTGGAATGTTTTTGTGTATTCAGGTTCGGTCCAAAGCTGATTTTACGCTCTCTTGAAATTGCCCAGAGAGTGGATGGAAAAACTGTATGTTGTCGATAGAGGAGGGTTTTCCAAATAGCCAAAGGTCTGGGGGATTTACAATTAGATAGGTCGTCGTCGCCGTCGTCTCGCTTGTTATTCCGATGATGCTGATGGGATATTGCCATTGTGACGCGAGTTGAGGGTCGAGCCAAAACTCGCGGTTTTATTTCGGCAATTTGTCTAAGTGAAATTTGCATTAATCCCAAAGCAGATCTCTCTTCTTTGGTTATTTTTTTTTTTGCATGCTAAATATTGGCCCATCCAGGGTGAAGTAATTCGCCAGACAGTCAGCGATAACAACAAACAAAAACTTTAAGCTGCTCAAAATCTCGTTTAGGGGTTGCAAATTAATTAATAAACTGGGTGATGAGATAACGAAGGGGATTTATTTAGGGATTTTCGGTTGGGTTCTTATAATGCGGGATAACATTAACATTTTCCGAGGATGTGTAGGGTAACACGCACAGCTTAAGATTAATTGATAAAACTAATTTAGGTCGGAATTATTACAATGAAACCATCTGAAGTTCTTCGAAGATACATATGCTGATAGCACAAATAGTTTAAGCATATAAAACTAATAAAATAAAATTTGTTGTTTGTAGTTCAACAGAAATTATTTAACCGATTAAATACAGCGATATTCTTCTTCCAAACTTTCCTTCTCCAACTTAATTTCTCTACCTTTATTTCTTGAAACCTCACAAATTAATTTTTACAACACTAAAACCTCGAAGAAATACCCAAAATCAATGACTACCTATCTAGATTTTCTCACTCTGTCTGTAAAAAATTCTTTCCCATAGCCTAACAGCTTCATTAGCATACCTGAAGTTTTCACACCTACGCAAACTCATTTATGAATCACTTTCCAAGATCACTTGGCTACCGGGGACAGCGGAGCTATCATGTAGTAAGAGGTTGAGTATACACAAAGGAAAATCTATCCACACACGCACTAAATATGCCAAGCTCGGAAAAAGTGGCTTGACAAAAGCAAAACTGTATCTTATAAATACGATTACCGTGGACAGAAAGAAGCTAGCTCTGGCCCAAAGTGGCCACATAGAGTCGGGGCGAATGCCACGTTATAATTTCACGAAATATTTTCATGAAAAAAGCATCTACTGAAAAATGCATTAAGTGCAACTTCGGACTGCAACTGCAACTGTGCTGCAAGGAAGCCATAGAGAGAAGCGAACGAGTCCGGTTAAGCAGGGGTTAAGAGGGGATCTCACTCCGTGTGTGCTTGTGTGTGCGATGTATGCTTAAAAACAAAACTGGCTTCAGCTTTATGGCAGAGCCAAAAACAAACAAACCAACTCCACACACAAAGTTCTATTTCTGCTGCTGCAGCCGCCAGCAGCTTCGTGTTTTTCAGCTGACAGCAGTGATGACCATTAATTTTTACACAAAAAGTAGCTGAGCTAATAAAATAAAATACATAAAATATCATATTTTCCCGACTTAACAACGTTTTTAAAGACATTTTTCGTCAGAACTATATAGGTTTATCTTTAAAAGTTCGTTAAAATTGAACAGAGTTTTAAACCAGCCTCAAGCTAGCTTATAAAATAAAACAGAGTTTATTTTTTATTATTTCTTCCTACAATTGATTGTACAGATTTCTTAAAAGAAAGAAACTCAGGTAAAAAAGCAGCCAAATTGACACCACTGACTGCCAGTGGCACTGCGACTGCGCCTTAATTCTGTCCACTCCTCCGAGCCACTAAATCTCTGATATATCCGAAAATGCAAGCCAGATTTGTGGAAAGGCACACATAGAGAGAGCGGAGAGCGGAGAGGCGAATAAAATACGAGGAAAGAAACATTCTGCATCTGGTAGATACATGCGCTCGAATGGTTTCTTCTGGCAAATATTAGAGCTATGTTCCTGCGGCTAAAGATTTAATGATTTGCACTTTTATGGAAATAATTTTTGCTCCTCTGCAAGCCAGCTTCAGTGCATTCAGTGGAGCGTCGGCTCCAGCATTCTGTGCATGGCAGCAATTAAAAATATTTAATTATCGTGCAAAAAGTTGTCCGAACATGCGCAACATTTCTCACATGTCCAGCAGATACAGGCAGAGACCAGAGAGGAGATTAGAAAAGGCCAGAGAAGAATTGCCCGAGCCGGGGAGAAAGAAGAGCTGAGGTGTTAGCATTCTGTATTAGAATCTACCGAAAAGCGCTGTTCGAAAATTCGGAGGCTGCCAGCGATTTCCTGTTGTCCAAAACGAGAAAAAAAAGGCTGCTAGCTGGCGAGATAGGCAGGCGGCTTCTTGGGAAACAATTTGGCAGTTTCGGAGGCGAGAAACCAGGCAACACATTCGAATTTATTCACTTTGAAGATGAACCGAACCGACGGAATGGTTAACCCCGGCTTTTCGGTCAATTTAATTCGTTATAGACTCTGCATATTAAGCCTCATAATAAAGTCAACAATTTATTGATTCTTTCGGTGGGTTTCTGGCCGTCTGTCTGCCTGTCTGTGTTCTGTGCTTGTGTGTGGCATTAAGAACACTTTTATGATTTCGAAATGATTTAACTTAATAAACTGAGAACACTAGCGCAGAATTCATGAATGAGTGACTCGTTAAAGTTAGTAACCATTAAGATAATTTTATCTTATGGTTTCCAGACACTAGACTAGCTCTTGGCTCTTGATATCTTTGGCATTTCCCTTCTTGGCTAATAATAAACGCTAAAACGCCGGCTGGAAATATTTTTGCAGCAAATTGAAAAATATTTACAGCTTGGCTGGAGTAAAGATTACTGATAGCATTTATGTTTTATAATAAAAAGAAAATCAAAGGCTATGAAAGAAAGCTGATGTGGTAATCTAGGTGTAGCCATTTTATATTTTATGCATTTGAACATAAAATGAAGTCAAGAAGAGTGAACTGTCATAGGGGTTTTTAGATAATGTTTATGGTTTTTAATGTGCTGGAAAATGGGGTTAATCAAAGAGTGTTTTCTGATACAAAAATGGGTTCAAATAGTAATAAATATAAAAGGAATTGTAAATGGATTTTAAGCTAAGATAAATCGATTAAAATGAGCTAAGTCACAGGTAGAATGCATGCAATATTTACTAGTCTTTCAGATTTTCCCCCTTAACTCCTTAAAGATAACATTTTCCTCTGTGTATTTAAGAAACGAGAAAATTCCACCTGCACCTGAGCCAGCTCTCTTACCTAATTAGTCGGGATTCCTGTCATTCGATTCATTATCTTTAGCGCCCTCTTTCTATTTCAAGATCCCTGACTATTTGCCATTTACCATTTTCCAAGCTAAACAACTATTGCACCTGTGAATGGCAATTTGTAATTGTGTCATTGCAAATAAAAAAAGGAAGATAAAAATGGGGAAAATAATGGGAAACGGGTGGAAGATATGCGCCTGGGTGGCTGTTGGGGTAAAAAGCAATGCTCTGTTTCAATTTAATTAGCCATTAAAATGTCTGGCAATTGTGTGTGAGTGCAAGTGCGAGTGCGAGGACGTCACATGCCAAACAACTACGTGATGGCTTGCATCCTTTTGCACTCTCTCGAGGGGATTCACAACACAGCAACAACACAAGTATCTCAAGCATCTCTCTGGGCCTTATCCGCAGCAGCAGGCAGTAGTAGATATATTTTCACTCCATCTCCTTTCCACATTTCCACCTGACACTGGACTTTGTACTCTGGACTCGACTTGACTTCAATTCAATTCAATTCACTTCACTTTTATTTGTCTTCATCTGCTAACTGGCTCTCGCTCTCGCTCGAGGAGAGTCGCTTTTTCATTCATCTGTGTGTTTGCTTTTGTGTTTGCCTTTGTTTGTGAATTTAACTAATTAAGTTTCCAATTTTCTCTCTTCTTTATTTGCAGATGTAAGTGCTTGAACGGATTTTTCCTAACCAAACGCCGGCCGCCGGCTGAAGGCTAACGGCAAAATCAATTTAAAATTTATGTGAACAAGTGACACGGAGCCTGTAGTCCGAAGCTGGGCTTCTATTTGGATGTCAAGGTTTAATTTGTACAATTTTATGTGAAATTCATCAGCTATTTTCGGAAATTAATTTACTGTGATGATGCTGGAGGACAACAATATTGCGAGAGAGAGAGAGTGAGAGATTGCTAATAAAATTGTCCAACAATATTTAATTACCAGGTTTCCGGGGCTTGACTTTCACTTTCCCGCCACAGCAGTTAATATTACGTGTTATTCTATGATTTATAGGTTAACTTGTGAAAATATTTTCATACAATATATATCGGGGGCAAGGGATATTCATTTAATTTGTTTTCCGTGTTTATATTGATTAATTTTAATATTTTCTCTGTAGAAATGTTATTTAAATTTGTGTTTTTAATGATAAGGAATTGTGGAAATTATTTAATTAGTTTTCTCTGTTTATGTTGATTGAGTTTAATATTTTTCTGCAAGAAATTATTAGTTATGAATCTTATGAATATTTTATTTTAATGAATTCATTTTGTTTCCTTTATTTCTCTTGAACCAATTTGTTAGTCTTTGTGTTCCTTTGTGATTAATTGAAGGAGTTCGATATTTTCCTTAGATTTTGTGCAGAAATCTATCTTTTTCATGCAATTTGTTAGTTTTCTTTGCTTTCTCTTAATCGCTCTTCACTCAAGAGGCACCATCTTAAGATTCTCGTCTGCAATTATAGTTTTTCGCATTACCAATCAACATTCAACACTCGCTCTTCCTCTGTTCTAGTATATCTCTAATAACTCAAAGATATTTTAACCCATTTACCATGAATGGCAATCGTTGAAGCTCGCATTTAATTGACTGATTGCTGTTCAAATTGAATGCATGTGTCGTCGCCTCAAAAAGAAAATAACTAAAAAAGAAATGTGCGAAAGGAATTAAATAAAAATAAAAAAAACTGAAAACCTTTTCATATTTGCCGCGCTCTAAATCACAAACACATAAACCGAAAAATTTAATTAAAATCTACTCAGAACGGCATCCGGATTATGTGCATGTGTCGTGTCGCCTCTTCTCTATTATATCCATTGATTTATTTAGCCCACACACACAAACACACACGGGGCAGAGAGTTGAGTTTTTATTTTAACATTTTCATTAAGATGAAAAACTGCAACTGAAACAGCACTTGCTGCTGGGTGTTCCCAGTCGAATAAACATAATTCCCATGATTTATGGATTTGGCACAATGAATAAACACTGGCAAAGTGCAGACTTTGTGCAAACTATTAACAGGCCAAAGAGTATGGAGGCGCTACATACACGGAGAGCATGAGAGCACGAGCTGGGGAGCATTTATTTTGTTGTTGCCCCGCAAAAGAAACGTTGATATATTAGCCAGCAACAACTATGTGTACATGTTTATTATTAGCAAAAGACTCGCCTCACCGCTGGAGGAGAAGTGAGTGAGGCCGGGCGGCCTGCAATCATAATAAATGTTCATTGAAACCTTTTAAAAATCGCGCTGCCACAGCCGCCGCGCCTCAATGAAGCACTGCAACAATAAATTTTAGCCACGAACCAACCTGAGAGCCACATCCATAGAGCACCCAGTGTCCGCTTCCAAGTCCTCCTATACCTCTCTATACCAGCACATAAACATTAATAAACTTGTTGCAATCCAAAAGATAATTAGCCGTGGCCAGAGAGCTGCAGCCGCCACACCAGTGAACAACGGGCAACCTACAGGCTGCCACAGCCGCCACACACACACACACCTACCTACCTCGCCTCACATAAAGCTACAACAATTTGCTATTTAGTATAAAGTTTCATTAAAAACCCACTACGACTGCCTCAGAGATACAAAGATACATCCACTGAGAGAGGGTCTCCGCTTCGCATCGCATCGCATCGCCTGCCTGCTGTCGATCATAATTTAACATAAAAATGATTTGATTACTATAATTTCTTTTGTGTTTTGGTATCACCTGGTAAGCTCATTTACTACAACGGCAACGCCGCCTATTACTCACACCGGTCGGTCCCCGAGTCCGGTATTCAGACCTTGCTCGGTCTTTACCTTTTCGGTCCCAGTATCTCACCACACGGGGACCCCACCGCATGCAGCGTGTGTCGTTTTGTAGGAACCAGAAAATAAAAGCAAATGAAAAGATGAACACAGCTCGGGGAAAAAGGGAAAAAGAAGGCCCGAAATGAAACTGCGGGAAGGCAGCACCCAGAGTGCCATCCTTACACTAAAGAAAACTGATTTCTAATATCAAGAATATTATTAAAAAATTAGTTGTAAAAAATCGTAAGTAGATTTTATTGCAAAAAGATATATATGCCTTTAATGTAGTAAAATAAAGGCTGACATTGTTATAGTCCAATAAATAGAAATTTTATACAATATTTTGAATAGAAATTTTCCCTAATTCCTGAAACTACCTGGAACTAGTTGGGGATTTCAATAAAAATTTCATTTAAAGAATATTTATATTTAAAAAATGAAATAATCCCTAAACCTGGAAATATCTGAGCATTTAAGCTGTTCTTTTTGTGGCTCAGTGCATCACGAAAACTTGCCGGCCAGCGAGGAGTCAAAGTCAAACTGACAAACCCGTTCCGGTGTCTTCGAAAAGCCTTCTGCCTCCGAGTCTCGCCCAGAGTTTCAAGCAACGACAGAGTGAAGCGCGGAGCCCCAGTATAAGTCGTCGTCGTCGTCGTCCAGGTATTGCTGGCAATAATAGCATCGACTTAAGAGCCACGAAGAAGTATACTTCATCGGGTACTGGGTACAAATATCTTGTTTCATGTGTGCGCTGGACGTTAATAGCAGGCCGGTACCATTGTCCAAAAGCCAGAAAAACAGTATAACCACCAAACCCCTCCCCCATTCACCCCTGTCTTTACTCTTACCTGTTCCCCTACTACTACTATGTTACCTGTGTGTGCCGCTTGCATCTTCGCTGAGCGCCGCTACTCTGGCAGACTCCGCTGCATTTCATCATTCATGCACATTATTTTAGCCAATGCCAAGCTTTTGGTTGAAATTTTGAGGGTTTTTATAGGTGACTATGGGTGCTCTTTTAAAAGGAAAAAGGGAGATCAGGTATAGAAGTAGTATAGGTTACTATGTGTGATGTGTCAAGAAACTTCTTCAGGAGGAAACTCCACTTCTATGAAAGTTTTCCCAGAAAGTGTCCTACCTTTTCAGATTTAAACCCCCTAATGATCCGTATTTCTTAATCCCTAAAGAGCACCTAATAGTCGTTGTTTTTGTATAAGAATTAGCATTATTCCTTTTATTTTTTTCTGGTGCACTTCAGCGTTTTGTGTGCACTCTCCGCCGCTTCGTACATCGTGTCCTGTCCCGCCGCTTGCGTATCGCATTGGCCGGGACTTAGAAGCCGAGATTGAGTTACATTGCTGGGGATTATTATCAACTGTATTATCTGCCTTTTCTTCTCCCTGTGTTTTGTTTTGTTTTTTTCGGTCCACGGCGGCGGCCAGAAAAAAAGCCAAATAAAAATTCGTTACGCCGCTGCAGCGTTTACTCAAAGTGTGCAGAAAGGAGGTTTTAGGGATTCGTGGGTTTTGGTTTCGGGTTTTTTTCTGTTTTTAGAGGTTTGCGCTTTTTTAATGATACCCGCTGAAGTATTTTCTCTCGTTTTTTTTTGCTTTTCTCCGGCTTTCTGTTGTGTGATGCGGTTCAAGTGCCTTTTGGTGCCGTCGTAATTTGTTGGCTTGTGTTTTTTGTGGGGAGGAGGCGACGAGACGGACATGCATGTTTCATAAGTTTTGGGGGCAACAATTGTGTAAAATTATGAGCTGTCCATATTTGCCATTTGGCACGGTTCCAGGGCATCAGAAATGCAGAAAAGCAAGCCGGCAGCTAGTTGGCCAGCAAGCCAGCTAGCCAGAAAATTGGTGTGCCGGTCTGTTGGTCTTTTGTTTCATTTTAGTAGACGCCATAAAACAAACTGGAGTAGGTGTTGTCGTTAAGTTTTGATGTGCCACATTAAAGTAGACTCCCCGGAGCAGATTGAGTCTCGTAACGGAGCTACCCCATTGTGCAGTTTATGATTGCAGATGAATGAAGCTACTAAATGCGAGGAAGCCCACTGTGCGCTAATGGGAAATCAGATTTAGCCTATTGGTATAAAACCCAATATATCCTCCCCAGCCTCTGTTGTGTTTATTGATTTTTGCTTTGCGACACTATCACATACCTCTGGCTGTATGTTTTTCTTTTCTCTATTAAAAGAAAAGTGAATGGCATCGTTGCTGGGGAGCTAAGCTTTAAGAAAATTAAATCGGTTCGCGATGGGTACTTTTTTATGTGGCCCAGACTGGTGAAGGAAGTTAAACTGTCAATCTGATATACGATTTGCATTATTATTGGAATTTAGTTTGAATGTAAAGTAAAAGCTCAGGCGACTGTAAACTCAAACTAATTTTATTTCTGCTTTAATTAATTTGATGAGGGAAATGGTTTACAAGCTGGAAAGTGTTTTTATATAGGCACTTAATAAATTTAAAGACTTCCGCTGGTATTGGGTCACTTATTAACCCAATTTTTATTGTAATTAAACTTGAATTACTAGGAAAATGGGTTCATAATAAATATTTAAATGTAATTCATATATTTATCTACCTTTTACCATATTTAATATTTACTTTAATCACATTTTTATTTGCCAATTTATTAAACACTTCAATTTAGATTGGAAAATGCATTCCTAATAATTCATTTATTATATTGCACGTAATTTAGGGAACTTAAAGTTTATGGCATTTTAAAATAGACCCGGTTTTTCCAATAAAAAAAAGTTGGCTCGGCTTTTGCCACGATTTGGTATACTTATATAAAAAACTTTTTCTTTTTATTGTTTTGTTATACAATAGACCCAACCAAGACACCGCAACCCCCTGTCCGTCAGAGTCGTAATTCGACCCACACTTGCCTGCCTGCACCCCTAACTAGGTCACATTACAGTTGGCAAATGTCTGCGGTAAAGTTTTAAATCATATTTAAAGAATACGGCAATAGATGCCCCCAACTGCTCCAATGGCGACCGCGAAGACATATAACACACGAGGAGTCATACAATATATACAAATATATATATACGAGAGGAGGAAAGCTCTCCGGGGCCCAAGAATTGCACCACACTAATGGTGGTGGTGCTGCCTCTGTGGTTCGAGATGGAAGCCAGAGCGGCAAATGTTCCAGGAAACTATAAAAGACAATAGCGGCAATATGCCAGCTCTGGTTTTTGTGGTTTTTTATGCTCGGACTCTATGGAGGAAGAAGCCTTTCTAGCTCCGTCTCCGGCTCGGGGTCTGGCTCTTTGGCGTGGGCCTAAGTCAACAACAAAGAAGCGAAGCCTCAATGCCCTGGACGGCGCCTTTTGTTAAATATATATACGAATATCTATATATATATATTTTGAGTATGGGAGCGTAGAAAAACCCTCGAAGAAGATGGGCAGGGTAGAGAGGTGGAGAACTGTGCTTCGTAGCCAAGCTGTGTGTGCTCACGCATTAATATAGTTCCAACGCCAAAGTACACAGAAGAAAGATGTGCACTGGAAAGAAAATTGGTGAAAATATGCCAATATTAGTGACACTTTTATCAGTTTAAATTATGTTTTTAAAGTTTCTTATGGCAACCTATCATAAAAATACTTGAAATCAAAGTTTAAGCAAAATAAAATTGTACTTTCCTTAGATTTATTTATAGGCTAAACACTTTTCCCAACAATTATTGCATATTTGATAAAGTTTAAGTGGGTTTTCCTCTCTCTGCATATCTAGATATAGATGTGTGTGAAACTAGTTTATGACAGGGGCCGCCTTTGGCATAGGGTGGCAAATAATGTTGTTTATGTGTTGGACCGAACCGTAAATATGACGCACCGTGAAAGGGAAGAAAGGAAGGAAGCAAGGAAGGGGTTAAGGTAAACCCGACTGCAAGTGGTGTGGTCAAGTGCAAAGTACGCAACGCAACTGCTCCTATTCCCATGGAGGAGCTAGCAAAGACGACACCGTTCTTCCACACTTCCCTGTGCTCAGTAGAGTCCCATTGTGGTGTCGTCTCCAGAATCGCCAAGTCTCTGGTGCGCTGGTCAAGTGCTGCAGTTGCCTTTGCTTCCTGCCTTTCGGCCTGACACTCACCTGGCTCTGGCTCTGACTATGGCTATGGCTCTGCTCTGCTTCTGGCATTCGATTCTGGCCAATTCTCCACGCAGCCATCCTTGTTCTTGGCTTTGTACTTTTATACCAGTATTTCCTATATTATTTTCGCTGACTTTGGCCTCTTCCCATGACACCGGTTAGCCGCATCTTCAGCTGCCGCTTGCCGCTGCTGCCTTGTGCTTATTTGGTTACTTTATGCCTTGGCCCCGGCCATTGGCATTGCCATGCTCCTTCTGCTCGTACTTCCTCTCCGTGGCCGCACTGATAATAAAGATGACAAAATATCTAGAAAAAATCATAAACCTTGTGTGTATGTTTGGAAAAATAATATCTTGCAGATATAAAGTACCATTTATGTCGTGCTTATATCTTATTTCGCCAAAGTCGTGCCATCGCAAAAGTCGCGAATCCACACAGAGTCGAGTCGGAGTCGGAGTTGGAGTCGGAGTCGCATTCGCAAGTCAAGAGTTGTTGGAGTCGTCCCAGAGTTGAGTCCCAAAGTCGATGTGGAGAAGTCCCAGTGTGTCTCGGTTTCTTTCGGGCTCTGGAGAGAACTGGGAGAACTGCTGCTGCGTTGCTAGATTGCTTTGGTGGCAGCGAATGAACAGCCGAGCCGGCACGGTTGTTGCGTGGGCCACAGTGGGTTAATTGGCTAAATTATTCAATTGGAAAGGGATTGCGATGTGCATTTAATTAGATTTGTAAAGCAAAACGTTGCAAATTATAGCAAGAAACAAGTGATGTAGTTATTAGGGTTCTTGTCACATACAAAATATTTTACTTATTTTATTTTATTTTACATACTTTTAGCTGAATGTTTAAATTAAATTTTTATTCAACGCAATTTTATTTTTAAAATTCCCTGTGTTTTCCACACTTTCCCATATCATTTTCCCCCACTGTCTGGAGCTGCTTGCTGCACTTCTTCACATGACGGCGACAGGCAATTGGCCCAAAGCAGCGCCATGGCCACGTTGTCATCTTGGTCAAGAAGCTGTGCAGAAGGCAGAGGGAGAGAGAGCAGTAGGCGAAAAGATGGTCGAGTCTATTGGCCAAGTATCTATGCTGCTGCTCTTCTCTGCTGTTCAGTTTGGTTCGGTTTTATTCCGTTCCGTTCTGGCCTGGCCTGGCCGACTTGTATATATGCTTTCATTACGAGCTTAGTTCACGTCACAATCAGTTGTTGGCATCGTTTATGCCGCATTGCCGCACAAATACACACTTACGTTAAGTTAAACAAATGTGGTCAGCACAATAAGTCCTATTGTCCTATTGGAATTACAGAAAATTTAATATATGTATATATATTATAGAAAATTTAGAAAATAAGTTAAGAAAAAGGAACAACCTATATGTTATAAACTTTTTGTATGCCTAAGAATAGCTTATGTAAGAAAAGCTTAAGTAAGAACTTAAGTATAAATAACTAAGTTATTATCAAAGATTCTGGGCTTTTGCAACAATTTACTTCATTTGAATTGTATTTAGTGAATTTCGTAATGACATTTCCCAGAAAAAGTCAGCAGTACTTTAATTTAAATGTTTAAAATTAACAAAAAAGGAGTTTCTTATAAGAACGTCTCTTGACCAAAAAATATATGAAATGTTTATATATTTTTCTATCAATTTCTATTACAATTTATTTATTGTAATATCTTTTAATATTTTTTGTAATATCTTTAATTACTGAAAAATGAGACCTATTTCTTTAACCTGCACTGTTTATGCATAGTAACTAGTTGGCTGCTGTGGCAGCTTCTTCAGCAAAATGTCTTTCAACTTATCGCACACTCACACACACTCCGCACATATCCTGTGGAAGCATATGAGCAGGAGGAGGAGGAGCAGGAGAAGCAGGCTCCTCGCTGGCAATTTGCATGCAACCCAGAGAAGAAAACCCCCCTGCAGCCACCCATTTTGCCCACTCTGTACGTGCATGTAATTTATGCGTTTAGATAACACTTTGCTAATTTTGAATGGCATAAATTTTTTTTGTACATTAGAAGGCGATGGCGACGGCAACGACGGCGTCGGCGAAGGCGAAGATGGAGTTGGCCCAGTCCTTCCTTCGGATCGTGCCTGTAATTGTGTGTGCGTGTCTGTTACTTATTTTTTCCATACTCCTTTTTTACTGCCTGATTTTTTGCTTTATTTTTTTCGCATGCCGCACTTATGATGATGTATTGATTGTTCGAGGTGTCAGATTTTTGTTGTTGCCCGTTGCCCAGTCTTGGGGTAAAGTTTTTTCTCCTCTCCGCTTGGCGTAATTAAAGGAAATATTTGAGATATGCCAAGATAATAGTGCTGGAATGTTGTTGGATTAATTAATTGAAAAGTGAGTTGTGGAAGGAAAGGAGGCCTGCCTTTATTTGGTGACTGTTGCTCTGTTCCTCTGTTGCTCCGATGTTGTTGGCCATGTCGCCGGTTTGCTTATCAGTGGCAGCATTGACTTTTTATGGCCAAGACCGGACTGTGGGACTCTCGGACCTCTGTGGACTCTCTGTGATTAATAAGGATTTTCAAGTCGTTAGCCGTCTTCGTTTGCCGTCGTTCATCGCGTTTTTTTTTATGGCCAAGCTGGAAGATATAAGGCGGAGGTAGGGGTGGGCACCCAGCTCTGAGAAGGAGAAGCTCCCGCGAACCGAATCGACGACGAGACGAGGCAGGCAAATTACCGATTTCAACAATGTCGCTCAAGTGGCTTAACTTAAGTTTTTGGCTTTGACAAAGGCCCGGAAAAACCGATGGAAAAATTCTTAAAGAAAATGAGAGAAACAAAAAAAATAAGAAAAACGTAGAGAAAAAAACCAGCAGTTGATGCTTGAATAATGATGTGATAACCGTAGGCATAAACTGGCCCACAGACCCAAGATGATCCATGCCAGTGTCCACAACTTGGGCCAGATACAATTACTGGCTCGCTCTATGAGCCGTCACTCTGCACCAAATGTGTTGCCAATTTGGGCTTTTTATGGCGATTCTTTATAGGAACTTAGAATATTGAGAGTTTTCTTTTAGGCTTCTATTTTTTTGAGGAAAGTTCTATTAAATTAAAAGCTAATGTAAATATATTTATAGAATATTGTATTTGTTTATTAACCGATAGATTTCCAATATAATAGAGAACCTGAATCTGAAAATCAAGCTAGAAATGTGAATTGGAGAACGGAGTGGCCATTATGCCCTGCATAAATATCAAACTAGACTTAATAACATTAAACTACATACAGGAAACATGTGAGCTACCTTTGGGAATCCCTTTCTTTTCTTATATATATTTTTCTTAACCCTAGTTAGCTATTTTTTGTTTGTAATCCTTGGCTACTAAGGCAACACTGATTGCCGCCACCCAGTGATTCCTTCCCCGAAGCAATCGCGTCACAGCTGCATTTGCTGGTAAAAAGTTGCTGCTTAAAGTTTTCAAATTATTCTAAGTAGGGCAGAGCCAGGGGATTATGCTTGGGAAATGCTTCTTTCTTGGCTCTGGCTCTGGTGGCGGCTCCTTGGATTAGGCTCGAATTAAATTGGAATTAAATTTGCCGCTTAAAGCGCGACAGAGTGAACTGAAACGAATTAAGCAGCCAGTTGAAATTGCCATTGCATTCGCCACATCACAAATTGAATGGGTGGAATCAAAACAAAATTGCTTAGCAGAGAGTGAAATTTTCAAACGTTTACTTGGATTTATACTTTTTTCCGAGGAATAGAACGGAATGAATAAATTAATGAATTTCATCATAAATAATGCGGCTGGAAATTGGGAATGAAAACATAAACAAGACCTAGTTTGGTGGAAAATGTAGAAAGAGCAATATATATATATATAAATAATAAAGGCGAAATTTGCATAATCAATTTAGATTTTTTTGTTGTTGTTGCTCCAGTTTTAAAATCAAATCAGTTTTTAATTTATGCCAATATTTGTTGTTACCCTAAAAAGCTGAATTAAATATGAACCATAGGTTTGCAATGCAAATATTTGATATTTTTTCCTTTAATAAAATATTTAATTACCTACAAATTTTCGTTGTTAACTTGGCCAAATTAAATCTGATCACGTGTAAATAGAAAATATTAATCAATATATAACTAATGAACGAAAAATTGCCTGAAAAGCTGGTTTTTATAATTTATAAAAATCAGTGCCTAATTAAATTAATTTTCGTTCATTTCCCCCATTTAAAATTACCTCTAAAATGTCGCATAGGAAAATGCCAGACTGGCCTCGGCATTTATTTCTGTATTTATGCTAATGAAAGGGCCGGAGAAGAACTTTGCCCACGATTTTTGACAGACTAATGGAATGTGTGGACTTTCAGCTGTCACTTTTAACAGCGGGATTTCAAAAAAAATCATAGAGCGAGAGTCAGAAGAAAGTGCAGCCAACCCAGCGAAGTCTACAGATGCTAATTAAAAGAATCAATAGCGGGCAGGAAAGAGGAAAGAAAGCTAAAACAAACAATAAATGCATGGAGGCAGGCATATGTCTAATCAAAACTGCACGGAAAAGCTTGTGGTGAATCCATAACCATTTTGGAACTTGGACTATACCCTATGACCCATTGTGGCACCGTTCACACCGGTTTGGGGCTAGGCTGCATTCTCTAATCATATGCAAGTGCCTCAGAATTAGAGGCAGTAAAACTCAATCAAAAAACTTCATGGCCGTGCAACGACAAGCTAACCTCAGATGTGAGCCGCGCCGCCAGGGTGATATTCTCGTCGTATACTCATATAAACAGTTACGTTTGTCTTAATTACATATCAAATATATCGCCTCGCTGATTGATCTCAAGCCAGGCGAGGGAGGAGAAGCAGTAGGAGCAGTAGAACTGTAGAAGAAGTTCCCCTTGGAGCTGGGGTGGCCATAAAATCACCATAAATTCGAGTTATAAAAAGTCATGTTCGGCTGCACTTAATTAGCGGCGAACGATGCCGACTCCTCCGCCACTGCTGCCGCTGACCTCTACGAAATGAGTGTCATGCCCATATGTCCTCTTTCTACCGATCCCAAGATCCCAAACATAAATACCACGAGAAGCGAACAGGAGGAGGTGACTTGCCCCACACAATCGACCATAATTCACACAATTTGCTGATGCGTGTGCCACGAGTATCGAGTGTTGAGCCCAAAATGTCAACAATATAGCACTCTCCCATCGCTCAGTCTCTCCTCTATATATATTTCTATATTCGGAGCAAGCCGCCTATTCCCACTTGAAAAAAGAAAAGAAAAAAAAATTAAATGGTGTGAACGAAATTTTATGCCGAATCATGCGTGGAAAATGATGAAGATGCCGCCGCGGCAGCCAAGGAAAACTCGGCGGGCCATGCTCAGTTTGAAATATATTTGCGTGCCTCATTTCATTTGTTTATGTTTTTCTAAAGACTCAGATGCAGTCAGCAAAATGAAATGGTCATAAAAATGTGGAAATTGGTAACATAAATTAGAAGATAATTAAGCCAATAAAACGTGGTGTGTAAAAGAAGCAGATCTTCCGATATATATATGAAATAACATGAGTAGAAAGAAAGTTTACATTCTTAATTTTATATTTCTTATATATTGCTTTAAATTTATGAAATAGTTATTGTTAGTTTCTATACATATATTTCGAGTGTAATAAACTTGGAATGTGTGTGGCGGCCTCGTTAGAGAAGCCAAGCGCTCTCTTGATGAAGATGCACACACTTGGCCATGATAACTGGGAACCCGAAAATTAAGTTGAAAACAATTTAAATTTGTTAGAAGCCGCCGGCAACGAGGCAAGGCCTAGATAGAGTAGAGTCCGCAGTCAGGAGTCCCTGCCAAAAATGGGTAAAAACACTTTCATTTCCCCAGCATCTCGGCATCAAATGGAGGATGCGGCCCGGAGAGAGAGATATGTTGACGTCAAACGACAGCCGAGAGACACTTCACTTGCTGGCAACGTGCTTTTCTTTATTATTTCTTTTTTTTTTTGTCGGGTCGCACTTTTATGAGTAATTTCATGTGGTGCGAGCGGCGTTTTGATGGAGTTGCAATGTCCTCTCCCTGGGGAATGGGAATGGCAATGGGAACGGGAATGGGTTTTTCGGGAATTTAGTTTCTCTCGGTTCTGGAGGTCTGCTGGGCGGGGGAGGTTTTTTTTCTGGAATTTTTATGGACCAGCGGAGTTGGTCTCGAACGTACGTTTAGTGGCAACAAGGTGTTGATTGTAAAGGAGTTTCAGAAGCAAATAAAATCAGGAAGTATTTAACGATTTCGTTGATGCCTTGCAAAAAATTGTGGGGAATTTTAAAAACTCTGTTTCGTCATAAAACGGTGTTGGTAATAAATTAAATACTACCTAATATTTAATGAACTGTTCAATAACGGAATTTCAAGACGCAAGATCAAATATCTCCTCTTCACTCGCCTTTCTATCAACTTCAGAAACGCCATCTAAAGATCACAGAAAATATCCCTCATCAAAACTCCACTTTTCGGATCATTGCAACTTCATTTCGAGCGAAACATCGCTGCTTCTCAGATTTCTTGAATGTTTTGGCAGCCTGTGAAGTCGCTTCCTCCCTCTATATACATATATATATATATATTTCGCTCTCCCCCAAACCTAAATCCAAATCCAATCCAGAGAAACTGTCGAGCACTCGACGTCCAACCAACTTGGACGACAATTAAGTGATTCATTAAAAATGACAGAGCATGAATTCAATTGAGAGCCAGGGCCCGAGTCCGAGCCCGAGTTAGAGTTGAGTTTTCTGTTCTGATTCTGGTTTCTGGTTCTGTTTCTGGTTTTGGTCTTGAAGTTTGAATAGAAACCCAAATAGAGGAAATGTCAGTGCGTGCCAGAAGGCGTATATATCGCTCCATTCGCCGAGAGATAAAGGAATAAAAGAAAGTTGTTGATGTTGCCGACGACTACTGTTCAAAATTCAGCCCGTACGTGCACAAGTATTTGAAAAACTCATTTAAATCCGATGGACAGACGACCTCTCGAGGGTGGGAAGCCGGTCCGAGGACCGAGTTCAGAGCTGAGAACTAGTGAAAATCAAATGCAAAACGACAAAACGACGACGGGCCGCCTCCCGACGCTGACATTTGATGCCAAATTTTCAAGTGGAGCGACGACCAGCAGCAGCGGCACTGGCAGCCAAAACACTTGAGGAATTGCCACCGCTGTCGTTTAAAAGATGATGGCATGAGATACTCAACGAGTGCGAATGTGAGTTCTGCAGCAGGCACTGAGGAAAATATTCCTAAATCAGACTTTGTACTGAATTTCTATGACTTTTTAATATACTTATCAATATATCAAGGCAATAAGTCAAGGCATAAAGTCGTAGATACTATATTCAAACAAGCACCAGGGATAAAAATAAACAAATAAAAGAAATTTGCATTGTGGGAGAAATATAAGAAAGATAGCTACATTTTCTGCACAAATTCAAGTTCAATTTAAAGAAGAATTTCATATTTAAGCTAGAATTTTATGGTCTATTTTCGAAAAAACCCTTATTTTGTAAGCTCAGTGCATAAGCCGCCCCAGTAGCAACTTCCATCCTTCGCCTGGACTGGACCAGTCGTAAATATGAGGCACAAACAAAGCAGCAGCGGCGGCGTCCCGTCCCCCCGTCCAGACACAGAAATCGAGATGGAGCTGGGAAGGCAGGCGGATGGCCATGGACGAGGCCGTCCTCGCATTAGTATACGGAAGCTGGAAAACGAAAAAAATTACAATCTCAACCATTTGGCAGACAGACGATGACAGAAGAAGCGATGCAATGTGTGGCGGTGGCAAACGGAGTGGAACCGCGGGGGAAGGCGGCTGCCACCAGATTCCACCGGCAGATTGCTATATAGGCAGGACCAGGACCAAGCAGGCCATAAACTGGCGACTATGAAGATATATTAGGCAAATAGATGGATGGATGACTACGGTCCGCCATCTCCATCTCTCCATCTCCATCTCCGTCTCGATTTTGGTTTTTCTTTTATTTTTTTTTTCTCTACTCAGTTGCCGGCCGAAGAGAAACAATTTTCGACAACGTTTTGGCAAATGCAAATGGAGTTTGACAGGCCGCCGCCGCCAACGTTCCGCCAGCAAATAATAATAAAAGACTCACGGAAAATGGTGGCAGGGGGAAAAGCTGGCTAGGAAGAAGGCTATAGACCTGATGAAAATGCCAATACCCTTAAGGGTTTGGAAGGGAAATCAGTGGGGCTTAGAGATGTGTTTATTGTAAAGATCTGATTTTCTGATTACTTTCATATATACGAAAATTATCAAATCGAAATTAAGGGATAAATACATCTTTAAATAACTGAATAAATATATTTTGTTATATTGTTATATGTTATAAATAAGACATTTTCTTAGATACGTTAACGATGATGGTTTAAGGCAGGTTTTGGCACCGAATGTGTTATTCGGAGCTCGACTTCATTAACAAAGTGAAGCCAGACAACAGATCGTTATGTTTATTTCCGGCTATAGTAGATTTTGTTTTTGTAATTTAAAGAGCTTGGTTTATTCACGATATAACTTTTAAATCATCTGACAAAGCCCCTATATTTCCATCCACAATTTAAAGATCGTTCTAAGCTTTGTTTCAAACTGCCTATTACAATTATTTTCCCAACTATTTTGTACTTATTTTTGTTGAGTTCCTCAATAATTTCCAGATACCCACTCTGTGAGAGTAACTTAAAAGGTTATCAGCTATATTTCAGCTTATGATGAGAATGACGAACATTAGAAAAGAAGTTTTTCTTTTAGCTACCTGACATGTACACAAATACACACTCACCGACTGTGCTCGGCGTCTCAAATTACATGACCATGAAGAGATGAGGAAAAAAACACAAAAATTTATTACAAAAGATAGACAAAAGATGCGAAATATTTGCCCCCGACTGGCGAGGTGGCGATGGCAATGGCGCTGACGATGACTATGGGAATGTTGGCAACTGCTGCTAGAACCCGCACAGTGCTGCAGAAAAGTTAACGCACGCAGAATGTGCAAACCGAACGGCAACAACAAAAACAAAAAAATATGTCTGGCCCGTCAATCCAGCCGCATAAATACTCTCCGGGGAGTTGTTAGTTTGTGGGGTTTTCTCGTGTGGATTGAGCGAAATATGCGAAGCCTCCAAGCCAGGGTCCAGGTCCTCCTTTCCAATGGATGTGCCAAGTGGAGCGGGCAGTATAGTTTTCTTCACATACCAAATAGCCATTTCTCCCAGGGCGGATCAAAAAAAAAGGCGAAAAAAATTACACTAGAGAAAATAACAGAAGAAATGTTTTAAAAGAAACCTATCTGTACTAGATGTGCTCTGATATTATTCCTGACTATTTAAATTTGTAAACAACTTGTTGGAATTTCAACAATAACTTCTGATTACATTTGGTGCAATTTCGAATCAATTAATTATTGTGCTGGACTTTTTCGTAAATTATTCTCTGTATATGCTACATACATTTCCTTTTTCTCTGCCCTTGGGGAGGCGCCTGTGCCACCCAAGTTGCCTGTTTATGAATTACACCAGCCGTGCAGCACGCGTACATATCGTACTTATGTTTGTACATACAACATGTATTTATGTATGAGTATAAAATGGAAAGCATAAACAACGACGACGGCAAATGAAAGCCCCGTAGCTGCTGCAACAAAGGGCATCTCACTGAAATATGCTGGGAAAACTGCGGATTGCAAACTGCAAACTGCAAAACGAAACGAAACCAAACCAAACGAAACGCACTGTGCGCAACAATTTATGGCCAACATTCAGCAGCAACGAAAGCGAAATAAAAAAACAAAAAAAAGTACGAATACAAGCTGAATTGTTTGCGGCCGCATAAAAAGTAGCCAAACACTTTGGGGCAAAGGGGCGGTGTGCTTGCATTTCTTTGCATAAATTGCAACATTTTGTGGCACTGGCTCCTCCTGCAGCTGCTGCTGTTGATTCTGGCGCTGCTTAGGCAATTTGTCATCGCAACTGACTTGCCTGTTTTCCCTGTTCCATATGAAGATATCCAGAAATGAATCTCAGCAGGCGGAGCTTCGATAAAGTAATGAACAGGTCAAATGGTCGACGACCGACCGACCGACCGACCGGCTTCAACTTTGATTGCGGAAAAATCCCTTTGAAAAGTTTTGCGCTTAGACATTGTAATGCCCGAAATGTATGCGCAAACTTTTTGGCCAATTCAAAGTCAAGAATAATGTTTAAATTCGAGAGGAGTGCACAGGGGAAAAAATATCGGAAATTTAGGAATAGGATGTACCCAAACTGTGTGATAATAAATAGCAGTTTCTCTAGATTTTATTCTAGACTTGAAGATCTCCTTGAAGATCTATAACCACTTAGAATATTAAAGTTGTGTGCCATAAGACTTACAATATTTTGTTTTAGAGTTGAAGTAAAGACTTACTTCTTCCATAGAAGCACAAACATATTTAATAGTTATTTTTTGCATATGCGCATCACCAAAATCGTACTTCGGAATTTTAATGGTACTCCTGTACAACATTTTGATTTGCCACGCTTCCTTAAATATTTTCGAGCGACTCTCCTACAAATCTACTTCCTAAAATCAAAATAGGAAATTGGTTACTAATTTCTTAACTTATTTCCTGTGCAGACAGTGTATAGTGTGAGTGAGTGAGGAACCCCTCAGAAGAAAAAAAAAATAGTAAAACTGAAAACAGAAAAAGTATTTTCTTCACGCCCCAGCAATTGAGACAGAGTGAGGCATAAATATGCTGCTGCCACACTGAGATTACCCCATAGCCCCCGAAACGCATTTACGCCAACTCAACTGATGCAAATCTAATTCTCGGATTCTCAACAGAAGGAGACAGCCAGAAGTTTTCTGTGTGCAGGGCGCACAGTGCAAAATATAAACCTCTCAAGTGCAAAAACCATTCAAAAACTAAGCTAAATTTATTTAAGGAACAGCAAGCACCGATGAGTGCAGCAGCAGAAGCGGCAGCAGCAGCAGCAGCCAGAAAATTTTTTCCACTCTGCACTCTGCTCTCTGTGTGTGTGGTTGAGGAGCTCCTGCACATTTCACTTAACAGAAATAAAAACTGAAAAGAAAAGCCAACGCAAATGCGAGCAAAGCCCAAACCAAACCAAACTGAACTATACCGGGGCCAGAAAAAAATGCAGCAAGTTGGTTTTTAAGCAACAACGAACTCCTTATATCCTTGGAGTCTATAGGAAGTACTTATTCGATTATTAAAATTATTTTCCAGCCTGGAAAAGATCTTGATATATCAAATTTAAAGCCTAAATGCGGTAGCTTAATAGATAGTTGATTTTATTACTTAAATTGGAATATTTCCTTGTGCTTATTGAACTCGTAATATCCCTTTATCAAGTGTATTCAAAACGAAGTGAGGAAAACCCATGCAGAGGCAGTCGAGCAGAGCAGCCAACAAATGTCGTCAGCAAAGAGCAAGAAGTGGAAAACGTTAGTCGGAACCCAGGGAAAATTTGAGGAAAGGGATATATGTACGTTTATACCACTGGGTTGGGGGGATTGCAGGAATGATATTCAGGTGGCGGCGGCGGCTGAAAAACACTCGGAAAATACGTTGACTGGGCTCTCGTCGTCTCTCATTCCTTTTTGGCCAGGTCCTGTGCCTGGGCCATGGATGGATGTCGGTGTGGCTGTTGGCAGCGATGTGTGCATGCAAGGTGCTCGTATAATGCGTTGTGCGTGTTAAAAGATAGTTTTGCCCGGCTCAACGCGAGGCCAAAATCCAGAAAGTTTCAGTAGCAGCCAGCAGGAGCAATAGCAGTAGCAGCAGCAGTTGGAATAGAATGGAACTACCCAAACCCAAGCCCAACCGCACAGCCCAGCGACAGGTAGTTTTACACATTGAAAAATCCCAAACACCGTGACACGACGCCTTTTGGGGTTGGGGTTACACTTGGAAAGAAAATATATACCCAGTTTTAAAATGTGGGGAAAAGTATATTGAATTTAGAACTTGAATTACAAGCTAAATATATGATAAAGATAGAAAGATATATTAAAAAATTAATACGGACTTTAAATTCCCAAGTACGAAGGACACCAAAGTACGAAAATCTTCATGTAGTAATGATACTAATGATTTTTCAAGTATATAAAAAAATAGAATAGAATAAATAGACCAAGTAAAATGCCCAATACACTTTACTCTTCCTAGATAGGTTTTTCTCCCTGCGTACTTTTTAAAACTGCTCCTGTTCAGCGGCTACTGTCGGTGTGTGTGGATAGCTCCCTAATGTAATGGGTCCGGGGATCAAGGCAGCGCGAGACAAATGCACAAAGAGACTCACTCCTTTGTTTGCTCTCCTCCTTTTTTTTGTTGTGGAGGGAATATACTACAGCTGCAGCATTGGCATTGGGGATCTTTTCAATATCTGCAGTCGTAAAAAAAAGAGGTGTGTGCTAAGGGGATTTCTGGGCATTTGGCTGCGATTTGTTTGGGTTGGGAAAAGGGTCGTCAAATGGCCTCAGCAGGGTTTACGTTGTTTCTGTCCAAGTTTGATGGAAATTGAGAAAAAGTTTGGTGTTATGGTGGCCTTTAAAATTACGAATTTTATCAGAAAAATTTTTGGTTTATATTTCTGGATAAGAAATAATATAATAATATATATTTTCCAAGACAACCTCCAAAGCAGAATTGTTCTATGAAAAAAAGATGATTTATCAAAAAACTTTGCCAACGTGGAAAACCTTTGTAATATTTCTGAATTATTTCCCAAAGCTGCCCTTAGCCTATACAATTATTATTTTTGTACCGTTTTCTACTTTTAACCGAAGTTGTTGTTATTGTTCCACCACAAATGTTAAACAAACGACAAACTTGAAGCTCAGACACGGACCAGGGATTTTTTTCTTTTTATATCTATTTTTTTCTTGTTGTGTTCATGCCTTGTAATTTTTTTCCACGCTGCGCGTGCTTCTTGTCCATATTTTGCCTTTAACCCCAGAGTGCCCCTGCCACCATTCAAGCATCATCGTCATGTGTTGCTGCTGCTGGTGGCTGGTAGGTCTTCGGCCACTTTTCATTCCGCACTTCTTCGATGCTCGGGCCTGGGTCTCGGGTTCCTAGACAAATATTATTGTTTCCAACACGCCGTTATTGCATATTTGCCTTAAATGTGTATGTACGGAGATATTTTTTCAAAGTGTGAATGAAATTAATGCGTTGCACGGTCCCGTGTATCTCCGACCGGCTGAATGGGGTAGGAAGTTTCCCTGCGTTTTCCCACACACACACACACTACACTCACTTTGAAATGTTTTGTTTTTGTTTGTTCCCTCTGTGCTTCTTTTTTCCCTCCTTTTTTTCCTCTTTTTTCCCCAAATATTTTTTCTATTTTCACACAGACTAAACGTTATTAAATGCAGGCAAATGCCCCGACTTCGGTCGACGGTCCGATGGCATTTGTAGTGTTGTCTTAGTCGCTGTCGTTGTTTTTATTCTTACTTGTACTATTTCTTTTTTTCCCCGCATAAAGGGCAGAGTTCCCCTGACTATATATATACATATATAGTATATATATATATATGAAATGTTTTCCTCTTTTTTTTTTTGCGGCAGCGCTTTGAGTGTTTATTTTTTGTGTTGCCTACATTTTTGGGTGGCACAGCAGGCGCGCTAATAGTTGCTAAAATAAACGGCGAAACAGTGGGCAAAAAATGGGGTAGAAAAGGTAAAAAGGATGTAATATTATATAAAATAAATTTTTCACACAAAACCAAGGTTTTAATCTTCTTCTTGTTCTATAAAAACCCAGTTAATTCGATTGAAACTTCAACAAGCAATTGAAAAAATGAAAACAATGGAAACACTTGTAACTTTTGTGCCAAACAAATCCAAATAATTGGCACTATAAACTCCGTCTTCAGAGACTCTTTTTTCTCTCTTACCAGTTAGCACTTACCAGCAGCCAGCAGCTTACCAAGCTCCAATTAATTGGCTCAATTCATATGAAATTCGTTCACTCCACTCACTTAGCTTCAATAACATGGCTCCAAACTTTTAGTATTTTCTACAAACACACACAAATAGCACACCCTGGAATAAACTTTTCACAGGAAAAGAACACACACAGAGAAAGAGAGAAGAGTGTGTTTGGTTTGAACTTTTTTTTTTTTGTGTTTTCCACAATTAGCCTTAACTGATTTATGTTCTTTAAAGACTTTAGTTGGCTTGGCCAGCACTCGCACTCTCCCCTTCGATCGAGTTGGGTAATCCCATTGAATGAGCCAGCCACCTGTTCTTTTCATGCATCATTTGGCTTTTTCGGCTCCACCTAAAAGTGCTGAGTAATGTGTCATTGGCCGGTTTTCAACACCTGTTACCAAATGGCTGACTGGCTCACTGGCTGACTAGCATGAGTTGGGGCCCACTGTGCACCATGGGCCTTGGGCTTTGGTGGGGCTTTGGCTCTCTGTGGTTCTGCCTCTAATGCTAAGTAGCTTTAACGCTGCCGCATCGCCGGCTCGTTAAGCGGGTGGGCGATGGGCGTGGCTGCACACAAAATAGCCGGGGAAAATGCCGCCCTAAATGCTACTAATTAATGAGGATTTAGTGAAAACTGTTGGTTCGTTTTTTTTTTATTTTTATTTAGCTGGAATGAAATGAGAAAAACATAAAGAAATGCCATTGCAACCGCCCTCGCATATTTCGTTTGGTAATGCAGTTTTGTGGGGCGTTTTCCATTTCCCCGGCATATATTTTCTTTCTGTGTGCGCTCGCTCGCTGGCTGCCTGGTATTAGCATATAAATAGCGTTTTAAATATTTTTAGGCGCACATAATTCTAGGTATTTTCCCCACCACCACAAAGATATATTACAGCGTTTTATTTGTTAAGTATTTCTCTCGTGGCCCTGCCCTGCCCTGGCCCTGAATTCTCGGGGTGTTTGAGTTTACGTTCGCGTTCGCGTGCGGCAGGACCCTAGGTCTTGGGCCTGTGTAAACAGGAAACGATCCTAGGCACACACAGAACACACACTCCTTGCCTAGAAGGGAACATAAAAAAAAAGACCGAAAATAAGGAGAACCCACTCCTGCGGAGCATTTAACGCGCAACTGGCAAACGGCAAACAAATGTAATCAATGAAATTTTATGTGCAACAGAAACGCACTCCAGATTTTCCACAATATTTCCATTATGTTGGTGGCGTGTTTGGCCGTGCTCTTTATGCTTTTATAACTTTATTTAGCGGGGCCAAACAGTTCAGATACAAATTACAATTGCGGCGCGTAAGGAAATTAAAAAAGGATTTCCCAGACCCGCAGCCTCGTTGCCTTTGCCAGTTGCGGGTTATAAAAACAGCTCAGGTTAAAATATTAGGAGGAATTAGAAAGGAAAATAATATATTAAATATCTTGAAGGAAAATAAACAGAATTCTCTTCATTTTTAATTTAAGCTGGAGAAAGAAATCTGGAAATGGACAGTTCTAATTTCCAAGTATAAAGTAACTTGCACGAGAATAAGTTCTTATGTAAATAACTTCCTTTATTACTAATTTATCAATTTATTTTTGTGTGCGTGCTATTTTTACAAACCCTGATTTGTGGCCCTTTTTTTTTTACCAACATACTACATATTATTCTGAGCACATCTGTATATTTTATTTATTTATTCCGCCCCAAGCTAATGCAAATATTTTACCTTGCTCTCTTTTTACAGACAAGTCCGTTTCACTTCTGCTGCCGGAATCCTTGGTCCTTTCGTGCGTCCCTTTCTGCTAATTGCTTTGTGTGCCAAGCTCCTTTCTCCTGCTCGCTAAGCAGGCCAGATCCTTCTACACTCAAGGCTCAAGGTTGGTATTATACTCCGGTTTATATACATTGTATATCGTATTCCCTCTTTTTTTTTGTTCTGTTCGTTCTGTCGTTGGGTTAGCAATTGGTTTTATTTTTGGGGTTTAATTGCAAGCTTTGGACAGATTTTAATTACTGACAGCGGCGGGCACAAGTTGTGTATAAAAGGTCATTGGGAATGTTATCCAAACAGCAGAATATTCAAATTGAAATTAAGCTAAATATATATGGGAAACCGACGGCGAAAGGGTAAATAAGTATTTGATAATGGAAATCGCTGGGACCAGAAAAGGGTCCTGCTCACCATTGGAGGATAATAATGAGAATGAGGACAGTATATATTTATTTAAAAGTTAAAAAGAAGATTTAATGTGGCATTAATTACTTTTTATAATTCCTTCGCTTGGGCAGTGATAAATCTTTTCATTAAAGATTTATGTGGAGCACAAGTGTGGGATATAAATTAATTTCACAGTTTAAGCTGTACAGAATATATCTTGATTAAACTATGTTTAAACTGGTGAAAACTATTAAACAACTGTAGAAGAAATAAAAGACTACTCACACCTAGATTACCGCCATGAAATCTATCCACGCCACCGATAAATCAAATTGTCTTCGATTGCACTTGAATAACTTCATCCGCACAGAGAAGTTTTCTACACAATTGCATTCAATAAAATCAAGTTAGGCACACAAATCACAACCAATCTAAGCAACAATGCAGCAAGAACATAGGAACAACATTAGCATTTGTTAATCAAAGTGTAATTCCGCAATTGCTACCAGATTCGATGGGCTCTTCTGGGCTCAATTCAAGAAGAAGTTTGAGCTAAAAACGGCTGAAACTGCCAACTGAACAACCATAAAAACCTTCAGCCAAGCGAAATAAAGTAAGGCGACACTCGCACACACACACACACTCTGACAGAGAAAAAGAGGGAAAAGGAAACTTTCTTAGCCACTCAAAGCGCCACAAATCACTTTAAACTGTAAGGACAAACTTGGTGCCGTCCCGGGTCCGGGTAGATGTTAGATGGTAGATGGGGGATTTCCCGATATCTCCTTGCCGCTCTCTGCCTCACCTGTGCGGCACTTGGTTTGCTGGCTATTAAATCTCGGCACTTGTTTTCGCCGGCGACACCGAAATCGTATATCTGTAAGATATACAATCACTTAAATCGTTGAGCGGCTAATCCAGCCGCAGACTGGAGTTTATCATACATCACAGGGAAGTCTCAGTCTCGGTCTCCGCTTACAGAAAAGAGGAAGAATATATAGAATTGCTCGCATTTCAAATGCCAAATATCAGTTTACAGGCAGAAGAGGGAACAAATCAATAATAACACAAAAACCTCAACGAAACGAAAACAGAACAGAGAGTATATGGGGATGGAAGAAAAGTGTAGAGACCATGGAATACCCATGGACCATGGAATAACCTATTCACACTGAATTAGATACTTTTAAGATTTCATAGACAATTTCAAATCTATAGATATTTCTGTAGCGACATTTTTTGCTTACAATGTTTGATTAATAGAATTTCTCTCTATTTATATATTTAATATATTTTCTAAAAAGCATACCCCTAAAGCTCTTCGATTACTGAGTATTGAAAGGCACGAAAAAAAATCAACACAAGACCCCGAAGGCATATCAAATTTTTTTTTGTCTGTTCTCTTGATTGACGTCTTTTTGGCTATAGCGACGGGGTGGTAAAGTGGGTGTCGTATTTTTTTTCTGCTGGGAAGTTCCTTTGAGGAGTTTCCTTTCTTTCATTCTCCCGCTGATTTCTGCTTTTACTTTCGATTTGGCTTTTGTATTTTGGGTATTTGCGCTGATTAGCACAAGGGCGGAGGGAAATTGGTGGATAAGGTAAGGGTAGCAGCAGGGACCGGGTCCTGGGTTGTCCTGTGTAAACGGAAAAGAAATCAAATGTTGTCATCATTGCCGGCGTCGGTCTAATCTCTGGAGCATGTTAATAACCCAAAGGGCCTCCAACCTCCATCCGCTCTTCCCGCATCAGTGTTGTCCATGTAATTTCATGCAAATATCGTATTATACGACCGGCGAATGGAGAACTGTACGTGTTGTGGGTATAGAAACGGTCTCTCCAACAATGTCGCACACAATATAATCATAACAACTCGGGGGCCGGGCCAGAGTCCGTCCGTCCAGTGGAGTGGTATCCCCTGAAAGTCACGGGGGTGGACTTGTGTAATATTTGTCAATAGCCAAACCGATGTGCCGACAATTGACATGGCAGGAAAGAAAAAGGAAGAAAACCCGATGAAAGAAAGCGGAAAACCCAAAGTGGAGCGGACAGCGTGAAAGCTGGCCATAAATAAGCAAATAAAATGTAATAACTAAGTGAAAATGTGCAAAATGTGCTCGGTTCGAGGCCGTTTCTTTAATGTCCCCCTGCGGACTGGACTAAATGAAAATGTCAAGTGAATGGCGAAAGGATCAGTGGTTACTTTGTATTCACAATCAAAAGTGGTTTAGATACGAATAAGCGGAATTACACGGGGCTGGTAGGGAGTTAAGTGGTGGTGAAAGGTTTTCTGATTTAAAGGGGAAGGGTTTATGTATAATATAATACATATTTTTGGAATTCCTAAGAATATACATTGATTTCATGTTGAAATATTTACTTGAGCTTACTAGAAATCCGTAAACATCTTTTAAATAAATAATCAGCTAGTTAATTCCCATTTACCTAAGAAATGAGACATCAGCATTCATTCAGGCATTAATTTCAAAATTAGTTAACTAAGGCAAAGCGTTAGCATCATCAACTCCCAAGTTCATATTATCATATTTAATGCAAAGTGAGTATTAGGTGAATTTCTACGAACGGTGCTACTTACATATCTTCCACTGGCACAATGGCAAAGCTGCTGCTCGCTGCTCTATCAAATTCGCACACGTGCCGAGCTTTGAACTCTTAACTGGAATATTTTATTCATGGCGCCCGAAATCTATTTCGACTTGAGCTGCTTAAGTGAGCAGCAGCAGCTCTTCGCCCAACCAGCTAGTTAGCTATGCATTTTGCCACGCCCACCGAACTACTTAGCAGCTGCAGCAATGGCACTGCCAGCTTAAGCTACACTGAAAAGAACGAAGTTTTAGGTAAAAATGAGTAATTGGTAATATTTTAAGTAATATTTCAAATAAATAAGACAATAAATTAATCTTACATTGGCAGAGCTACGTTAAAAGTACAAAAGAAAATGATTTAGCCAAAATTAAACAAACAAATATTATTGGATTTTTTCTCAACAAATTCTTTTAAGGCTGACAAAGTGATACTCTGTCTTATAGCTAATGTTAATCGATAAAAATCAGATAGAATTCAATGTAATTTATTTCCGTGCATCATTCCAAGCTGCAACACACATCGGCAATCTCCCCACATTTGGCACACACACATTTGCTACTGCCTTCATGCCCCTGTCTCTATGGCGTATTCGGTATTCCGCCCTGATAAGTTGCAATGCATTTCTTGGCATTTCTCTGGGCTGTCTCAGCTATCTGCAAAGCGCCACGCTGCCAACTAAACAATGAAGAACTAATCCACAGAGTATACACAAAAGAATGGCTATAAAACCGCTCGTGTGGGTGGATAAAGAAAAAATACAAAAAAAAAAAAACGAGAAGAGAATACAAGAACCGAGAATGAGGTGGGATTGTGTTTGTATAAGGCCACTTTATGGCTGCCCTTTTGCAACAATTGTGCAGCGCTGCATTCAATCAACAAACTTTTAAAGCGCAGTTACAAAACTCAAACAAAACCAAGAAGTAAGGGGGAAAAACAGAAGGAAAATGGTACCAAGGGGGGAGCGAGAGAATGGAAAATGGGGGGCTGGCGAAAGGGGAAAGATACGTGATGGTCAGAGAAATTGCACAACAGCAGCACCAGCGTTTAATTATGACAATCAATACCCAGACATACACATGCAGGGATCCTACAATAAATACAGTGGAAACTCTATAACTCTTACCTATTTTTAATGGCATTTTTTATAGACTGCTTAAGGTTTAAATATCTTTAAAAAGAAAAGCTCTGTAATCCAACAAATATTCTCTTTATCTCCTGGATTGTAATATTTCTTGAAGCTCCACTGTTTCACACATACTCACTCCTATATGGCAGATTTTATTGCTGATGTGCTCTCATTGCTCATCTGCGCTGCCCAGGGACCTCGGACCTCGGACTAGTGCAAATAAAACTTGATTAAATTCCATTGGCGGGTCCAATTTCGCATGGGTCGGGTTCTTCTTCCCCTGCTTGGTGTGGTCGTGGAGACGTGGAATTGACCGGAGAATCTCCAGAGATAAGGAAGCAAGGCCAGAGCTGTAGCTCTCCCCATATTACAACAATCAAACATAACCTAATTAGATGGAAGTTGGCGGCTAGGTTGTTGTTGTTCGTTGGTTCTATGTAAAAACGCCTTTTTGTGGCAAGTTGCTTGAACTATGGGCTAACATCGAGTTGCGTAAGCAATCTTAATTAAATTATTACGTGGAATTACCGCAGGACAGGAAAAAATGCATAAAATATTAACTGCAGAGCCTTAGATGTTTTTGCATACAATTTAATCTGTTTCCAAGAGAATTCAATGATTAATTAAAACTGAAACTCAAATCGTTCTACATAACAATGATTTTAATTGGTTTCGTAGGCATACGTAATCAGAGAATATTATATTTCAGCAAACTGATAAATTGGACTCGAGGAACTCAAAATTACAATGCATTTGCACCCCCTCATTTCCTACAATATTCAGTCATGTTGATCGAACAAGTTAATTAATTATTAATTACAACTGGAAGAGGGTATCATATATCGCAACTCTTGTTTGATGGCATTTGACGTCGGTTGGTGGTCGTAATTGCATGTCCTTTGAGAGGGTCACTATCTCCGTCTCCATTTCTCTCCGCTCTCCTGGGCTATCTCTTTCTTTTGTGGGATACCATCTCTCAGTCTATCGGTTTTTGCTGTGTTTGCACTGCCTTCAATTAACATGTGAGCTACGCACTTTCTTTGACCAGAGATTCAGAGATACACAGATACAGATAATGGCAGAGTATTTGCACTGCATCAATGTGGGTGTGTGTGAGGTGAGATTTTGGGCGAAAGTGTGCGTGTTAGAGATGGATATTAACAAAAAATTAATCGGGAAATATATGATAACAAAAAAAGCGATATTGTATCATTAAAAGTTATGATTATTTTTTTTTGTTCTAATTAAGCTAAAAGACAATGAAGAAATCTTAAAGTAAAAACTATTGATAGCATTTTCTTACTATACTTTTAAGTGTTTACTGATAGGAATGGATAATTATAGCTAAATATTGATACAGAATTAAACCAAGTCTACATAACTATTATATTCTAAATACATACATGACTAAACCCAAGCTAATCACTCTATAATTTGTAGTAAATTTGGATGCATCCCACAGATAATCATTATTTATTTAAATGCAACACGTACTATCGATCCGATACTCGTATATCGACCTTCTTCCATCCCTAGTCGCTGTGCTATCTATAGAGAGCCTCTCATGTGAAGTGGCGACAATCAAACACACACTCAAAGATTAATCCTGACACTCACTTGCAAACTAATTACATGGCTCTTAGGCAACGCCCCAAACCCGCATTACCACCCAGCCCAATCCAAACCCCCCACAGCCTTACACCCCTTCTTATAACCTCTACTATATCCCCCCACCCGGAGGCTGAAAAGCAACCTCATAATAAGGTCGCCTCGGCTGCATGTAAACATCGATTGAATGCAACATTTGATTGGCAATAATTGAAAATAGTTGTTGCACATTAAGAGAGAGATGGTTTTGCTGGTTGGGTGCTTCTCCTTTTCACACCCACTGTTGCTGTTGCCATGACTGCCTTTGTGCGGATATATGTAGGTATATATGTGGGCTTTATTAAATTCACACCCATTCGGGGGCACCCGGCAACGTCTGTTGTCATCATCATTATCCTCATCAGGGGTTTCTTCTCGCTCGACGACGAGCATCTTGACCGTCACAATGGCCTCGGCCCGGCCAGCAACAATAAATGCGTAATGATAGTCAGTCACTGTCACCGCCCTAGAAAATATCCACCCGCCGAGGAGTACCCAGTACTACTCAGTACCCACTCTTCTTTTCTTTCTTTCTTTTTTTTATATGCCATTTCATTTAACGGCTGCGAACAAACAAATGAAACGCAGCTCGAGATCAGCGTCAGCCTTCAACTCTCAGGGAAATACTTAAGCGTACCGCTGGGCACTCGAAAAAAAATTAAGTAAATATTCAGTGATTTATAGAAGGAATATTAGGAATATTTTTTGTTTAGAAATAATTAATTCTAGGCTGTACAAATTAATACATTAAAATGTATCTAACTATCTGCGGGGCTAGAGAATTCTCAGAGGCTTTGAAAATGTGTCCGAAATTAGCTTACAAAATTCTCAAGAATAAATCTAATGTGAATTTGTTATCTACATTTAATAGCAAGGAATTTAAATACTCTTCTCCTTTTATTACCCTTAATTTTCCATATATTTTCTTTGTCGTGTTTCAACTTAATTTAAAATTCCTAAAATATATTAAATATATTTTTTCCGACTGCAATCCGAGTTCCTTTTGCCATCTTCAACACCAATCATCCCGCACAGCTCAGCTTCGCTCAGCTCCACTCCTCTCGGTTGCCCGGGCATTGGTCATTTGTTTATTTCATCTGCTGTAAACTGTCATTACTTTGTCATGGGCAATCCGAGCGGAGGAGGAGAGCAATCAGGGGAGCCACAGCTTGGACCAATCCGGTGGCAATTGGACAGAGCTGAGCAAATGTTGAACGCTTTTCACACGCCTGTTTGCAGTTTTTCGTCTACCCTCGGTGGGTGCGATTTTTCAGGGCTTAACGTTAGCAGCAGCATTCGAGCAACAAGCACAGAATGTGGAAAAATATGATAAATTGACAGTTCTTATCAATTATAGCCTTATACCTTTTGTCAGCCTGTGGGCTAAGGGGCAATTTGAAAGGTTGTTTACATTTAGTTATGGGTAAAAATGTCAGCCAGCACAGCAGCAGTGGTGACCAATTTGCGAGGGTTTGCAGGTTTGCATAAAAGGTTGCCAAGGCAGCAGATTTCCATAATCAGCAGCAATCAAACGTATTCATTAGACGTAAGCCCCATAAGCCGTCGAGAGTACGTCGTAAATTCAAGAGTCGAACACATAATTAAAAGCTTTTCAAAGGCCACACACAACATCAAAAGCCGCAAATCAGTAAACGGCAACAACAGCAAAAAAAAAAATGAAAATAATAATACAAACACTTGAAGTTTGCCAGCAAAAATGTTTGCTCGAGTATCAAGTACCGCTGTCTGGCATGCAGATATATACATATATATGTATCTGTCCAATCGCATATTGTTCGGCATTAATCGCATTACTTATTAAATCAATTAAAAACTTTTTCAAGCGCATAAATAACAACATTTGTTGCAAACTCAAGCTCTGGAAATTGGTCGGGGGAAAAAGGCAGACAATCGCAGAGCATAATCTTTTATTGTGTTTATCTGTATGTCTGCACTTGGGAGCATTGTTGTTGCTCTTGTTGTTGATTTTGATGTAATTATTCACACTGCAATTATACGAATCATGGCGCGGCTTCTGCTTTATGTTTATGCCGTTCCATAATCTGCAATAAAAACAGAGAGCGAGAGAGAGGAGCGGGAGTACAAGCTGCACATTATTATGTGATTTCAAAGGACTGCTGCCATGCCAACAGCAACATCAACAGCAACATCTCACATTGCATAATGTGGGGAATGCTGTTCGGTAATTTTATACTTTTGCATCTAGCCAGGCAGCCAGCCAGCCATCCAGTCAGTCAGCCAGTCAACCATCCATCCAGCCATTCGTCTATGCCAGCACTCATCCATCCATCCATAACACAGAATATCCATAACACACAACCCTTTTCTTCTTCGTAAAACTGCAAGCAGTACACGGAAAGAAATCTTATTTATTGATTAATATAATGTCTAGAAACATTGAAGATAGATAAACCTACCTATAAAACTATTTATCCATTAAAGTTTCTTGGGATAAAGCTTAACAAAAATCAGAAATAAAATACGTATTTATTCCTTAAATCTTAGAACTTTCCTTCGCTTTCCTTCCTGTGTAGCAATCAAGTTAAATTCCAGCGGATGAGAAAAAATACCTCTCAACTAATATACTCTCTTCGAACCGAGGGGTCTTACATAAACCCAGCATACAAAAATAAAATGAAAAATGCAACAACAAAATACGAGACAAGAGAAACCCAAATTGATTGAAATATTCATGGAATATTCCTGCAAATTGCGGATGACTTTTACCACTGATATAGAGAGTCAAAGGTAGAAAAGAGAGCCCCAGTTGTTCTTCCTTTTTTGTTCCAAGCTTGTCGCCATCGTCGTCGGAGTCCTGTCAACTTCGTTTCTCTCTGAAGATGTCCGGAACGGAGCGGAGGTGGAAGCGAGCGTTTAATTAAAAACATTTTGTATACACATTTGCTTCCTTTGGCGCCCCCTCAAACACAGAGATCCGCACAGATTGTAGAGCTCTGTGTTATTGCGATTCCGTTTGCAATTGCTATTGCCTCGGTTTCCTTGTGCTTAAAGCACCCATCGAGGATGGGGATTTCCCTTCCAATGCTAAAATCTCCATCCTGCTCTTGTTAATGATATCACCAAATGGCTGCTTTTGTTGTTGCCACTGCTGCTGCTGTTGCTGATGTTGCTGCTGTCAGTTGTCGGTGCTGCTGCTGCTTGTTCGTTGCTGTGTTAATGATATTTAATGATGATGCCATGGCTGTTCCTACAGCTGCCACGCCCCCGTTCCGCTCCGCTTCAAGCGAACCCCATTGAATATTTTGGCATCCGTTGTGTATCCCCGAATCCTCATACGTGTGTCCTCTCCACCATTGCACATGCACATGGAAAATTTGTTTGTCTATGCGGGACGTCATTTGATTTTGTCTGCCGCTTTCTGTTGCCTCTTACCGCCTGCTGCCTGGCTTTTAATATGCACCCGATTTTCTATCCTCTGCCCTAGAAAGCCCCGTGTGCCCATCATCAATGGTAAGCCCCTGGTTCCGAACTAATTTTGGTTAGGCAGGCGCCAGTTATTGCCATGGCTTGCGGTCTATCTATCCATGAATCAATGCACTGCGCGGCAATTTGGATACTAAATGTTTTCACTATCACTTTATATAGACAAAAAATATCTCCTTCCCCAAAGGAAAGTCCGGATGAGATAATCCTGGCCCGCATTGGGTAATTCTATTTAAATAAATATAAAAAAGGAACTAGTTATTTCAAATCTGTTGAAAACGTATTTTATTTATTTTAATTGGCCAAGAAGTTGGCTATAATGAAGGTGTATCTTTTCAAAATAAAATAAATCTGAGCATACTGTTAGACACCATTTAAAAACAATTTTTTTTTCTTCTTAAAACGCATTTTTAGTTACGAATTCAGAATGAAAATGTGGGGCAAATAAGCCTATTAAAAATATAATTAAATAATCAGTAGACTAATTAGGCTTTTAGCTTATTAATGTAACATTTAAAATTCCCTTTCAAGTAAATATACCGTAAACAAGCTGGACTTTTTGCTCTGTAGCCAATGGTTTTGTGATTTTGGGCATTTGCAACGAGTGGCCAGGCCCCGCAGGCCACAATCATTATCAGTTTTCCAGTTTTCCGTTAGCTCTTTTTGGTCGGATGTCTGCATCCAAGGGATTCTTCATTTTGTGGCCAACGCAAATACACAAATGCACATTTTGAGCTTTGAGTTTTGTCGGGTTTTTATCCCCGGCAATTTTTTTTTTCATTTTGTATATGTGCTATTGAGATCGAAATTTAAGAGCCAGCTCGCTTGCCTCTCCTCACTTGTTGCTCCGGTCACTTTGCCATTGCATTCAATGAGCGAACAAATTGCAGTTTGCACCAAAAGTTGGTAATTGCTATTTGCCAGAGCCCCCTGCCCGAAAAGATTGAGCTAATAAAACGTTCATCAATGGCAATTCGATGCAGTTGAAAATGCAAAAAAGGCCAAAAGAAGGAAGCGCCAAGGATAAACTAAAGACATAAAAACAAATTACAGACAAAGGCCAGGAAACTTATCGAGAGTCACTTAATTTCAAGGAAAGGCGTTTCTCGATAAATTGTTAAAGGTTTATCAAGGCGATAGCTAAAAGTATAATTAAGTGTTTTTCTTTTGTCTTGTGGACTTCCAAATTTTCAAATTCGTATAAATTTAAAGTAGTTTAAACTTGTACAAAGTATTCCCGTTTTTGTTATAAATTATCCGTCTTTGTATTAACATTTTTACCTCAGTATCTCAGCTTCTAATTAAAGAGCTTTATTTGATATCGAACTCAATTTGCGCTATCCCCAATAATGGATACGCCATCAATCATTTAGCTAGTTGCGATAGAGATTCCGCTCCATCTGGTGTGGTGCACCTTCAATTAAGCTTACCTGTTTGTGATAACTAATTTTAGCCACCAGTCGCCTGATTTCCACCACAATCAGAATACACTTTTAGCTTCAGTGGCTGGGGCTCTGTGGTTAACACACGGCCATCGATCTACTGCAAAGCTTTGGTCACATAATAACACTGGGTGTGGGAGGAGGTGGAGTATCAGGCAAATGGATGCACACATTTAGCTATAAGGGTTAATATCTAAATTCCGCCTCAAGGCCTTCCTTATTGCGGGCTTATATCGAATCGAACTCTCTCTTAATTACTTTGAATCGCGCTTGTCAATCCATCCCAGTCAACTGAAAACCTTTTTCGCCGAAAATTGTCAGAGACAGAGACGAGCGAGTGAGCGAGGTAACTAATTTATGCATGCCGAGGAAGGGAGGGAGTGCAAGGAGTACTTGTATCTGTATCTATGAGATATACTCGCTCTCCCTGGTACTCGTAGTGCTCTGCCGGGTTTATTTAATATGCGTGCGGCGTCAAAGTTTGTGATGATTATTTTGGCAGTGGTAGTGGGTTGGTGGGGGCGTGGCAGACGGGCGCGACACGCCCCCAGTTCATGCATACAAAAATAACCAATATTGATTTGTCATGGCTCGGGCTTTTGAACGTGGGCGTGGGAGTGAAGTGGCATGGAGTGTATCCCTCAAATACAGTATCTACTGGTGAGGGAATTTTCCACCACGCTCCTTTTGTGCTGTGGCCTTTCTTCATTTTTATTTTTACTTTATTCTCGTATATCTATATTTCTTTTTTTTTTTCTGTTTCCTTTTGCGATTTTGCGACTTTGGTTTTAATGATTTTGGTTGCAGCTTTGGATGAGCGGACGGCGCACACACAGTGACGCCACAATCCCCCGTCATATGCAAACAATCCATGGCGCAAAATTCATGCTCATCCTTTTTTAAGTCTGTCGCTGCATCTACTTATCTCTGTCTGCCTTTGGATGTGTTCCAAAAAAAATTCATAAATGTGGAGAATTTAGATTGTGGAAATATGGGTAGTGATGGGAATGGTTTTTTATAAATTATTTGGTACATAATCTGCTCACAAGTGGTACAAAAATTAACACAATAATGAAAAGAAAATACTTAAGTCTCATTAAAATTATTTAGATTACTTTAAATCATATTTTTGACTAATTATTCCTATTATAATTATAATTCCTACCTTAGTTTTAGTTCCAAATTCCCATTTAAACAAATAAAAACCTAATTTACCGGGCATACTTCCTGGAATTTCCCAACTAAATTGGCAAAAAATAAAGATAAGAACAAAAGGCGAAACCTTGGGAACTGAAAGTCAAATTTTGACCAAAACTTTTTCATTCCCGGAACATCTTTTTTGGGGAAAAATGTAATGCCGTTTATTAAATTGTTTTGTTTGCCAACTCTTGTTGAGATTTCATTTTTTTCGACGTTGGCCAAAAGCCTCTGCCAGACGAAGCCTCCTCCCACTCATGGTGCTTGTCTGGGTTGCATTATGATGTTGATTATGCAGATTATTATTATCGGCCAGCACACATAGGCTTTGAGTCTGAGCTTTGGTTCATCATCATCATCATCATCATTGTTGAATGATTCATAGTTGGCCGTCTGTCTGTCTGTCAGTCTGTCTGTCTATCTGCATGCTTCATTGGCCCGAGCCAAAACTGAGCTGAGCGGCTTATGCACGCTTCATGGGCCAAAGTTTTCGGGTCTGTAATAGAGCTCCAGCCGGAATGCATTCAGTGAACAATTGAAATTTATAATTAGTAGCAGCCGCACACGCACAAAACACACTCTGCCGGCATACACAACAATCACGCACACTCTCAGTCCGGGGGAATATGATTAATACTTCCCGAAGTTATTTGTTATTAGATTACACCTAGCCAAGTGCACTGAGGGAAAAGAAGTTTGTCACTTTTGTCATCGAAGCTAGAGAAAATATTCTTCCCAAGTACGAATTCAGCGTCAATCCAAACACAAGTTCTTTAGGTTGCTTGTCAACAAAGATGGTATTGATGAAGCACTTTAGTGAAAGGCGGTAATAAGATCTTGTATCTCGGTTTAGGCAGATTCATAAATAAATTTAAGATAGTAGAAACCATGTTTCCTTATTGATATCACTCACTTTTATTCACAATTTCTAGGCTATAATAAATCCTCTTAATAAAAACGATGAATAAATGCAGGATAACATTATATTTTTCCTTGCAAAACTGCTTTATATGTTATATATTTTATCTATAAATTTTGCAAGCTGTATGTTTTTTCTTGGATTTTCTCCTTGTGTACTTTTTGGGATCGTTTCGAGGCTGCATTGTACTCGGGATGCTGTGCTCCATTGTCTGCTGGCTGGCATTGTCTGGCCCCGGCTTTGTTTTCATCGCCTACGTTCGCCTCTGATAAGAGTCTCTTCCCGCCTTTTTTGGTGGGTGGCGGCGGCAGGGAAGCAGGGAAGTCGAAACTTCAAATTGAAAACTTTAATTAGAATTATTGTTATTGTTGTTGCTGCGAGTACTGCTCCGGTTGCTCCTGCTGGATGCCATTGTCAATGCTGCCGAAGAGCTTCTTCTTTTCCTTTGGTTTTAAGTGCCCAGACCAAGAACTTACCTTTTCGTCTGAGGCGAAGAAGGAAAGGAAGGTCCTGCTAAAGTTGACGCAAAAGTTTGCCGCAGGAACTTGACGCGTGTTCAACATACTTGAGCGCCTTTCCGTTTGGGAAAGGACCTAACCCCGGGGAAAAGGTGGGCGAGGATGGCCTGGCCAAGTGCAGTTTTAATATGTTGAAAGTTTTGTTCGGAAATCAGTTAGCCGCTTAGTTTTCCACCCCATTTGGAGAATGTCTGGCACGCCCCCCTCGATTGGAACTCAAAGCGCTTCGCTTTTATCAATCATGCAATTTAGAAATATATATATATATATATAGGAGGCTCAACTAGGCACTTCCTGCTTAATTGTCAATTAGTGGGCGCACACACATATTTTGTAAATGTTTTTCAAACTCAATCAGCCGCAACGAATCGATCCGAAAGGGAGCCACCAATCAATTTATTTCGCGTTGTATTTTTATTGTTGAAAAAATAATAGCAGAGAGAGGATGGGGGGGAGAGAGAGTACCAAGTAAGGGCCCCACCATTAATTAGTTTAGCCGCAAATTAGTGGAACATCACGGCAAACTCCGGGTCAATATATTCCATATAATTATATACAATTTTTAATACCAGCTATCCTAAGCTTTGTAATTATTAAAAATGAATTTCAATCTAATTTTTAATGAGATGGTTTTGCGGCTATGCCTGTCGATTCTTTCTCGCGTTGTAAATACAAACTGAGTTGTGGTCTTGTGGCCTTATTTATTATTGGATTTTCTAACAAATTGCTTTATGGGCGAATCAAAATCACTTAGCGTGTGATTTTTGCGGTGCAAAATGTTTGCCAACCATTGTTACATCACCAAGATTGCTTCACAAGAAATTAGTGAAGGGTTTGCAGAGAGAATTAAAGTTGGCTTACGCTTTATTTAATTCATTTTTGATAAAGCGAAGCGTAGAACCCTATCGATTCTTTCAATCAGTTCCAGATAATATAAATATCGCCTACCCAATCAATCAATGTCATGTCAGCTCCACTTTGATTGTCCAAACACTTGGTTAAATAAGCATATATAAAGCGAACAATGAACTCAGTCAAATGTCAAACAATTATAGTACATACAGAGATAAAAAGTCCAGCAATTTATGTGGAACACATCTCATTTGGTACACGATCGAGTGCCGATCATTTATCAATATTCATCAGTTTGACCTCATGCCACACTCACACATTGGCTGCTGCCCCAAAAAGTGTGTGTACATAAATTGAGAGAACCTCCAAATTGTACGCATTTCGCCATATTGTTCTAATTGCAGCCATTTGTTAGACTTTAAGGCCTCCGAATAAAGAACCGAGACTCGGCGATGAATTAAGTGAAATGCGTGTCGTTATTTTGAAATCAGCTGCGGCCCCCCTAATTGATATTAAATAACTCAAACGAACACACACACGACAACCTGTTACGCAAGCGTCCACTTATGCATATATATATACGTGGAAATGTATATTTTAATAAATGCAAAGCCATAAATAAACTGCCGCCCAGGTTGGTTTGGTAGCTTGCCGCCGAAAAAGAAACAAAAAATAATACCAAACACCCCGCACAGAAATTAATAAAGAACCCAAAAGCACACAACAAAGGCGAGAGAAAAAAGCCAAATACCCAAATAACAATTTCTCAAATTTCCCAAAAAACAAAACAAAGAAATCCACACTAAACGTTTATCATGAACACAGACAAAAAAAAAACTTGCCATATTTTATGCATTATTTACGCATTTTACTACCGACGTCCGATGGAACCGTGACTAATTAAGCAATTTTTAAGCCAAAATCAGAGTCCGATTCGCGCTCTCTGCCACCAAGACTTTACTAATTATTTATGGTCTTAATGATAAGTTTTTGTTCGTTCGCCTTTTGTTCGTTTTTTAAGTATTTTTTACTGTCGATGCAGAGGCAGAATCGATTTGGTTTTACACTTTTCTGTATGTACATACATAGATTGGTTTGCAGTAAATTATTTATCGATTTGTGGCTCGTTTTTATGGTCATAAAAAGTGCATCAAATATTATTCATTTCTCTGATTGAAATTATGGTATTAGCCCAAAAGCATTCCCATTTCAAAAATATTCGAATAAAAATAGTTATAGTTTTTCAATGTGATTAGGAAAATTGCTAAATTAAGTTTAGTTTTATGATGCCTCTGTGTCTATCTTTACTTTGGATCTTGTTCTTGCCTGCCATAGGGTATAGCCTGACTTCGGCTTTTAGCTCTTCTGCACTGTCATTATAGCATCACCGACTACTTCAGGTTTATTTCATAAGTTTTAGTGCCTTCATTAAACCATTTTTACAGCCTTGTGACTTGACTTTTGTTTTAGCCTAGCATCATCTTCGTCTGCCCTTTTTTTTTAATTCTCTGCGTTGATTGCCTGCTTGCTGCTCTCTGGTCTTTATTGATTCTCTCGAACGCCGATTCGTTTTCGTTATTGCCATCTATAAGTGCGTAATTTACTTAAGCTGCTTTCGGCTTAATATGCGCATTTTAATAGATTTGTTCCACTATCGTCAAGGCAATAAATTAATAAAACGCTCAGCGCGGCCGCACCAAGTGGTGAACCTGCCTTTTCCCCCCTTACCACTTCTTTCCTTTCCACTCCTTTCGTTTCCTTTTTTCCCTCCGCCTTTTCCTATCTGAATGCATTCTTCACTTGACTTGGGTATGGTTTTTACACAAGGGAAAAATGTGATATAGTTTATAGTTTTTTTTTGTCTTTAAAACCAGATCTAATTGGTTTCATTTATGTCTAATTTTAACTTTAATATAATATACATTAAACGTCAACTATTTCCTGAAAAATAACTTGGGAATCATAAGCACAATTGCACGAGAAACTTCAACATATCAGTACTTATTGAACTTGAACTGTGCCCTGAAAAAGAACTTCGGAATCATAAGAGCGTTTGCTAAGGAAATGCTACCAAACAACTCTGATTTCATAGGCTTAGCCTATTATAATTATTGTTTTAGTATTGATTTATTTATGTTTAATGACAATACTATTATAAGACATTTAATTTGTAATATACATTTTATATATACGAAATTTCTCCACGTGTATAACTTATACCTGTGAGCTGGAAACCGCGGCCTGAAAGCTTTTCAGCTGCGGCTGAGTGCCTCTAAGATGCAACTAATGATAACGGCGGCACAGAGACCGACTATGGGCTGGTGGTATCGTGGATGTGGATGGGCTTGGGCTTGGGCTTGGAGCCCGGTTTTAGGGGCTGGCTATGGCGTGGAGATGCAGCTAGTAGATGCAGCTCGATTAAGCTGCTTACCTATTGCAGGGGCGTTGCATTTTGGGTGTAGCTGCCGCATCAGCGCGAGGTCGCCGCAACTGACAGCTCAATGGCCTCGGTTCGGTGTGTGTGTGTGTGTGGGTTGAGTTTGTTTTGTGTCAGTTTACAGTTGGCTCCATTCATAATTATCAACCTGGCTGGTGGCCGACGCCTCACCTTTAGCTGGAAGAGAACGCCAAAGGGGATATGCGGCCAAAGAGGCGGACGGCATTGCTGCGCTTTTTCACGCTTTGGCGGCTCATTAAAAGAACCGCAACTGACATTGCCTTTTGTCCCGAAAACTTGCACTATAGCACCATTGGTCACACCTCTTTTTGCACAGGGAAAAATTGGTTAGAACTCCAGTTAAACTATGAATTATGCTTAGGAATCAGCTTTATTTTATTCCATCAAGAAATGGCAGTTGTAAAATCATTAAAAATACTTTCATCCTAATTAAACCTTTTAATTATTTGAACAAACTCTTTAAGTAAACAGGAAACCCAACTTGAAGATTATGTATTTCCGTGCAGCGATGTCAGTGGGCGTGGTAGCTATGGTATGCCTTCATGTGCAGGAGAGGAGTTTCCAGAGCAAGCCCCCCCTTTTGGGTTATAAATTATGTTTTGCCTTGCACAAGATTGATAGTTCTCCCTTAGGCTCCAAGGGGAATCTCTCACTCTGTGAGCTGGCCAAATGCCGTTAGCCACCCAGGCTATTTGGCAAGCAATATGGCAATATGCATATTCGACGATGTCATTCCCGTGACCCAGTTAGCAGAGTGAGCGGAGCTGGGCGGCACCTTTAATTAGCATAATGCCAAAGCAGGTGCGCGGAATGTGCGAAGCGCGATAATTTGTGGATAGGCTTTGCCATTTGAATAATGCCCCTTAACTAAGGCAATATTTCGGGGCAACGCGAGAGAGAGAAGCCATAATGGGAGTTTGGCTCTGGACAGGACAGAGAGAATTGCAAATTGATCTGGTCATTATATGATTTGGGTTTAATGGATGTCGACATTAACCGGGATAAGGGTAGTGTTTCAAATTAAAGGGGAGTTTTTTGAAGGCATTAACGAGCAAGGAAGCTCCCTACTTCTTTAGAACTCTCTAGGGGTAAAATCTCTATATTTCTTATATGATAAAGTTATCTTAAAGACTTTAAAGTTTATTAAATAATATCTTGTATTAATCCTCTCTTACTCTCTAGTATTAAATTCCCTATATAAAATTAGCTTCCTAATGACTTTCTTTCATGTCTGCTCCCACGTTAACCATTCTAGGCAGATAACCAAATGGAAATCTTAACCAATTTGCCGCTTTCATACAAAGATTTCAAAGGAATTTTTAGACAGGGCTTCCCTCAAGGAATGGCACTGCATCAACAAGTAACAAAAGTATGCAGCAATTTGAGTTTGGCTTCTCTGCATAACAGAGGGAAATCCCCTGTGGCATTCGTAGAGACCTGGGGCACACACACACTCGGGAACCAAGAACCGAGAACCGAGAACCGTTCTAATCCCTTTTGCCATGCATCAACCTCGGCAGAAAGGGGTTAAATCCAATTCGGTTCAGCTTTTCGGTGGCCTCTCTCTCTCTGAACACAACAACAATGGATTGAAGAATAAGCCTCGGGTCAGCCAGTAAATACAAGAAGAAAATAATATAAAAAAAGAGCGTAGAATGCAAGGAGGAAACCCTAGGAAATGGGCTGGGATTTTTCAGCTTTTCAGGGCAAGCACTTCAGTTTGAATGTAATCTCTTTAAAGGTGAAACTACCAACAAATGAGTTGAAACTTAAATGAGTTTCAATTTCGATTTCGATTCGAGGGAGTGGAGTGCAGTTGAGGGTTTTTTTTTTGTACAAATAAATCCAGTTTTTAGAAATGCCGTCGCTACACTTTATTTGATTTCATCACTCGGCTCCCTTTTACCTCTCCGTTTCATTTCATTTTATTACTTTTCATGTATGTATGGACAATCAAACATTGATGTCAGAATTTAATATGCTGTATAAATCGTTTTGAGCCATTGACACATTCATGCGTTCGTTCAGAGTCGCTCCTATATATACATATAGACACATCGCATTCGTAGAATCAACAAACGAGAGTTGTCTCCATGGAATGTATGTAACTCTGCAACCTCTCTCTCAGTATTTGTATGGAAAAAATATTTATATTTACACGCAACTCGTATATATAGCGTCGGCAGCGCAGCACCAGCACCACTTATATACATTTTTTTCGTTATATTTTTTTTATTTCTTTGTTTTGTGTATAAAAAAAAAAAAATAAAGGGGGGAGCGTCATCGGTAGGGAAAGGAGAATTTTTCACTCTTATTGCTTTTCGAAGCTTTTCCATGGTTCACATTTCATTTATTTTCACTGTGTGCACTTCACAACTTAATACACTTTATTATTGAAAATATTTTTTATTACAAGTGTGGGACTGGCTCTGATCGTTGAGAGGGCTTCCTGGAATTTGGTTTTTATATATTTTGTTGTTGTTGTGGCCCTGACACGCAGCTCTCATAGTTGTTTGGGGCATTGATTTGCTGCACTCGTTTCCACGAAATACAAATATAAATACAAACCCGAAAACACTCTTTCTCTTCTACATGAATACACCGAACAGTGCCCACTTTCAACCACCACCCACCCACCTTACAATATATTTTGTATATATTTTTTATACAAGGCTGCTCCCTCTCTCTGATTTTGATATTCATGTTGCATGTTGCTGACTTCTGAAGTTTTTCTTTTTTTTTCATTTTTCGGCAATTGGAACTTTTTTACTTTTGCCTCAAGTGGGGGGAAGGGAATAAAAATACAACAAAAAAACAATTTGAATAGCTCTCTTTGCATTGTTTACTTTAATTTACATTTTATTTTGTTCGTTTCGCTTTCGGTGATATGCAAATTTTGTGTCGTATGCCACTGCTGCGAGAGGAGCTTCTTTAATGAACTAATTTTGCGGCCGATCTCGTCCGATTATTTATGTATTTCTCGCTTACTCTCGCCCCGCTGAATTCAATTAGGCGTCTGCCCTCCTCCCTTATGTTTATTTATGCCCCGACTGGCTGCCTCATTTGCAAAAGTTTCCGAAAGAAAAGATTCTGTATGTGTCAGTTTGATAAATGATATCAATTTCTTATAGAGCCCCAAACACACACGCACTCTCCCTCTTTGGTAGGCTTCAAAAGTTTGTTTTAGAATGTGTTTCCCTGTTTCTGTTTTTGTTTTTGTTTTTTTTTTTCACTTGGCTTGGCTTTCCCCCTTCAAGCCCAAGTCCTCGTCCACTTTTGCCAATTTGACACTTTTAGCGATGCGCGTGTGCCGCGTGGCACTTGAATTTCAAATGTATCTCAAGGTCTCTGACAGTTGAGTGCATGAATTTTTAATACCGAATGAGGCAATCTCTTAGGGCACACCATTCTCCATTCGCTTCGCTTCGTTGTGTTCTTACCAATATATGCTAATCGCCGGAGAGAGTTGTATTCCGGAGTCGAATGGAGCGGAAAACTTTTTTGCAAAGATTTGCCTAAGTAAATTATCCAAAAAGGTGGTTAAAGATACTTCGGTAACAGGTAGATAAGCCTAGATATTTGTCAAGATAATAACTCAAATTCATAAGTAGTTAAGTCGTTTTTGGAGCTTTAAATGTTTTAATTATGTTAAAAGGAATTTCTAAGGCAAAGTCTGCTATGCTGTTTGCTAAAATAAAGAAGAATTGTTTGATTTTATATATATATATTTATATATATATTTTTTCTATATTTATTTCCCACACCAAAGCAACAGGTTTTCTTTTTAATGGAACTTCCTCAATTTGTTACAAAAAACCAATAACCTGGCATGCTCTTTTTTGGCAGAAATCAATTTGTTGTGGAAATGCTTTCAAAAACTACGAGCAGCAGTCATAAATTATGTCAGATATTGTTCGACTCTCTTTCTTCGTTAAAAAACAAACAAAAATCTCTGCAATAATTTAAAATGCCAACGAACATTCATAACGAGCATACAATTAACACAGAAATTCCCCCCTCATTCGGCTGGCCAGCAGCTATTAGCCCAGAAAAACACACATCGGAATGAACGCACACACAACACATTAGCCGAGAAATAGCCTCAGCTTCAGACGGCGAGATACAGATACATTTAAGAGAGAGAGACCCACCAAGTAGCCAGATACAAGATACAAACGGCGACAGACGGACGACAAAAAAGGCCGCGAGGCAAACGGTTCCCAGATCCCAATGTAAATGACATAGAAACAAATTATGGAAGGGAGGGGAATGCACTCTAAATAAATTTTAAATGTATTAAAATTAATTTGGGAGAATACATTTGGATTATAATCGAATTATCTTCAATTAGAACTTCAGATTAAAGCAAATTTTGTCGTATTTTAAATGGAAAAGTGACTACAATTTGGACAAACAAAGTATACGGAATCATTCTTGATAATATTCTCTAGCAAGCTGCCTAAGAAAAGTAAATTTATCAAAATCTAAACATATTTAGACCCATTTTCCCCAGTGTAGCGGACTGGAAAAACTTTCGGTCACTAATCTATAATGCTGTCAGCCATTAAACAACTGAAAAACCAAATTTGTAACTCATTAAACAAAGGGCAGAGAGAGGGAAAAAAATATATAAAACAAAAAACGAAACTAGCCAAAGTGAATGACTGATAAATGCCACTCGAGCCGACTCGCCTGGTCGCCGGCTGTCTCATTTGGACTGCCAAATAATATTTAATTATAAACAAATAAACGAGGGAGAGCCGCAGAAAGAGCCCGGGGTTAGGCACGTCTCGTGAAAGGTGCCGAGTGATTAATTATTATGTCAGGGAATTAAATCAAATATTTGAGTTGACACAACGAACGAGCGAAGCAACGTTCCTACAAAAAAAACGGAACGATGCAAGTCTTATCTGTCTGTTCGAAATCACGAAATGCAAATAAAAATGACTTTAAGGAAAGCGAGGAAAAAATGCCATAATAATTTCTTTCTTTCTTTCTTTCTGGTGCGCTGTCGCGGCGGCATGAAAAATTGAAAAGCCAACACAGGCCGCGGCCAAAGATAACATAATCCCATAGCCTGAAACCGTGAGGTACCTTCCTCCTTCATCTTTTCTTCTTTTTTCTTCTGTTACGATTTGGATTCGGTTTTGGTTTTGTTTTTATTTCGATACGAAGACGCAGACGGACAAAGAAAGAGGGAAACATTAGCATATATCAATGCCAAATGCAAATAAATCATCAACAACATTTCTCTGCCACTTATGCACCACTTACAGATACTTACCCCAGGAGGACAGCGCGATACGGCCGATACGAAGATACCTGAAGAACTCAACTGCAGCTGTGATGCGCCCTGCATTTTCCCTCGAGTAAAATCCCCGTTTTGGAACCAAAAAAAAAAAGGCTGAATAAACGCCAACGCGCCGCTCTTTCGTCTGTCTAACTAAGGCGCCTTGCATAAATTTACGCCGAGAGGATAAGCCCGAAAAAACGGAAGAGAGGGGAATCTGAGGAGTAGGAGTCGCCCCGCAACGAGAGAAATGGAAAGGCAAACATAAAGCAATTTTATGCGTTTTTAAAATGCGGCAATTGACTGAAACAACACACTGGAAAATTCGAGCGAACCGCATGTGAGCACGTTTCGCTCTTCCGAAGGGTAAATCAAATACGAAGGAACCAAGAAAATATCCTCAACCCACACGCAACCTCTATCCTATATCTCAGACGCTGATAAGCAATATAACGCAAATGCTTGATGGTTTGTTGACGACCAACAAAAAGTTCTTGAGCGTGTGTAAACATTGGCTGGCTTGGCTTGGCTGAAAACTGAGTACTGAGGAAAACGCAAGGACAGCGAAGGATCTCCCAGCAGCGGCAGTTACAAATTGTAGCCACAGCTGTGCGTGTGTGGCTGCTGCTGCTGCTCCTCTCTCTCTCTCTCTAAACCATTTATAAATGTAACAAAAAGCAGTAACAACACAAGAAAAACAGTGAAAAGCCCTTGGCACAAGTGCAATGCATAAATATAAACACAAAGAGATACAACAACTGAAGATGGGCGAAAATAAAGCCAAGCAAAAGGTGTTGCCGGAAAATACCTAAAAAAAAACACACACACGGTTTTATAAATCGATAATTTAAAGCAATGAAAGAACGATAAACGCGGGCCTCTGTGCCATAAAAAAAAATCACACTAAAGGAATAATGCCGTCGCGGTTAAGTGCTAAAAGTGCAATTTCAGCAATTGTATCTGCGACATACATTAGCCGTGGTACCCCTGCTATTCCAGGGGTGTGTGTGTGCGCGCGATACTCGTTTAATGACAATTTGACACAGGCAAAATACATGAAATTGAGCAATTTATATGCCAAATGTGTAATTTGATGTTCGTCCCAAGCCGAGATACGTTCTGTAGCTGAGCCCCTGAGAGCAGATGTCGGTTAAGCAGAGGACCAAAGAACTTTAATTGCAGCCAGTTGGCCGGAGTTGGTCTCTGTGTGTGTGTGTGCAAGTGTGTGATGCAACATTGAGATACAATGCGTAGTCATCAGATACTTTTCCACAACAGCTCGTGTGTGTGTGTGTGTGTGTTTGTGCAATAAACTTGCAAAGAACATTAATTGCAACTGCTACTAACTGATGCCAGATGGTTATTTGTATCTGCGGGATGCTACTAAGAGTTGCATGCTTATAAAACTTAAAAGAAAGCAAAGCTTTTATTCATCAAATGCTGTTTGTTTGAGATTCATATAAGGAATAAAATGAACTAAAAGTATCTGTTATATGTGAAATTTAATTAACAAGGATAAATAAATAAAATCCAAAGCTATCCGCGCAATGCACTTGCATTAATGAAATTTATTAAAATAAATCCAAAGATATGCATTAAGCGCATTCCATCAACAAATAAAAAACTAGTAACGTTGTGTATCTTATTTATAAAATGAACTAAATAACAATATGAGTGAAATACAGTGAAAAAATCCTACAATAAAAGTGTGAAAAAGATCGGCAACTGTGATACATATTTACATAGCAATACAAATAAAACCAACATAAAAAATGCCCGACTACCTATGGATACAAAATTTCTTTTCTCTTTTTTTAGTCCGCCACAAATGCAATTTAAGCCAAAGCCAATTCATTGCTTAACGTTCCAAATTCCCCTAACTCCTTTTACAGAGCATCATCCACAATTAGCGCCATCGGAGTCGAGGAGCCAAGTAGCAACCAATGGAACATGTTGATGCCGGTGCGGGAGTACAACAAGCACATAGCCAAAATACCAAATTGCAAGATGAGGCAGCGGCCAGCGCTTAGAGCAGCATTCGTCTGGATGTACATGCTTCCGCTCCTGCTGCTGCTCCTCGATGTCGCCCAGGCACTGGAACCGGCGGCCAATGGTGCTGGGAGTCCAGGAAACGGAGGAGGTGCAGCTTCTACTGCCGGGGGAAATGGCGGTGCAAGTGGAGGCAGCCTAAGCAGTGGACCCCCCACACTCATAGCCAATCTCACGGAACAGGGCAGTCCCGGTGTGTATAATTCGACAATGGACTATAATGCTAATTACATGTATATATAATATACATATACATATATGGCGTTTATGTGGCTGTTTAGTTGACCTTTGTACCTTTTGGTCCCCCAGGAACGAAAGCGACCCCGCCATTTTGGCATTTGTAAGCAGGTTTATGCGAGGACACTTTTAGGAATATATCCTGTTAAACTTTATTAAATTTTAACTAAAAGTTAGTTGTACTTAAAGTCCCAAAAGGCAACTCCATACTAAAATTCGTTTAAAAAAAGTACTTTAAGAGTGACCAAAGCTGTATTCTTTGGCGATATGGCAACGCCTTTTCTGTTGTTTAAATAATGCAGCAATTCCTACTTCTAAAATATTACAAGACACAAGCTTCTGCTAAATATATTGCTAAATATATGGCTAAATATATATAGAAATTGAAGTAATATTAGTGTCACCAATGTTTTTTAAACTTAAAAATGTGGCAACCTTTTCCCTTGTGTTTTTTACGAATTCGGTCACACTTGCCTTGGTAATTTTCAAAAGCAAGTGTAAACATGGAATGTGTTTGTGCGCCCATGTTTGTGTGTGTTTCCTTGTGCGCATTTCCGGTTTCCGCTTCCGCTCGACAAGCGGGGCTGAAGCGAGCGGGTGGCAAAAACTATTAGCCACTTGGCGCTAAATAACCACGCCCACGGCCCACAGCCCACTAGCCATAGCCACAGCCACCCATTCGACCCTGCCGCTGAAGCAAAACACTAAGCATCAATTAACCCAATTTTCAGAAACCATTTTCACCTGCAGCTACGACAGCAGGAGCTTTGGCTTTTTCACAGTATTTTTCTAGCTGCGTGTTCACAGCTCCCCGCTATATATATACATATATATATACACATATATATGTGCATGTTATTTTTTGAGAGAGTTTTTCCTTTCGCCCTTTGCCTTTGCCCAGGCAAATGCCCAAGTGACGATGTCGAAACCAAGTTCCAACTCCCAAATTCCCCGACCGCCCACCTAATCCTATCGCATAATGCTGGCCTGGCCACTCTTGTCCAGACTTTTGTTGCCTTCTTTTCCACCAATTTCTTTCACAGGCGTTCACTCGATTGTTGTAGTTTGGTTTGGTTTTGGATCTGGATCTGGATCTGGATTGGTCGTCGCTGGAATGGAAGCTGATATACTAATTAATCCATTGATTTTGCAATATTTTCAGCTTAAATAATTCAAACAAATAATTCACCTTAATAAATATGCATTCTTTCGCAGCATTTAACAATGAATATTTTCAGCAAACATAACTTTTTTCCAGCTACTGTAGGTTCTTTTTTTTTCTGTAATATTTGTGTAATAGTTGCCTTTTCGGTGTGGATCCAATTACAAATTAATGAGCAGGTAATGAACGCAACAAACAAAGAAGGAAAAAAAATTCAATAATTTTCATTTGAAATGCCGCTTCTTTTGCCAACTTTGATTTGCATGTAATGTCATAAATAATTCATTTAAACGCATTCAACATTTATAAACAATTCCATCTGGCTCGGTTTGTTCTAGCTGTCGCTATTAATCAAATTATCCGTATACTACATGCATTTTTAACGGTCTGTTTTTCTCCTGTTTCTCCTTTTTTTTTTTTGTCATAACGTTTATGCAGCCGCCTGGAAATTTGGTGTGACAGACCAGAGAGCAGTGTCATAAACTACTGCAGAATGCGGGTGGCCATAAGAACTGACGCTTGATTGATTCTCCCAGCCACGAGGAACACCTGGAACGTGCGATGCCAGATGTCGGGGATAATAAATTTAGGTGACAACACTTGGGAGATACAATGTCTGTGTCGCTGGTAGTTGAAAGAAAATATGTTTAACTGATAGTTTAAATTAAATTTAAGTCGCTAAAGGCTAAAAAAAAAACAGAAATTATAAATATAAAGATGATATAGCCATTTATTCTATTTGTTACCTAAGTAAGTGATTGTATAAAACTGGAATTACTGTCATAAGTTGCTTAAATGTATAAACTTTATATTATAAATAAAAAAGGAAGAAAATATAAAATGTGTGACAATCCTATCACTCTTGTTTTTTTGTATTCTGTCACACTTTGTTTCAGAGATTATAATTGTGTTAAATTTTAAGAATACTATTGTTCATTTTCATAATTTTAAGATTTACAAATATTCAACTGAAAGACTGTTAAAATGTAATTTCTTTTTAAGAGCCCAGCAACTTTATTAACTAACCTTAAGATCTGTAAATAAAAGCAAACTAATTTATATAAAACAACAACAAAAAATACCATGAAATGTCTTGATGGTGTGTCATCCTTTTTTTGGTTTCATTTTCATGTTGAACTGTCGATCAGGCCAGCTCCTCGGCAGGGGGGCATCGGGACGCAGGAAGTTGTCTTAACCTGTCCATAAAGATGGCACTCCTCGGCCTACACGATTGCCGTTAAAAACTGGTTTTAATCTGAGACTGAGACTCTTCTACCTCTTGTTGTTAGTACCTCTTGTGGTTCTTGCGGTGCGCCGTGAGATACGTACTTTATGCATTTTCTGACTGCATCTTGATATAGGCCTTGCCGCAGCGACGGAGACGACGGGGCCAGGCCAAAAGAGATTGACTCCGGGCCGAGTGTTGATAAGGCCCCGCACAAACGGCCGATAAAGTCAATCAATCAGCTGGGAGACAGCCGCGGCTCAAAGCGGACTTAATTATCTGTTTTAGATAAAGCCAAGGCCAAAAATAGCCACGGTTAGTAGTGATGTTATGTTAAATATCCCAACAAAAGCGATCATTTAATATGCCAATTGTGTGGCGAACAATAGCCCATACTTGGTCTATGGCCGATGTCCATATTTAGGTAGCTTTTAGAGATGCTCGAACAAGACTTTGAATGGCTTTTATTATTATATTAAACAAGCTATTTGGATGGCTTTGAAGGGAGCCACCTACGTAGAGACTAAAAACGATTGGAAATACCTGAAATTCATTCAAAGAAAATATGAATTGATTTTTTATTGATTTAATGGAAGTTGGGCTTTGTTATATAGTCAATGGTATTGGGTTTGGTATTTGAAATAGGTAGGTAATGCTCATTTATAAGCTTTGCTCTATTAACTTTCAGCAAATTTCTGATTAAACAGTTTATTTCTTGGTAAATTATTCCTTTGTTTTGTTAAATATGTTTAGTTTTATTTATTAAGGCTAGCAGACTTTTTAACACTTTAGCAGATATTACTTTTAAGCAGATATTAGTCAAGAAACTTGTTTTATTTAACTGAAGATTCTATTAAATTAATTTCCTACAATAGATACTGTATCGATATTTTACTAAAGATTCTTCAATGTTGCAATAAATAGATAAATAGATATTCTTTTTGATATATAGGACCAATTTCCGGCTAAAGGGATTATAATAGATGTTTTCTTAAAAGTGTTCTTAATATAATCGGTGAATATAAAACAAAATAAATTGAATATAGTTTTGTTAGATATTTTTACGACAATAATAAAATATGAATGATATTTTTCAATAATTTCTATTTCTTTCTTATATAATATATTGAATTCCTTAAATCGATTCGTTATAAAGTCCTACAAAGTCAATAAGTTCGATTTTAATTCAAGAAACCATTAAGTATTACAATGCCGTCTCATTCAACCTCGAAGAATTTTCCCTTAAGTGTCCAAATCCATCGATCATGGATTCGTGGTTCCACAAAAGCCAAATATTTACTTAATTCCCCTACTAGACAAGAGTGGAAATCACAATCTTCGCACATAGTTTGCGAAAGAATTTTTCCTTAAATTTCATTTTGTTAAATTGCCTCTAAAATTATGTGCCGAACAATTTGCCAATCCGATTCTCCTGCCCCTAACCTAGAGCAACCCAAGAGGAAAACTTGTCGATTGCCAGGCGGCGGCGAACCTGGCCGAGGCGAGTTGAGGCGATGCGAAATAAAACTTTCACATAATGGCTTCGAAAGTTCCACACTTTGGTGCAGAATTGAACTCACCTTTTTGTGCTTTTGGGCCTGGCCCACCGAAACTTGTTCTTTTCGTTCGTTCCTTCGCTCGCTCGTCTGCCAAACAAATAGTTGGCCATAAGAAGTTGTTCAAATATTTATTTACTTTTTCAAGTTGCGAACATATTTCTTTTTATTTTTAGCCCCAGTGTGTGTGTAGTGTGTTGTGTGTGTGGTGTGTGTTTGCCTGGTTTGGTCCAATGTTTATGTATAATTCCCTGGGCCAAGTTACCGGGCAGCTGCTGCCACTTTTTGCACTTCTATTTCTTCTGGCCAAAAAGCGAATAACAAATCTTTTCATTAGTTGCGTTAGACAAGTTAGTTAAAAAGTGCACTTTACGCAAACAAATGCGTGTCTATAAAAGGAAAATTCAACTCAAGACTAGAGAACAAAAACGAAATAAAAATTGAATGGAAAAAGAATCGGCTAAGCCAATAACCGAGAGGTGGAAAGCAAGTACATTCGCTCGTAGAGGAAGTTCGCCGCCGCCGCCCACACGAAAGGTGCAAAAGTTTTGCGGAGCTACTGAGCATAATGAAAGCATAACATTTAGTTAGCACTTGTGTATTTGCAATATAAACTGGAAGTCCCCCCTCGGCCTCAGCTGTTGGGATAGACAACAACTTTTCATTAATAACTCAAAAATGTTTTGTCTTCAAAAGTTCAGCAGCTCACACACACACACCTCATCTCGCCAAAAGGGAACTGTTTGGGTCTGGGCCCTGCCTCATACAAAACTTTTATACTGTTGTGCTGAAAACAAATCAAAGGAGTTTCCGACAAAGTTACTCTTGTATTTTTCCCCCTTTTTTTCCTTATACTTATTTTTTTTTGATGACTTTGAGTGGAACAGACTGTGACAAACAATGACAACGGCAATGAGCAAGAGCCCAGCCCCATGACAATGGCAATTAAAGCTATAGCTGGAGCTACAGCCACGACTACGGAATCGGTCCAAAGTTTGCCCATAAAAAGCATGGAAAAACAACTATGGCAAATGGGTAAAAACTCTGGTAATAAAGGAAAATTATGATGATTTTCTATTTGGCGTTTCCCCGGCAGAACAAAATCGTTTCAAAGCATTTGGCGCGAAAACAAAGGACCATAAAACCGGGTCGCATCCTGACCAGCTACCACTACCACTACCCTTCCACAGCTTTGAAAGGAAACGAGTGGAAAAGAAATTAAATGACAGGAAAATATATATATATATATATATAAGTATTAAGCGATAACATTGTTGTCTTATCCCCGGGAGCGTTAAGTGAAATCATTCACGGTCGGGCGAGCTGTCGAAGGAAATTTGTTGGCGACACGATTAAAATATATATCCTTGAAAAAGAAAACGAGAAAAACAGCTAGGAAGTTTGTTAAACTTTGTGATAATTGAAAAATCATTTTAACCATTAATAAGATGTTAGAATTATAGTGACAGCTGAAACGAGAAAGGATTAAATGGAGATAACTGAACTAAGTTCTAGAGAAATGGTCGAATGGGAAAGGTTTACTGACATTAAGTGGAAAGTGTTCAAGAATTATGTTCATTATAGTTATGACATTATACAGATAACACTGTGGTTTTCAAAAACCTTAAAAGGGTGTCCAAAATTATTCTACAAAATTGTACATCGTTAAAAAACAAGTCTTCCCTGTAGTGTCTTTAATATTTTAACTATTAATTGGCAAACTCCTTTCTTAAATAAAAACCCCATTTGTAGTCCTTCTAGCATATTTTCTTTCCTATCTTGGCAACCCCTTTACAAATTGCTATATGAATGATTTTCCAGTTTGTTGTCAAAGCCTTGCACAATTTCAATTTCCATTCTGCCAAGTCCTTGTCGTTCATTATCTGCTTTGTAATGTCTGTTTATTAACAATAACGTATATACTTAAAAACTGCAAGGAAAAAAGTACAGAATGAGAGAGATGGAAAAGAATAGAACGGAAAGGCGAAACGGCAAAGGGAAAGCGCAAATAATGTTTAAACAATTTGTTGTCGTTTCGTTTCATTAAATGTCTATTCGCCTTCATTGACCAGCCCCCCCACAAGCTGCAAAACGAAAAAAAAGAAGGAGAAAAACCCCCCTCTAAGCACTTGACTACTACTACTATTCCGTATCTGGGGGCTGTCATTATAATTTGCAAAAACTCGCTGGTAGAGCGAATAAGAAAAAAAATATTAGCAATAAAATGAAAAGCAAAGTGAAATGGCCGCAGGAGCTGAATCTCTGAGAGAGAGAGAGCCGTCGTGGCCACTTGTTGCCGCTTTGGTTGCCACTGCCTTCCTTGTTGCCTTTGCCAGTGATTTCCTGTCCCTCCACGATGTGGATGAGGGGCGGACGAGGAGCACCAGCAGCTTGCGGGGGCGGCGACTGGCGACGGACGCTTCCTGGAGCTTGGCGCTTCCACTTGGCAGTGTCCGTACGCGAAATTATTATTGCTCTTGCCTTCCTTTTCGAGGCAATCCATTTGTACCCTGGAATCGGGAGGTATTAATGGGTTCTTTAAGCTAGGAATTAAAATAAAGCAAACATAGTTAATTCTTATATGAATTAGGTATCCTTATACATTTGAAAGTCCTTAGGTACTTATTTTAATAGGAATAATAAGTATTACAAGCTTAAAGTTACATATAACAAGAAATGCCTTGCCTGTGTTTTAAAAATACTTTTTTCAGGCTGATATTAGGTGGCTTCTATTTAACCATTTGTTCTTCAGAAAGCTTACTTCTTGTTAATTTTTTTATTATATAAAAGTGCTACTAAATATCAAGGGTATCTCATGTACATCACACGAATTCTTGCCTGCAATAGCCATCATTTTTTCGTTGTTCTTTTTGTTTGTTGGTAGCTGTAAAAATTATTATTTTTATGCTGCCTGGCTGGCTAGTCAAGTCGACTAAAAGTGGAATGGTGAGGAGTCGAAGCTGGGAGCTGGAGCGGAGTGGAGTCGAGTCTGTTGCCGTCTTCATGCCACTTGAATGACTCATTAAAAGTGATTTCATTTTAAAACATTTTCCTCGCTGCGGTCGCCGCCGCCTCTTCAGCTCTGCTGTCCTCATCCCTTGATCCTTCGGCTGCAGATAGCAACCTCCATTCTCCGGCATTGTCGTTTTTCTCCCGGGCTTAGCAACTTATCAGCTGGCTGAGCGCCGAGCCGCCTCTCATTTCCTCCGGTTTCCAACTTGGCTGTCATTTAATTTACTTTCGAGTTTACTTTTTTAATTCGCTTAGCTACTTTGACTGTGCGTTGCTGCCGTAAATCCTTCAGAGAAAAAAAATAAAAGAAAAGTCGGTAGGGGGGCGACACAGGACACTTGGCCAAAGATAAGCACTGTGAAGTCCACTACACAAGAAGAAAGATCAATTAATTTATATAAGTAGCCCGCAAAGGTTACATTTAATTGGGAAGAGATTAGGAGAGTTAATGAGGAAATTTATTTTTAAAATGCTTTGCATTTAAAGGTTAAACTTAGAAGATATAGAAACCAATGAGTACAAAGAATTCTGTGAGAAAATCTCCCTTTTTAGCTGAGAATTTCTTATTGTTTCTGCAAAGATAGTTCCGTTTTTTGTGCAAGTGCAAGCATTCAGGCCAAGTTACTTTGCCTAACAGGATACGATATTGCAATGTGCAATTTTGCTGGCATGCTATAGCAGCAATATCGCAGCCCGTTCCGCTTTTGTCAGCCTTTTTACCTAATTCCCCAGATTAGCTGCATTATGCGCCACACCGGGCGCATAATAATAACATGGCCAACGAGCATCACTCCCTTCACTCCCACGTTGCATGCTGGCCATGTTGCACATCCTCATCGGAGCTGATGCGATGAGAGTGGGCGCCACTTGAGCAGCCGCAGCGGCGGCGGCAACATGATGGCTTTCAGATTGGACCGACGCACGTTCGGTGGCCCCCCTTCAGGGTTTCCCAAGGAGTTGCATCAGTTGGTGGCTCAGAAAACATATCCACGGGCTCAGTATATTCAAATCAAGGAGCTTTAAAGCCAAATATGGGTGCAATCTAAGAGGAAGTGGCTCTACGAATAAGCTCGGAAATATTTTGAAAGGCAATTGAAAGATGAGGTATAAAATCTTTATGAAATTCTAGAAACAAGAGGCGATTTAATAATAATAATTCGTAATAAATTTTAGTGAATTCGTGGGGATTTTTGTGGTCTTTCCATACGATTCTGATTATCTACGGAGAGCAGGTGAAGTGTGGCTTCAAGGCCTAGCTACCAACTCCACTGTGCCTCGCTGAACTCAACCCCCTGCGATTCGCTTTCATTAGAGTTGCAACTACATACGTAGGTTATAGCTACGATATGTAGTGTGTCGAGTGGTGTGGCCGGGGTCGAGAATTGGTGGCAGCTGTGTGGGCGTTGCTGGTGGGCAATAAATTTCCATTTAGCCATGAACAACAACTAACGGCTTCTGCCGGCGACCAACCAACTCGACTCGCGACTCAACCAACTCAGAACTCTCCACCTCGACCCGAACGGGAGACCGAACCAAAAACTGAACCGAGGCGATAGCCATGCCGCTGGGAGCCAGCGAGCTGCGGCTCATTGAAGCGTCACGTGGAAATGGTTATAATTGCATCCGCGCTACGCCCCCTTTGCCACTGCCCCGGCTCCTGGAACATCAAGCGATTGCTGTACACTTGAAAAAAGAGGAAGAACTGTGAAATAATATCTTATAAATGTATCGAGTAGTTAGTTTAAAAAAAAATGTTAAATTCTTTGCAGATCATATAATTGTAGCTTTTATTATTCGTAAATTCTTAGTTTCCTTCTAGAAACTTGTATATTATTGTGAAGTAAATATAATTCAGTATTACTATAATTCATGACATGATTATAATTCTCAAGCGCTTATTGTGAAATATATTTAAACCGAGTTTGTCAGATTCAAGTATTTATTGTAGATAGTTTTTTAAAAATATATCATTCTCAAGTGCTTGTTTTTAAAGGGTTTTAGAACTGTGTTATAATTAACAAGTGCTTATTCTTGTTTGTTTGTAAATGGTTTAGTTGAAAGCTTAACTTAAAGATAGCAAAATTCTGCAAGGTTTTTTAAAAATATACAATTCTCAAATGCTTATTCATAAAGCGATTTAGATCTAAATTATAATTTCCAAGTGCTTATTCCAATTTGCTTATAAATTGTTTATTTCAAAGCTATGGAAAAATTTATTTATTATTTTATTATAAGTATATAAAATTATATTTTCAAAAAATATTATAGTTTTTACTTTAAAAATATTCAGTATATATAGTTTACATAAAATAATTTATTTTATATAAATATTTTACATAATATAACACATTAAACTGCTGTACTTTAAATTCAAGAAAGTTATGTTATTAAGGTTAAGTTAGTTATGAAAATGTCCTTTCCCATAATTCTTTCTTTACTGTGGAATTAATTATGTAAATTTGTTTGCCCATTAAGATGGACTTAGTGCAGTTTTAGTGTATCGACACGAACTCGCGAACGCGAACTGTCGCTGGCTCTGGCGCAGGGCAATAATTTTGACGCTTGATTGATCAAAGCAGCGTCCTCCGAGCGTCCAGAGTTGCGCTGTTGTTTCTTTATATTATTATTATTTTTTTTTTATTGGTGAACCGGCCAAGTTACAGCACTTTTACACGCTTCTGTTCGACGCCGTCAATGGGTTTTTTTTTCTTTTTTTCTCCTACTTTTATGCAGCGTTCAAAATTTTTATTTTTATTATGCAGCAAACTATCTGCAGCTACACATCCAGCAGATACAGATACACATACTGCTACCCCGGCTGCCAACCAGCAGCTATTACAGCTGACTAACTGACGGCGGGGACTGACTGACTGGCAGACGGACAGGAGGAGCGACTTGAGTGTGCAATAAATCAAATTTTAAGTCGCCTTTGAGCAAAGTTTAAATTGCAGCCGGAAGCCCCTAGAGAATTAACTATCATGGTTTATCAATAGTTTTAAGCCAACTTTGCAGCCAGTCGAAAGGAAGCCAAAGCCATAAGAAAAATTGCAAATTAAACTGTCAGATGTTAGGAGCTGTTTACACCCCAAAAACATAATAAAAAACAAAGTGAAAATGCACGATCATTAAAGGCATTGCTCACAAAATTAACAATCGAATTACGGTGCTTTAAAAGCTATCAAAAGGAGTTTATAGAGATATAATATTTCTCTATATAAGCATTCTCTTATATAAGCATTACTTATGAAAAAAAGCTATGAATTAGTACGCCTATTAGTGAAAATATATATAATGAAACTTCAATTTTATAACTAGTTAAATATTATTTGCTGGTTAAAAGAAAGGCTAGAAAGGGATAACCCGGTTTACTAAAAACAAACAAAACTAAAATGGTAATTGGAACATTTCCTTTGTTACCTTTGTTCCTTGAGAAACTCGATACACAAAATGTGTGTGTGTGGTCCAAAATTAGTTTCTTATCTAATTTGAATGCAGCCCCAGACGAGGTTGTTCTTGCTTTGGAAATCCGAGGACTTTGTTTCAATTTGCCAACACTTGATGTGTGTGCCTGCCATAATCCCAGACGCATCCTTGTTGAAAATTCCATCTCATGGATGGATTTCTTGGGGGACAATTATGAATGCCACCTGCAAGTGCAAAACAATGACCACGGACGGAAGAGGACACCGTTTGGGACAACACAGGAGAGCCCTCCGAGCAGCACTCACCAATCAATCCGATTTTTCTTCGCCTTTCCCTCGGGGACCCAACAGCAGCAGCAACAATCGCCCCCCCACCATCAGGGTATCCATACATCCATGTTTTGTGGGCCGCCGGATAGATACATGTTTGGATTGGGGACGCCCTTTTTTGGACTCCCCCAAACGACCTGGAACCCTCGATCTGCTATTCACTTTTTGGGTCCCATCTCACGTTCCCTACTCCTCCTCCGATGCCGCCTGCTCGTAGCCCAGTTTCAGTTACAGTTCGAAAACAAAGCCACTAGGCAATAGTGCCAACAAAGTGCACGTATCTGCAAGATACACGAACCGAAGCGCTGCTGCAAGGGACGAGGAGCAGTAGTCCAAGGGCCTGCAAGAGGGGGGCCCGGCCCCGTGGGTGTCGGCAAGGAATCCGGGCATGGATTTTGGCTTAGGCAAATGTTGCTAATAAAACAATTATGCACTACACAGAGCAGGACAGCCCAGAAATGGGGACAATGGCAAAGTCTTTTCGCTAGAGATGAACTTCTTTTGCAGAGTGGAAACCAAGATATTTTTCAGGGCTTAAGTTCCGCCTAGGTTTATTGTATATAGATTAATAGAAAACAGTTGCAACTTTATATTGGTAATATTTTTAAACTAGAGTGGTTTCCTTATTCTTCTAAATTTTTGCCATTATACTTACGTTCATCTCTAATGTGACCAGCACTACCTTTGATGCATTGTTTCATTCGTGGTTGGTCTTATTATTTTCATTACGTGACCATTATTTAAGCAGTAACTTAATTAAAATTTATCAACACCCAAATTCTGCATTTTAATGTTATGTAGATATAATTATTTAATGGTTCCATTATAACAGAGCTTCATTGTTGGTTGGCCTTATTATTTTCTTAACTTGCCCATCTTTGTACCAGCAATAAATGACATTTATAAAAGTATGCCCACCCCACGCTTTGCCTCGTCACGCTACCATCTCTAGTGTGGCCAGCACAACCTTTGATGCAGTGCATCATTGTTGGTTGCTGCTTTCTCCGCTGCGAAGCGAGACCATTGTCTGCCCGTCGGCGGTGGCCTGTAACTGTAACTGTAACTATGCGAAAAACCGGGTGCATATGTGCTTGCGGGTGTGCACTGCTGCCAATGGTGTTGGGGGGCCGGGTGTTAGTGTTGGTGTTGGGCATGGAAACTATGCCAAAACAATGGCGCCTCAATGCCAAAGACCGGCCGCAAAAAGTGAACTTCGCTCCGCTGGATCTGAATCTGAATCTGAAACAGAAGTTGGAACTTTTTCGGGGGTTTCGGGATCGTCTGAGGCTTGTAGCTGCCAGCTTTCGGTCGCCCTTGCCGCATAACTTATAGGCCAGAAAACAATGCGAAGCCGAAAAACCGAAAATTTCGTTGTAATGAAACTTGTTCGGTGCTGTTTTGTTGTCATCGTTGTTGCTGCTCCCGCCCGGTGCCGCTGCCGCTGCCGCTGCATGTATCTTTTAGATAATCTTCATTTCTCGTTTGCGGCTAATGGCCTGGCACACTGGACTCGCACTCAAGGATATCGCCGCCTGCCGGAGTCATGCTTTATGGCCACTATCTCGGTCCCGGGCTCATTCTTTACTCTACTATACACTTGGGGAAATATATGAGCTGTGGGGGTGAGCATTAAATATTAAATTAAATATATTTGCTGGCAAATTTGACTTTTCAAAGGGGGAATATATTTTATCTAAAATAAAATAGGGTTTTCTTTGCTAAAATAAATTACTTCTTTAGGAGGCAGCATACATATTTCTCTTATCATTCCCGAATGTTGGCTTTAATTTATTTCAGTGCACTCATCTTCGCACTATTCCCTGCTCCTTCCGCCGTATCTTTTTTCTTCCTTTTTTGCTCCTCCGTCTCTCTAAATGGGACACGTTGCGGTCTGTGTGTTGATGAGTGCGCCCTGGCTAAGTGAGGACCAGCAGCCAGCAGCCAGCATCCAGCTCCCAGCTTCCAGCTTCATCCTGGCCCGGCCTGCATTTCGGGCCTGGACTTGCCTTTTTGCGGCGGCTCTCGCACACACACTCGCATATTTAGAGATACTCAAAATGAGATACAAAGATACATTTGGACTTCCTACCATTTTAGCTGCTTTGTTTGATGGGCGGCGCACACGACTGACTGAGAATGAGAACGGCGCCGGGAACGGGAACTGGCCAGCTTCCTGGGACCCGAAAAAAAAGAACCCAGTACCGAGACTGGGTCGTCGTCGTCGTCTTTTTGTGCGACTCTTAGGCTTGGCCGAAAGATGTGTGCCAGATTTTTGTGCGGCCCATTGAAATTTGAGATATTCACCCTGATATTAATACAAAAGGCCGGGGCCGGGGTCTGGTCTGGTCTGGGCCTGCGAACCCAAGGAGCGGCCTCGCCCAAAAGCCAGCAGAACGCAAAAACGCATCTCCTGGTCGCGTGGGCGTCTTCCCAAGATTGGTTTTATTTTTTTTTCCTTCGGCAAGTCTGGAATGTTGTCGAAGCCTCTCACTCGTCTCATAATTTTCATGAATTAGCCGTGGCCCATAAAAGGAAAGACAATGCAGCACAGATTGTTTTCTTTTTGGCCAATATGCAGTTTTGTATTTTTAATGTCTATATAAGCGGATTTGTGGCCTGTTCAAACAGAGATAGAGCTGGATAGTTGCTTTTGTTTAAATAAGGGAATTGTGAATATATATTTAAAATACAGTTTAACAATAAATATTAAACATTTCTTTTATTATAAAGAAAAGTATTGCAATCAGCGAATGTCTGGCATACTTTAATGAATTTATTAAGCCAAGAAATAATCCAAATCAAGATATTAAATAAGGGGAATTATAAAGGAAAGAATATACTTTATTAATTAAGATTATGAATGGATAATAATTAAATCAATTAGATCTGTCATATTTGATATAATTAATTTATTGCAATTTATAGAAATACGCACAGAAATCATCAAAAATAAAGTAGCAAAAAAATGACTAAATGGTAATTATTTTTTGCCCATTCTTTCGCCCCAAATTGCTAAACACATTTGATTGAATTAAACGCGTATTATTAGAAATTAAATCTGTTTTGTACTTGCAACATCTCCAGTCTAGACACAATTGTCAGCTGGTGGGCATCGCCTGCAATTAACAGATTTATCAAATGCAGTACTTTAGCCGGGGCATTAACATTCAATTCCATTACCTGTCGTGCATTAAAAATGTATTTAATTAAAATTTAAATGTGCGACTGCCACAAATTAAATAAACAATTTTTAATTGAGCCGGGGCACAAAAAGTTTAAACAAATATCCGTGAAACAATACGATATGCGGCCATTGTGGGGCATATAATAAATATGCAAGAGCATATACTATACACATTGGCCTGCTTTTTCAGTTTTCTGTCAATAAACCAATTACAACAAGAACGGCAGAGAAATATTCAGCAACAATGGTAATAACATGCCCCGACATGCGTGCACCGAAATGCAATTAAAAAATATGTTTTTTAATTGGACTCGCCACCACCAGCACCACCACCTTTCTTTCACCCACCTGCCGTGACATTAATTTGTGTTAGTCCCAAACACAGTCCCAAAAACACACCCGAACACGAACAATTATTGCATTTGCGAAATCCGAGACTCGCCGAAAAATTCCAATACCAAACGGAGTTCTCCAAAAGTTCCTTAGCCTTTTTGTGGAGCGAAAGTTATTTTATTTTTTTATGTTGGTAACTTGAGACGAGGATTTATCATATTCAAACCGAATGAAAAAAAATCATGGGGGGCCCGGTGTCATTGCCATTGTCACATCGCGTCGTCTGGCGCCTTTTAAATCAAAAGTAAAGCCAAAAATGAAGACAAATTTTTTGGAAAGTCAAGGAAATTGATGAGCCTCGAATTTCGGTGAGAGTATTGTTTTTAACCAAGCTGCCTTCAGTCCCTTTTACCTTTCCACTGTCGCAGTCTGAAAATATTAATATTAAATATGACCAAGTCTGTGTGGGGCAACGTCTTCCTTTTTGGGGGTTGCATTCAAATTAGGTTTGAAAAATGCTAAAAGTGCTGAGATAGTCTTTGGCAGTTGAAATTTCCATCTTTTAGGGGATGAATGGAGTGATGAAGAAAAAGTTTTAGAAGTTCTACAACGCAAAGCTATTTTTAATAAGTTTTTTAAAGTAATGCGAGTATTTGGATAGCTTGAATATATGAGGAGTGTAAACTGGGAATAACTTTATGTTGTCTTAAATAAAAGATGAAGTTGGTTTTTAATTTCGAAACAAATACTATCAGAAATGTATAGTTTGCCGGCTTAATTTTCAAGGTATAAAGATCTTTAAAGTATTTTTATCTTTTAAGCAGAATTTCCCTAAGAATATATAGAAAAAAAAAGGGAAAACAGTATCTATTTTAACCCTAACATTCGACTTTAACAAGACCTGGCTCAATGGTAAATTGGCATCTGGCCATTACCAATCATTCCAACAATCTTGCCGACAGATTGTGGGTTAAATTCGGCAAAACACTCGACACCAGCAATGGGTAACAGAAAAATGTGATTTTAAATCCAATGGAAACTCTGGACTTGATTAGCATCCAACTGGCCGCAGGCGAATGCCGAATGCCTTGGCCATAAACTACGAGTATTTGGGCCTCTGCTGAGCTGTGCTGGGAGAGATGGCCAACCCAAGGCAAAGTCATCTTCATCGGCGGCCCCATTTCACTTTGACCCTTTTGGCCTCGGTCTTCCCCGGTCCTCTAACCTCCGCCTCCGTCTCTCAGTTGGCCTCCGTCTATGTCCCAGCGCACTTCCTACTCTGCCTCGCCTCCTCACTTGTCGCAGCCACTTTTGGCCTGACGCAGAGCTCCCATCATGGCCAAACATTCAAACATTACCAAACATTACAATCCCCAGCAGAAGCGGCAGCAGCAGCTGGAGGAGAGTTGGTGGAGGAGCGTCATTCATTCGGCATGCAAATGCGCAGATCGAACTGATAACATCATGCCATATACGTCGAGCCCCACAAGCGACGGGGATTCCGAAGGGGAGGGGGCGGCATATTCGCGCATAGTTTTCCTTTTTTTCCAGCATTTTCACGGGGTATTCAGAGGAGCATTAAGGGTATATAAGGCAGCATTCATTTCCGTAATGTCAAGTTTTTAAGCCAAATAAATTTGTAAGCGAATTTGGCTTAAAAACTTGACGTGTTGGAATACTTTCTAGATTCAGTTTGTTGCCTTCAGGGAATGCTTGCAAAATTATCATAAACAAGATAATTATTAAAGTTACATGAAGTAAATAGAGAAACCTTTGAAATATTTTTATTATTAGATTTGTTTAACACATTTTGGGGCTTTTTAAATTGCCTAGGTAATGATTTATATACAAATAAAGTAATTTATACTTTAAAAAAAATTTCCCCATAAATTCACACCAACAGTTCAAAAAATAAAATACCAATTGTTGTTATAAGTTTGTGCTCTGAAACTCCCAATTATCAATTAATTAATAAGCTAGCTCTGCTATTTATTGCTTATATTTCATTAATTGTTAAATGGGAGTGCAGAGCTAACATTTAATTAATTAATTGGCCAATGGAAGTTTCAGCAATTAATTAATTGTGAGGTCTAAGGCATACAACAAGCCATTAAATAATTGTTAGCAGAAATTATAACCCGTAAAATATAAAATATTACAGGCAGTCTAAGGTCTAAATGCTCAGTAAGAAATAAATGATCAGAAATAATAGAATTTGGTTTCAGTTAGATCTTTGTATAATGTTTTAACATTTTAAACCATCTTTTACATTAGAGAACCTGAGTTAATGATCTCACATTTTAGGTATATTATTATAATACAATATTTATTACAGAAAAATATATATTCCCGGCTTTGGGCTTATATATATAATATAATATATTTTTGTTAAAAAACCTCAGTAAATTGCTTAATCTCTAATCCAAATCTGAAGATTTCTGTTCTCCCTGTTTTAATTTCTTTGATACACAAACTTTGTGTATACTTTCAGGTTGGTAAATTAAACCTATTAAATAAATTCCGATTAAGCCGCCTAATGGATATTCCTAGTTCGAATTCAACTTTCCCGCCGTCGTGTTCATTTCTCCATTTGGTGTGCAAATAACACACGGTCGCGATGGCCGGGCTTTCGCGCCCAGTCAGAAGCGGCAACAATGTGGTAGACAAACTTTTGGCAGAACACAGATAGTTTCGCAAATTAAATTGCGCCGACAGCGTAGGGGTGAAGTCGAAAAGGGGATCCCAGACAGAATGAGGTCATCATCGCGACGACGACGACGAGGACGACGACCATGGCGGCGGTTCAAAACCCAAAAAAGCCAATAGGCCGAAAAAAAGGCAGTCAGAGTCCCAAAAAAAAAAGAGCACCCAGAATAGTGGCAACATGGAGCCATCAAAAGCAGTAGCAGGAGGAGCAGCGGCAGCAACACAGCTGTGGATGTGTGGCAAATGCAACACTTTCGCTAACAACCAGCCAACCAACTAACTTCGCCGGCTGTAATGCATTGTTGTCTGCCTACCCCAAAATGTCAGGCCCCTTCTAAAATTTCCACGGAAAAAAAAATATTCTAGAGAGTTGGGCGGAGGTCGAAGGTGGCGCCACCGCTAAGTGCAACTTTTGACTTTTGCCGGCCAACGCGCTACGTGCATCGTGCAACATGCGTGCATGTAACACATCACGTGTGCGGAAAGCCCGATGCAACCCCAACGGCACTGAGAGAAAGTCGGTGGTAACAAAGAGAAGCAAATAAGGAAGCTAAAGATGCATCTTCCCAGGGGTCTATCTTAAAATTTATTTGAAAATATAAGTCTTTTATTAAAAAATAAAAACAAACAACACAAAGTTCAATTTTAAGTCGCCCTGGATGAAAGCCAGGGTTTAAGACTCTGCTAATCAGCTGGGGTGAGTGAGAGTGAGAGCAAGATGGAGATACACGGTTGCAACTTTATTTCCTCATAAGTCCCATGTTTATAATCCGAAAGTCCTCAAATTTTTTGAGTATGTCCGCATTAACCTTTAACTCTATACTAGTAAATATACTATATAGTATATCTAATATTTATATATATTTCAGATCTATAAGAGTTCCAAAGAGTCCATTTACCAAAAGCTTAGAGTCCCAAGTACTTTATATAGCAAAACAATAAGTAACTTAAAAAACTGCACTTGTTTTTATGGTTTTAATGTATATTTGTGAACGCAATATTCTTTCTGTGTACCACCCGCTATATAGTATAGTATTAAACCCTCTCGCGAGACGCATAAAGTTTTGGTTATAAAAATGTTAACAGAGCTGTCAACGACATGTCGACGAGGTTGACGTGCATCAGGCGATGGCAGCAGCAGCACAGCGGAGACTCTCTAGGAGCACAGCCGCAACGACGACGACAACAACAACAACAACCACCGATCGCAGGCAAAGTAATAAAGTCTCAAGTAAGTTGCTATGCAAACACACACACCCACAACCTCACTCACTTATTCGCACATGGGTAAGCCACTCCCCCAGACACTCAGCCTCACCTCACTCTCTACTACACACACACACACGTACTTCTATAAAATTCACATTTTTATGGCAAGTTTTCGGGAAAATGAATTTTTGATCAACTGCAGCAAAGTTCAAACGAACTCACACACACATGAGGCAGCAACGTCATCTTCATCTTTATTCGCCCGAATTCCAAATTCCGACTGCCGAGGCTTTGGGGAGAGTTAGGGAAAAAATTAGTTAAAGGGAGGAAGTAGGATGGACCCGCATATAAGGTTTGGGGTTCCTTTAAAAAAAATGAAATGGGGATGAAAATGAAAGACAAAGGAAGTTATTGGGGATGGTAGAAAAGCAGAGAGAGATATAGGAAAGAAGGAAGAAAGAAAGAAAGTGGTATTAGAAAATAAGTTTAGTGTTTAATCCTAAGAAGGCTTACAAAATATTATTTTCTATTATTATTCTAGGGAATACATTAAAGAAAGATTTAAAACTAATCGTACTCATTTTTATCAAGAATAAAACTTTCTTGGGAAATTTTAAGACAACCTATTGGTTGTACCCTACAATATAAATAAAAGAAACTTGCAAAAACCTCTAAGCAAAGCATAGATCCCACAAAAACCCTCAATATTCCTCCTTCCCCTGCTTCCTTTGATCTCCTCCTTCCGTTTCTCACACTTGCAGCGCATCCTTTTACCCCATCCTTTGGCCAATTAACCATCCTCACTTCGAGTCCTCTTTGCCCACTAACATTTCCCCATTGGCTTATAAACTATATTTCCGCCACACACATCCACATATGCACAGTACAAAATAAGGAGGGGTGTATAAAGGGGCAGAGGGTGAGTGCAAAGAAGCCACTGACAGACCTCCGAAGCATTTGCCATTATCAAAGCAAAAAGGCGCCGCACCACTCTGACCTCCGGACCCCAACCCTCATTCCATCTTACACCCTTTCTCGCACTGATACTTTCGGCAGTGAAAGAATTTTCTGGAAAACTAGGAAAATATATTGGAAAATGTACAAAATAATGAAAATTAATATATAAACTAAATATGGAAATAGAATAAGGTGTCTTAAAGTATGAAAACAATGTGCAAATTCATTGAAAAATTGTTTTATTTCTTGCATAATCTTAGTCATCCTTTTAATGGTTCTAAAAACCATATTACTTTCTTTAGCATCCCCGCTAAACTATTACCTTTTACAGAATGTCATATTAGTTCCTTTTATTTAATTTTTTCGCTAAGATTTATAATTAGAATTTTTCCATGTGCACACCTCAAACTCATTTTGGTCCGGTGGTTACTTTAGCCATTTGCCCTACGGCAGCTTACAGATGTTGTTGCTGTCGTTGATGTTGCCGCTGCTACTGGTGTTGCTGCTGTTGCTGCTGCTGCTGCTACTGATGTTCCTTTTGGTAGTGTGTAGTTGCCACTGTTTTTGAGCTTGATGCGGTCCTGCAGCAACTTCGACAAGGACAAACGTCAGAGAGCCAGCCCATCAACTTTGCTTTCTATTACACTTACACATGCCACACACGCACACCCAGCTATGCACACACACACATGCCCGTTGGGGCGCGCGCACACACTGAGACAATTGTCGCCCTCGGTGACCCCAAGTGACGCACAAAAAAATGAAGCGTCGAAAAAATGATTCTAAAGAACTTGAGAGGAATACAACATTTTGAATACCCTTTGGATCTGACCTTTACTCATCTCAAATCTCAAAGTAATATGATAAATATTTTGTCAGATTAGTTTAAGTATTTAAAATATAATTTTAAAGAGGATTTTTAATGTATTTATATAGGAAGGTCTTTTCTGATAATTTCCTAAATAAATACACATATAATATAAGATATAAACAAACTAATTTTAGATATCAAATGGAGTGCTTTAAAATTAAATTCACAAAGAGTGATTTGCTGATCCTTGATTCACCCTTTCTTCCTCCTTGTATCGACTCTGGTATTTCCTTCTATTTTCGCTGATTGCATATATCCTGCAGAAGTTGTAGTACCCACTATCAGCGTATAAAAACGAATGTCGAAACGTTGTAAATTCATAAAATTTGCTGTTTGATGCGTTTTCAAGTAAATTGAGTTCCAACCCTCGACCGAAGTGGAATGAAATAAAAACCGCACAGACACTGAAAATAAGGGGGCGGCCGCAATGGTTACGGGGGGAAAGACAACCCCCCAAAGTCGAGTGAGACGAGACAGAGACAGAGACGGCGACGCCTGCCGCATGTTAAATGTCATTTTTATGGCGCTTTGATTATATTTTCTATTATCGAAGACATTTCGGGCTCCACACGATGGAAACCGCCCCTCAAAGTGAATGAAGAAAACCATCCCTTGCCACACATGCCCGGCGGGAAGAGCTTTTCCTTAAGCTCTCGGAAATTGCTGCTGGTGGTTGTGGGGAGCAGTGAGTCTGAAATCAAATTAAATTCAATAATATAATCATAATAATAATCATAATCAATGCTAAATTATGTGGACCAGCCAACACGGCGTATGCATAATTTTGCACAGGCCAAGGGAATGGGGCGAATCCTCCTCTGTCTCTCACAATGTAATCGCTTTGACTGATGTGATGGACAGATTGATGGGGTCCACATACCCATGCATCGATATACTGTACGTACATTCGTATGTATGTGGCACAGAACCATCAAATTTTTGCATAACAAATCAATGTAAAATATTAAAATGCATTTGCCGCACAACAAGACAACGAGAGCAGCAATAAATAACTAAAATTCATGTTTAAATCTCGACAGGGGAAGGCGGCGGGACGGAGCAGCGGAAATATTTGCATTTGAGGGGCAAGGCGGTGGCGGAAGGACAGCAACACTCCAAGGCAAATGCAAATGTAAATGTTTTTGGCATAATCAACACACATTTAGTGCAGGCCAAGGAAGTATATCGAAGAGATAACCATTTTCTGAATAGTTATACCCCAAAATGTTGCAGTTACTAGACTTAAAACGAAGTCTAACTTAAAATAATCTTTAAAAATCGATTCTAACTATAAATCATCAAAAATATTGCTTTAATATCGAAAGCATATCTAAAAAACAATCATAAATAAAAGAGTTCATAAATATTCACTATTAAAACTTCGAGAATAAATTGTTTATCGATTAATCTACACAGGAATGCACTTGTATCTTCTCGAATTCTTCGAGTGCTATCGAATCGATACATATATATCGACATTCCAGCCATCCCTAGTACCAACTGCATGTGCGCATAATATGCGTATTTTATTTGTTTGCCAGCCTCCTGTTTTAATTATGACTTTGCCCAGCACATCGATGTCTTTGGCCAATTTTCATTTTCCGCCCCAGCTTACTAATCAATGTTTCAGGCCGAGATTTTGGTATTTCCGAACTGAAACGCCTCCGGGCTGCCGGGCAAAGGTTCAAGGATTGCCCCGGACGTTAATCTGAAAACATCATCAAATATGAAAGGCTCTAAGCTCTTAAACACACACACTCTCACCGATTGAAGTCCAGAGGCGTTTGTGCAAATATATGCAGTTGTGTAAACTTGATTTTTGTTTGTTGTTCTACGCACATCATTGAGATAATAATAATATTAAAATCGTGCAACATATTTAAGTATAAACTCGAACTTAAAGCCAGGTATTTTTTGAGTGTTTAAAAAAAAATTAAAAAGAATACATTAATTTTTAAAATCTAATAAATTCTATGACGAATTGCTGGAGACCAAAAAAGAACCCAACCGTAAAACACAATTAAATCACAAAAATTCATTTCAATATCCCTGACAACAAAACAAATAGAATACTTGTTTTTCACACAAAAACAAAAATTTAATCTGCACTTTTCACAAGGATTACAAATGCAATTCATTTGTTTGAGTTTAAATCTGTTTGCTTTGTGACACTCTATCTATTTACAAAAGGCCAGCCGAAAGCAAGCCAAGGCAAAATAAATGCAGAATAGGTGAAAAGTAAAATAGTGCGTTGTATTTTTGAAGTCCTGGGCTGTGATTGCGAGTAGATGTCACGCCAAGTCGAATTCCTCTAATTTATACACACATATTGATTACGATGAAAGATTTTCCACTCCAAGTACATAGAAGGAGAGATAGGAATAAAGGAAAACAGCGAGATTGTGTTAGTGGAGAAAAACCAAAGCACTTTTCCAGCTAACCCAATCACTGGAGCAATAAATCTTACACACACTCAGCACTCGAAATAAAAAAAGAAGAAGGAAATGTTCGGGCAGGCACACTCGACTAGGAGATACCCGGTACTTAAGTCAGTCTTAGTTATATTCGAAAAATTAATAATTAATTTATAGTTAAGAGTGACAGCAAATATTATTCCACTTACAAAATCCAATTAGTATGAACAAAGTAGCTTGTAAAAATGAATTTAATTTGTTATCCAACACTTTTGTTGTTCCTTCAAGCCTGATTAATAACTAGAGTATTTTTAATACTCAAAACACCAGAATATAGAATATTCTTCTCTAAAAGCAAAACACCCTTTTAATCCCCCACAAGTATCGGATACAAAAAAAATCATACACAATGATAGGAGAGGATACATAAAAATCCGAAAAGATTTTTGCTTATGTGCATTTGCGAAGGATTCCGGATTTCGGGGGTCTTGAGTGGGTGGGTGGGCATGGTCCCTCAAGTGACGGGAATAATCCGCTTGGCGCTTAAATGCAAACAAGTGTAGTTCTGTGTATGTAAATACTAATAGATGATTATGTAGTTGGGCAAACACCAACAAACAAACAAACAAACGGCGACGGGCAACAACATCGGTCACACATAGTTACGTGTACACAAAGTGCACTCAACCGGGGGAAAGCTCCATTTGTTGTTTAGTTGTTGGCTTGTCGGGTGGATTTGTTGCCTTGAGGTCATTATATCGAAAACAGCAGTTGCCCAAAATGTTCCCAAAAGCTTTTGTATGACAATTCCACCGGGGGGGGAGGCGCCCGTAAGGCGGCAAGGCTGCAAGTTGGGGTGCAGTTGAGTTTGCTGCATTACATGCTTCAATTACAACCAACAGCAGGAGGAGGAGGAGGAGGAGCAGCAGCAGCAGCGGGGATTGTTCCGAAACTCGAATGTGTAACATGGAAAAAGTAAAATAAAACATGGAAATAAATGTCATTGACTAAATGACAAATAACTTGACAGTTTTTCCTTTTGCTCACACAATTTATAGCTATGGATTTTGGGTGGCAATATCACTTGGGAAAAAAATAGATCACTGTTCGCCAGGAAGCTATAAATATTTATAATTATCAGGAAGAAGTAAAGGAAGTTAAACCCATTGAAATATTGTTTTGCTTTGGCTATAAGATGTAAGCAATCAAAAAGTATACATGAAAAATATTATAAAGGATATAAGGTATACATTCGATGTGAAAGCTGATTAATTTTCCATGGAACTTAACTGAAAGAAATAGTAATTTCTTTTATTTCATTAAATCTATTTTATATATATAAATATCTTTCCCAGTGCATTTCTAACTTTTCCCTTTTTGGTCCTTTTGGTTAACAGGCTTGTAATCTAAGCCATAAAGGCCAGCTTTAATGACGGGAAATGTTTCCAAAAAATATTTGCTCTATTTGCTCGTTCAACTGTGCATGTGTATGGGTGTATTCCTGTTTCAATTGTATCTGTGTGGCAAGCACAAAGCATTTGTGATTTTAATGCATTTCAAAATCATGCCATCGACACACACACACCAAAATCACAAAGCTGTCAAAGACAAAATTACAAAATGCTAAAACCCAAAAACGAGTGGGAGTTGGGGGAAAAATGGGGTAAAAGAAGCAAAGAGAAAATTTCAAAAGCGACAACTCAAAGCCCTCGAAAGTTGTTGACTCTTTTTGGGGGGCGCAGCAAACAATACAAATGCAAAAGAGTTGTGGCATTCATTGTGCCAGGCCGGGGGTTATTGAGTGGTGATTGACCTGCCCCTGCCCAAAAACCCAAAATTTCGATGAAAAGTTCTTAGGAAAGGCCCCGAAAGGCGACGCTGGGAAGTATGCTACAGTTTTCGGGTCATGCGGGCGCTCAAAATTTCAATTTTGCAAATATAAGAAAGCTAAAATGAAAAGAACAAGCCAAGGTGTTAGTTAACGAATTCAGTAATACTCTATTTACATTTGTAAACACAAATTTTGGAATTTAAGCTAAAGATCAGCAAACTAATATCTTATTAAAAAGGGTAATTAGGGAATTAAAATATATTTTACTGAAACTATAAGGAAAGATATGAATTCTTTCATAAATAGGGTTCGTATATTCGTATAGTGTATTGAATAATTAAATATGGTTTTAAGAACGAAAATTGTAATAAGTATTGCATTATTTATAAGATATAGTTAAAGGAAACATTTTATAAAATCTATTTTGACTTAAAGCTTAAATATAATATTTGTAGAAACATAAAATGCCTTTATAGCTAAATTTATTTATTTTCCAAATCAATTTCTTGGCCAAGACTTGACTCAAGCTATATATACTTACTTTCTTCTCCTTGTGGGCTATATTTTAATTTCATTATACCCCTTTCGAAAGGCGAGGCACTCGAAAAGGGTCAACAGAATTGAGAAATTAAATTCAAGTCCAGACGGAGATCAACTGAGGCGCCTGAACCGCTCGATATTGATAACGCCACTTCTTTGGCTTGTCGATGGCAGAGGCATCCTCGTCATCAGCCCCCCAACGCCCCAACCTATTTCCACAGCCCCTTGGCCCCCACATCGTTCATACTGGCTGGCAGACTGAGCAACTTCATCGGTGTCTGGCCGGAGATGCCACAAAAGGTTATCTTCGTGTCAATTTATATTTGTTCGACGAGCCATTATATTTATTGTTAATGTCCCTCTGTGTGTGTATATGGTGTGTATGTGTGTGCCTGCACACATGTGTGTTTTGTAGAGTAGTTTGCATGCTTTCCATATGAATAATAAATACGTTTTGGTAATCGTAAACGCCGCCGCCGCTGCACTTTTGACCCCGAGCTGCTGCTGCTGCTGCTACTGCTCCTGCTGTTCCGAGTCGTAAAAAATTATTTTTCTATTCATGTCGAAGTGTGGTTACACAAAGGAAAATGTAAATAATATAAAAAGGAATGATATCACAAGTAATTTAAATGTGTAAGCATGTTTTTTTATATAATAAATTAAGTGTAATATTTAGCTTTAAAAGGGAGAAGAAATTCTTTAAACTTTAAGGTTAGAAGTAATGTTTAACTATTGTTTTATTTATTATTTATTCATTCCAAGGAATATCTTGAATTCCCTTTAATATTCCCTTAAATTCATGTAGTTTCCCAACTCAATATTATTAGTATTAACTTTCTCCCGGTGTAGCTGTCTCTGGTATCAATTCCTATGTCTGGGGCGTGAACAATTTTAGTACTTCAGTGACCCCAACAGTCGAGGGTCGAATTTCTTCGAAGTCTGGCCCTGGGTAATCCATTTCATTTATTTCAGCCTAGATTAGTTTAGCTCTTTTCCAAGGCCAGACTCATTTCGTTGGCCAGTAAGTATGCCTTAATTATTTGCATAACTCATAATGGATAAGGGCCGCGGGGCAGGACATTCGCCCCACAATTGATTGATGACTCTCGGGCTCAAGGGATTGGTGGGGAAAGAAAGAGTTAAGGCCGACGATTCAATTGGGTTTGGGGGTGACAGTCATTAATGTGATGGGCATATTAATTTCAGGCAAATTAGCCCCAAACCAGCTGAAACGGTCGCGATTATAATGTGGGGCAAATTAATTATGTTAAAAACTCCTTTCCAATGTCCAATGAACGGTTTAATAATTTAGAAAACAAAAAAAATACGCAACTGTCTGTGGTTATTTGATTTGCCACCTCAAAAAGTTTGTCAACCGCAAAAACCACAAAGTTGCATAATTTCTATGTGGCTGGGAGAATGAAATATTCAAAGAATTAATGCAATTTATGGGCCAATTCTATTTATTTGTTTACTTTTATTATTTAAATCTTGGTTTTAGTTCGGGATAAATATAAATAATCAATGCGATGTAAAGTGCTTGTGTTTTATGTGCAAATTATGACTTTAATTATTCCTATTGAAGATTTTCTTATTAAGTTTTTAAAGTTCTATTGAGCAGATATGGTTTTTCCCTTTCCTGCAATTTTTCAAAGGCATTAAGTTAAAGGCAACATCTCCTTGAATAAGAGATGCTAATGCGAAAACTCAATTTCACTTGGACTCGAAATAAAGGCCTATGCCTACTCCACATCTCGGCTTCATCGTTGACCTAATGGGCATCCACATCTGCGGCTAGATTTCACTCATCCCTCCCCAGCCCCACCCCTTGTCTGGTCGCGTTTTCCATTTTCCACCTGGAACCCGGAGCGCGGGCACAAAAGCCGCAACACAATGCCCCGAAAATATCGAATTCAGCTTGCATTTTGGGCAATGCCACAGGCAGTAGCACCGCAGCTCAAGAATACGACAGGGGGGATTGGGGAGATTGGGGCATCGGGGGTCGGAAAGGCAGCATCACGAAGCAGCCAGACAATATTAATGATGCACATTGTCAAGAACTTTCACTGGCCTAGGCCACTTCCATTTGGAATGCGAATGGCACAAGGTCTGGCGGTGCTGCCACTGGCACTCCGGCTCTATGACTGTGACTCCATCGGGTGACCCTGCTCCAAACACGCCGCCTCCGCACTAAGAGTGCACTGCAATGAAAATATAATCCAGAATAACGAATGGGATATATCCCTAGAAGCGTTACAGGTTTAGGATCTATAACAATAAAAAAACTTATACAGTTTTGTTGTTTTTTATCATATTTTTTATTTATCTTTATTACGACTAAATAAAAGTAACCTGCTTATTTTGTAGACTTGCTGTATTTATAATATACAAATATTTAAATATTACTCAGTTTTTTATGATCTGTATTTAATTTATTTATTTATACAATTCTGCATTAATAGTAAAAAACTTAAAAACTATTTTCAACATTAAAATTGGATACCTTTACCTCCCAAAGATTACCTATACCTTCTCCCATCGCGCCTTCTAATACCTAACCCTAACAAGCACGTGCTTGGTGTCTAAAGGGCCACTTGAGTGTACTAGCAGTAGTGCATCAACATCCAAGATTAAACAAAAAATCAATTGCATAACACTTTCTCATTAATTTCTTATCACAAGCTTAATTTAATTTTTTTTTGCTAAGTGCAGCTCTCCGCCTCTCTTTCCCGATTGACCCGCTGCAGTGTGGCCAAACCACAATGACACGCGTCGCTTCAATTGAAACCTCGGGCACTCTGTAGAAGAGGAAGCCGAAGAAGAGGCTGAAGAAGGAGCAGACCGAAGCGGAGCTCAATTGAGACGCACTCTAATGGCAATAATTATGCGGCAGCAACAGCTCCACCACCAAAAAGAAAAAAAAACCAAGCCAAGAAGATTCAACAGAGGCAGATGGTGAGCAAGGGGGAAAGAGATGGATGGATGCAGGGAGCTGCTAAGGAATCACCATTAAAAAAGACAAAAACGATGATTGAGTGTGCGTATTTTGGGTTTCAATGGTGACCCACAATTCGGTGGAGTGGGTCGGAAAATGGAAAACAAGGGCAGGGGGAAATGTGAAATAAGGGGGCGCATTGAATAGGATCGAGAGGGACAGAGGGGGAGTTTGAAGGGAAAAGCACAGAAGCGGCAGTTTCACCGCAAAGATGTCGAGAACAACGGATAATGCACTTCAAGTGCGGCTCATTGTGTCTGGCAGTTTGCCCTCGCCGCCACCGCTTCTCATTCTTCCTGCCATCTTGCCGTCTCTTTCGCCATTACTGCCTCCATCTCATTCGCACCGCCATCAACTAGACTAAGTTCCAATTATTTGTGCGGTCGATGCTCAACGAGAGCGCCCTCCAATTGCAAATGCCGGCTGTTAAAGCGGGACGGGAAGTGTGGGTGGAGTGCAGTTACACCTGCAAAAAAAAAAATATTAAAAAAAATATAAACAGTAGGATTTAAGACCTACAAAAAGTATTAAAACAACTAGGAACTATTGTTTACAAATGTAGCGATTATTTAGTAAAATCTCTACCTAAAAACTTAATCTTATCCTAATCAGAAAATCAGAAAGACAACGTTAACATCCTTTAGATTTTTTGAAAAGTCTATCTGATACGGTCTCACTATTTTTCCAATTAACTAATTAAGAGTTTATTAAGAATGTTTTAAAGAAGTTCTTTATAATTATTCTTACCTCAAAATATAATTGGTAACTTGTGATAAAAAGAATATTAAATGAATGTAAATATTCCAACAATATTCAGATACTTTACCTTAACAGAATTCCAGCTTAATTCCCAAATGTTTCCAGTGTCAAAGTGCACAAAGAAGTGAGGGTTCAAAGGCGATTGCTTTAAAGTGGGCTTTATGGGAGGCGGGAGGCGTGCCTGTCGCCGCCACTAGTTGTTTAACAGGAAATCGTTTTTTTTTTTTCTAACTGCACTTTGCTCCTCATTCACCTCCACACACCCCTTCCCCCCAGCACTTTTTCTTAACAATTTATTTGGTTGCTGTGATTTTCACATCGGTTGCTCCATTTCGTTGCTGTTGTTGTTGCGGTTTTGACTTATGTGCGCGCTTAATTGTTGTTAAGAAGTGAAAATCAGCAGCAGCAGCAGCAGCGGTGGCTACAGCGGAGAAAAGCGAAATAAATCCCGTGGAAAGCCGTGGAAAATCGGGGGGTCTAAAGGGGACAAAGGAGGCACGGTCGATTAATGTGACTACCGTCTTGACTTAATTTCATTTTCGTTGCATGCAGGGCACACCGAGCTCTGGCGACCTAAAACAAAAAAAAAAGAAACACTGAACAAAGATTTGTTTTTTAGGGATGATTGTTTATTATATTTATAAATTAAGAAAACATTAAGATTGTTAGGTTTAACTGGTAAGCGAGTTTTAAATATTGATTGCATTTTAAAAAAGAAATCTAAAACCAAATCTTTTGCATATGATAAAGGATATTATTATAGAATATATTCTGTATAATATCAGAAAAAAGAATAAAAGTACATTTCCAGACCTTAAAAATACCTAATATTATTAATAAATAAATTAAAAAGTAAATATTTATGTTATGTACGTGATTTTAAAATAAAAATCTATATGTGTATATAATCTATATATATAATAATTATATAATTATCTTAAATATCAAAAGTTTAAAGGAGTTGAAAGTAATATGTGCACATTTTTTTAGGTGCAGAACCAGAGAAAAGCGAATTGCGGGAAAGCGCGCTCAATGGGAAAAGAGGAAAACAGCGGAGTGCTGAGGGCGGGCGGAGCAGATGAGACGGATATGGGTTGCAGGGGAAGAAGGAGAGGGAATTCAGTGCGGCTGAGCCGCAATCATTTCGACGTTTTTGCATATTTTCATGCAGTTTTCCAGTTTGCCAAATTCCGCTGCAGGCGTCACAGTGTACACAGTGGGACAGATGGCCATAAATATACACAAAAATAATAACTATGCCATTTTGTTATTCATATCCAAAATATGAAATAATAAGTTATAAGTAAATAGTTTATAAAAAGGTAATATACTAAGTTTATTTATCATTTCAATTTATTTTGCGGCATACCTTTATTTCGCTTTACTTGTAAGATATTTTTATTTCTCTTTAAACAGGATAATAAATACATTAATCTAATTTATCTAATTAATCTAATTATCTTTCACGTACCCATAATAAGACATTTTTATATTTTTTTTAAAATCCCCACAATGTCAATAATCTTAAATTTTCCAAATTAATTACATTTCCCCGGGTGACAAACCTGTCAAAACACAAACTTTAAAACTAAAATTAATTGGGATTTCCAGTTCTTTTTTCCACCATTTATCATGGCTAAGCGCTGCCTAGTTTAAGCCACTTAACTTAGCCATCAATCACCGATCAATTTGACGGCACCCTGACGCTTCGTTCCACTGTGCAGCGGTGCATCGCTTGCTATCATCAACGCCTACGAGTATGCCAAAAAAAAAGGAGCGCAAAAAAACTGCAGCGACTACAAAAGGAAAAGGGGGGAAGAGGGAAAAAAGCGGAAGGAGCAGCCAGGAGGGGGAAAAGAGCGCGAGAGTGGAACAAACTGCATTCATGGCATCCTCCGTGAACAGGCAGTTGCTGTAGTTGTCGCCGTAGTCGCTGCCAGTTGGTAGTTATGCGCCGCTTAGTCACAGCTGTGTCGCTGACAGTCTGCCCCCCACATCCGCTCCCCTCTCTCATTCCCTCTCATCCCTAACCCCTCCCACAGCCGCCCACCGTTTGCATATGCATACTTATACACATGGGGCTTCCAGCAGCGGCAACAATAATGCACAGGGAGAAATGTATTTGAAATTGGGAAAATAACAATTAAAAATTAAGAAAAAATTTGTAATTTAAAATATGTAGTCCTGCTGCAGCTGTTTCTGGTTAGAGCTAATGTCTGACATCAGTATCCGTCTACTAATCGGGGCTGCCACTGGATTGCTAATATAACCATTTGGGATTTATTGTGTTAATTGGCACGGATGCTGCGGGAGTGCCATGTGTACTTAGGAGTTTATTCTGCAATAAAGGATAATTTTTTGTTTTCGCATCTGGAAAACATATTTAACACTCAAAGACTTAAATTAAAATTAAAGAAACAGCTGCAAGAAAGAAGCTCTCTAAACGAATAATACAAATAACTTCACAATCTTACAAATCTTAATAAAATAACTACATTTAAGGTCCTAAAGCAAATACAATTAAATGAAATAAAAATGCTAGTTTTTAGAACTTCAGAACTTAAATTATAATAATACAATTATAAACACTAATATAACTAACTGTGGCTTGTGTCATAAACATAAGCTGTAGCTTATTACAGAAAAAAAACGATAAATTAATAGCATGCGTTTAAATTAAATTAGAATAACTTTATTTAATAATATCTACCTTTAAAAAAAGGTATAAAATAAGATATATTTCTTGAGGCATTTCTCCCGTCTTAATTTTTAAGGAAATTAAATTATATCATGCCCCATTTTTCGCAGTGTATAATTCAGCAAAAAGTGCGGCAAGAAAAAAGTGTTCACGCGCATACATACATATTTCTTAATCTTTTTCTTGCGCCGTCTTTGCAGCTCTCCTCCGGTGCGTTTGTGTGTGTGTGTGTGTGCATATCCATCATGCTCGACGAAGCGACCTCTGCCCCCACCCTCTTTACCCCAGCCCCCTTCCACAGCCCAGCCCCCTTAAACCTCCACCTCTGGCCCCTTGAATTCATGTGGATGCCACGCGTTGCTGCTTCTTCTGCGTCGCAACTCTATTTGACATCGTTGCCTCTCCTTCACTCTCAGTCTCTGGGCTCCACTTGATCTTTGACCCAATTTTTATTGCATTGTTCGGATGCGAATGCAAAAATCTCCATCAGTTTCTGCCCGCTGCGTTTTCTCTCGGTGTCTTCACTTGATTTGATTTAATCCCGACATCGAAGAAAGGAAAGGATCGCGATAAGTGTAATGGTTGCTAAGATAAATATTACTGATATCCTGAAAAAACTAATATTATCGAAAAATAGTTAAAGGTAAAGAGGATTTGAAGATCACACAAATCTAATAAAATTATATATCATATTTATATCTATGAAGAGCGAATGTAAAAGTAAAAAACGAAGCAGTAAACATATTCTTAAATACGTTTTGAAGTGTTTTAAGCCATTAAATGAAATCTATTTATATTTAAATGAATATTATAAATATATTATAAATGCATTTCCTGATTGGTTAAACTGTTCTCCTTTCAGCAATCTACAATATAAGCTCTCTGATCAAGGAAAAATTAATTTTTCAACATTATTTTCAACTAGAAAAATATCACAAATTAATTTTATAAATTTCCCAGCTAGGTAGGTAGCTCAAATATTTTGTGAAAATTAATTTTAAAGCCTTTACAGGCTTCCCTTTTGTATGCCAGGCTTACCCATGCAGAATGCTGATGTTTCTGTTGTTACTGACATTCAGTCGCTGCTTTAATTAAGCGCATTAATGTCACTAACTTATGACTGGAAGCGAGTGGAGGAAACGGGTATCGGGGATTCAATAAGAACTCGACATAACTTTAAGCGTTTTGTTGATCTTTAGTCTTAAGCCCCTGCCGATTCTGTTCTCACAAAAAAACAGAAAATAAAAATGTAATTTTCCCGCGGGGTATGGTGAATTTTTCATGCTTTTGGAAAATACTACAATGGTGCATATAAAAAATGTATTTATGGCCAAACTCCAACTAAAGTGGGTCAGCATGAAGAATATTTAACGCCCCCGTAGGCTCTTCAGAATGTAAATTATAAAATAAAAGAAATTTAAGCAGAAGGTTTTTGGCAAAATAATTTAAATATTTCCTTCACATATTAAATTCTATTAGATTAATTTTCTTAATTATTAAACCAGCTACTTAAACAATTTAAATATAATGAAATTTAAACGAATTAAAGTGCATTTCCTTAGTCGCTTGCCTTGAAAATGCAGCTTAAGGTTTATTTTTTCATTGATGTCCCATGCAAATTTACGGCAATTGGCCGCTGCCGTTGACAGGGCACCCTCCACCCTGCCCCCTTTACATTTACCGCCCTCCTTTTTGCTGCCACGCCCCCCCCCTTGGATCCATGTATTGACAGTGTTGTCAACGCTCGTAATCTGCTTTTATTATGAATGCCGAAGATGCGCGCATTAAACGAAATCAAAAGCGCTGCACATTCTCCCTTTCTCTGTATTTCTGCATATAAAGTTGTTCGTCGCCGGTTGGAATTTGCACACCAGCACACACTCACGCACAACCAGCTATGAATGCAGCTCACAGATACACAACCTCACGGATGCAGATGCCTTGGTGTTAACATTTCTATGCGGCGCTATCATCCAACACCTATGGCTGGTGATGTTAAGTTGGCTATTTTCTGGCTAAGGCAAATTGGAATTTGGAATATATTTTGATTGGAAATATCTTTTTTATTTTTGTAAAGTATCATAAAATTATTATTTTTCTATAATATATATGAAGGAAAAGAATAAATTATAAGAGAAACGAAATGTATTGATATTTAGGTAGCGGACACTTGGATATTATACAAAAATATTAAATATTTGTGGTTCTAAGGACTCACCCCAACTTAACTTAGAGAAATAAAGCCTGCAGAAGCTTTATATTTGAAAAAAAGCACAAAGATGTCTTTAAATAATTAGGCAATTAATTGTTACATTAAATAAAATCATTTAAGTTTATTATATTTAATAGAAATATCAATTTCTTGCTCATATACATTGTCTCTAATTCCTGACATTCTTTTACTAATATAAATTATTTTGTAGGAGCTTGAACTCTGCTATTATTTATATATATTTATATTTATAACTTTATTACAATATATTTTCTTTTTTGCTGCTGATGCCATTCACCTTTCTTTGTGAGTTTCTTGCGATAAAATCTGGGTTCACCTCGATTTCCAATTTGACCCTATATGTTCCTGGTAGCGATAATAAAGTTCAAGTATATTTACTGAGGATGAAAACCGCTATATATTTACTGAAGATCGACAAGAAAGAAGAAGCAACATTTTATAAAATACAGGAAAAAATACAGCGAAGCTCGCATTAAAATCAAGACACTCAGCCATGGTGCTACTCGAACTAAGTTATTCTTTACTTTTTCTGGTAAGTATATTTTAATTCCTAGAACTCATATATTGATCCCTATTTGAATTACAGTTCCTGGTTAGGAGCTCTCCTGTGGAAAGAGAGAACACAGCCATATGCAGGTTTTTCCAAAATGTTGAAGCTATCCAAGAAGATGAGTGGAGTTATTCGGTGGAACTCCTGAAGACTCTTATGCAGCAGACCATCCGAATTGCATCCCCGTATCCTGAATACAGAAACTTGACGGCTTACATGCAGGACAATCTAAATCGGGGAAACTCCATCACGGGATCCAGTAGTGTGGCAACGAAGAAGGGATACTTTGACACCTTCTTTGAATTTTATGAAACGCCATCTCTTGACCTGGAGACCACCAAAGGACAGGAACTACACAAGCCCTATGAGGAATTCCAGCCCAAAATGTTTAATATGTACTCAAGTCTTCACAGGAAAGTTTTGAAAGCCGCTGATGACCTGAGAAAAATAGTTGGATCGTCTGAAAAATCAGAACTCTTCGAACTCCTCGATAAATATGAATCGAAAGGCTTTTCTGAAGAAACTACCAAAATAACATCGCGTATCATGGCACTGAAGAATCAATATGAATGTGCTTAGTGTGGGAGTCCTTATGAAAATAAAACAAAGATTTCATTATATGTTTTTCAAAACAAACAAGATACACTTGCATCTGAAACTAACACAAAATGTATCTTTTATTTAAATACTAAAATGCGAAAATAAAGTAAACAGCACAGTCTTGCATGTACGTGCAAATTTGGTCTATTTTACGATTGATTGTTGTTTCCTGCATATGATTTTTCCTCTTTTGGATGGGCAAGGATGTCATCACTGTTCCCAGGCCGTGCTCCTGTGCGTTTCCCCTTGTTTTATACCCCTCAGCCTGTCGATCCGGGTGCGCGTTGCGGGCCGCCAAGTTTGTGAAATTTATGTTATTTGCGGTAGCCGTTTGCATAATTTGCGTGTTTGTATAAATGCATGTATACACGGGGATATACACGCACACTCTCACTCACTGCCACACATACATATATATGGATGTGTGCACTTAGGAAAAATATTCTGGCAATTTTAAAATTTATCTTTAATAGAAATCATTTAAATATAACTTTCTTCATGCTCTTTTACGGCTTGAAAAATCGTATAAATTTTTTTTATGAAAGGAACTAAAGCAAAATATTTGTATATATAGTAGTTTTTATATTTTAATGTTCATCTTTTAATATAAACTCTTAACTATTAATTTCTTTACAGTTCTAAGTAATTTTAAATAATAAACATTTTAACATATTACCTATAAGACCTTTTAGTTTCTCATTATTTTCTTCATTGAGTTTATAATCTATTTTAAAAATGATACTTTTTTTTTCTGGAAATGTATCATTCATCTATTTATTTCTCTCAGTGTGAGTTCAGGCGAGCAGCACACCTCTGGCTGCTGGCTGTTGCCATTTCATTTTGGTTTTCACGAAAAATGGTTAAAACTATGTTTGCTCTTTATACACCCCAAAAACGCAACAAAATAAAAATAATATAAGCAAAATGATCCACAAAAACGGCAAAGGCTGAAAGAAAACAAGAATAATTCTACCATGGATAACAATGAACAGTCAATTGACAGAAAATTGCATTCGACGTAGAAATAAGATAGTTATTTTTAATATTTCTTGGGAATAGTTAGGGATTATCTAGGTGAAGGAGAAAATTATGGAAAAATTAACAACACTTAACTGATGTATTTTATGATTAGTATTGGTCTTAAAACACGCATATAATAACTAATAAAGGACACAATAATTGCGAGTTATTTGTATTTATTTATTTATTAATCTTCTCATCCAGATATCCATTTATAAATCTGTTGCATCCTGTCTTAGTTAAATGCAATTAATTTAAATTAAAGAAATAGCTCTAGTGGTTCTTGGGAATAAGAAAATAAAATTCAGCCAGGTAGATTTATAATTTTAAATGACTTTTATATTATGAAAGAAGCCTTTCTTTCGAATTAATATATTATATTTCTAAATCGCAATAAAATATATTTTAAATTATATTCTACACGAACTTTACAGCAAAAGCCTCTACATAAATGGAAAGTAAATCCATGAATAACACAAAATGATAATAATAATAATAATGAAAAAAAAGCAAACAGTAAATCAGCTAAACTTTCCGGCGGTCGCCGGGGTAAGCCCGAAATGTGGCTTAAATTGAGCGCGGATGAAACTTTTATTATTATGTAGGAGTTCGCATAATTTTTTGCGCTTGAATTTGGTTGAACTTTTCGGCTTTTGTTTCCCTTCACTTGACACAAAGTTTGTATGAATAACCAAATAAATATGGGTAAATAAATATAATTTAGTTAAAGGCGAGTTGCCAGCACATTAATGAATGTCCTGCGAGGACTTAAATTCCATTGAAATTAAGGGATTGTTGGGGGGAGTAGATGGGGTCGATGGAGTGAGTGAGTGACTTCCGCGACCTGGGAAAGCTCTATCGCATGCATAATTCGATAGTGGCCGAAAACTAAACGCGATGGCCAAAACAGTTTCCTAATTGGGTCAGCAGTGGCAATGCAGTTGTGGGACCTGACCTAACCTTCTGAAAGCACACCCCACCACCCACCTAATAGCCGTCGTTTGTGGCTATTGTCCTAAGCATTTTGCATGTCATTTCGGTTAATTAAATTATTTACATCGTTCACTTTTGGGTTTAGTCGAACGAGCACGCAAATTATTTTAATTAGCAATTTCATTGGAAACGATTTTGAACAGTTTTTTCCCTGCACTAGAGTGTAGTTTGATATTGTATTCAATGTTTTTAGGGGTTTATTTAGGTAAGAAAAATATATATATTCTTTTTATTAAATTAAATAACAGTCATGGAGTTTTTTTTAAATATTTTCGTAGTCCTAGGGAATCTAATAAATATATTTTTAATGTTAACACCTACTAAATAAAGCTTAACTGGTACAAAAATATATATTTTGTATTTATTTTTTAAGACAAAACTAAGGATCCATTACCTTTTCATTAAACCTTATTTTTAGGGTCTAAAAAACGACATCTCCCCATCAAAACCTTTCTGTAAATCACATGTAGTTCCTATTTTTACAGATTTTTATTGCTTTTTTTTTGATGTTACACAAGTGGAGGCTGCACTGCCGCGGCTTTATCGCCGCTTGCATAATGCAGTAATTCCAATTAGTTTTGCCAACTAAATTTCAATTACATTTCAAACACACTCGCAGTGCCATGGCGATGAAGTTGTCCAAAGATGATTACGCCCACAAAGTGTTGCATAGTTGGTAGCGCACGTTTTTGGCACAAAATAAATATATCTACATATATATATGAAAAGCTAATGTATAGCGCCAAAAATAAATATAGGAAAAATGCGTGGAAAATGCAGAGATATGCATGTGATATTCAGGCGGTCCTGTGTGTATGTTTTGAGGTTTCTGCCCAAAATGGAGCTCGTGGAAAGCCTAAAAGCATATCATTTGTTGCTCATTTAAATACCGTAATTAAGTGATATCATGCTGTCTAATATGAGGTCCGCTCCCGCTCACACCCCCCTCCCTCTCCTCATACCGCTTAAAGCCGCTCGCGTGTCCGCTGGCAACGGCGAAGCGCAAACAGTTGCTTATTTTAAATTTTATTTAGAGCTAATTGTTTCCTGGGCCATGCCGGGGCCAGCGGCAGGCCGTTCTCCTCCTATATAAGCCAGTGAGCAATCAGCCCTCTGAAACTTAAACACACACACACACACTCAACACACACATACGCACCTCGTGGAAAATCCTGGCCGAAAGCCAAAGGACGAACGCTTTCCGCCCATTGTCCGCCGCCCATCCCGCTTGTTTGTTTATTTGCCTGTTTGCCATTGCCCGTTCACACCGCAGCAAAATCGAATGGATCGAAGGGGGGTTTTGGCTACAGGGCCCGGGGATCTGGGGAGTTCGAGGGGATCCGATTTAATATTTTCCTGACCCGTTGTATATATATATTTAACTTCCGTGGGCAAGAGGCCAGCTTTGAGTTCTTTAAAAGAGGTTAAGAGGGAGAGAGAAAAAATCGAAAGGGTTCTAACCGGCAATTATTCGGTTCTTTGATATGTAAAAGACTGCTATTAAGCGACCTTAGAAACTATTTAGAATACTTCAAATCAGCATCGAACTAGTTCAAACTTTAACTGCTTTCTTAATCAAGAAAAGACTGGCCAGTTATTAATAGGCTGATGCCTTTGTTTTTCAAAATTAAACCTGTTAAATATCTGCTTTTGATAATATCAATTATTTCAAACGGTTTCCGGCTCCCTTTCCCTTGTTTTCAGACCAGGATTAGGCCCTGACATATCCGCACGGGGTCCGACAGTAAACCTTATTTAGTATAACCGCCCGCTGCGAGCGAAAAGTCAGCGGTTGGCAGTGGACAACCCTTAACCCCTTAATAGGTCTTGGCACATGCTTTTCCCTTTCTCCACCTGACATACACACTCACTTGCCTTCAACCGCAGGAATACACTGGAAATAATTGGGATTAAGTACCAAAATTATTTATAAGTAAATATTTATATTTATTTATATATTTATAAGTAAATAATTTGGGAAATTAAAATAATTAAAATTAGGTTTTTTAAGGATTTACAAATAAAAAAAGAAAGCGAATTTGAAGAGGAGTTTGAGTTACTGTTAAAAATAATATATAGAGTTAGTTACCTTCGGCAGTGCCTTAAAAACATTAAAGAACACAGTTTAAATCGAAATTAGTCAACTTAACATTTGAAATGCATTTTGAATCGAATTTTTCTTAACTTTATAGCAGGAAAATTGTGAAAGAATCCATAAGGAAACAAACCTTTAGACTTTTTATATAATTAGAAACAATTTTTGTTTAGTTTGAAGGTTTGAATTATCTTCTACATTTGTTATATAGATTTAGGTTATATTTTAGTGCCTATTTCTTTCAGTGTAGTGCAAAAGAAAGAGGCAGCTATAAATGCAAGCGAAAGAGAGGAGTGTGGCGCGTTGCAGCTGCAGCTAATGAAACACATCTCTTCGCTGGGTGGACCGCAGCAAGACGTGTTTAAATTTAGTTTTCGTTAATTTTCGTTTGTTGTCTTCTGTTGTCCAGCGGTTCCCTTTGCCCTGCCCCTTGCCCCGGCACCCTGCTCCTCGTTGTGTGTCCTCGTTGTTGTTGGTATCAGCTGATAAGAGCGTTGCGGTCGTCAATTTGTAACGAAACATATGTTTGCCCCAAGTGACAGGCGCACTCACGCTGCGTTCTCGTCCGCTGATAACAGCAGCGGGGGTAAAAATACAAACAAAGATGAGAAGGGAATTGGAAAGGGGTCAGGGGGAAGGGCAACTGTGAGTGGCTGTGACTCAGGCTTCGGTCAATGTCCGACGGGTACGAAGGGCTCTAAATAAAGGGGGGCTTACCCTTGAAAAGCTCTAACTTGCTTCAATTTTCGGGTTAATATGATTAATATAATTCTTAAAATAAGGAATTTTGTTTGAAATATATTTATTAATAAATATTAGTTAGATTTCTGACAGAACTTCCATCAGAAAAACTGTTAAAGATCAAATACTGAGTGGCTTTTAGTTATAATTCAGGGCATCCAACTGGAAATGCGAGAAATCATCGATATATTGTTACCAAATCGATATTAGCCACGAGAATCAATATATCGAACCACCACCACCCGCTTTTTTGTTTTGCAATTCGTAGAACAATAAGATCGTAGAATATTATTATTTAAAATTACCATATTGTTTATATTGGACTTTTCCCTTCAATATGATCACAATTCCTCGCAGTAATCCGTGAATTTTAGTTCCCTTCCGTTCACATTCCTCGACAGTTGTCGTTCAGAGAAGAATATGTTTATTTTCCCGGAGTTTTCCGTAGCTGTACACATATTTACCTTATTACTTCGCTTAATGCCAATACCCGATGTCCGCATATCTATTTCACATGTTTATCCTTTGCCGCTTCTTTTTCTTCATGTTTACGTTTTGCATTAACTCACATATCACATTTTATTTTTTCATTTCTCATTTTCTTGGCCTTCTCTACGCGGGTTTTTTTTTTTTTTGTATAGATAATTTTTGCCTGCCACTTTTGCGGTTAATTAAGCCTTGCGGTCGCTTATTTTATGTAAATAAATGATAAAATACGCGCACACACACACATGCAGTGTGTAGAAAAACGAACAGTTCGTGACCAGCTGCGTCCGAGGGAAATTTGTGAGCGACTTACGTGTTTGCGGTCTGATTTGTTAGTTAATTTGTATTTGCTTATTGATAGCGGGCCAAGTAAGCCCCAAAAATGTCGATGGTTTAATTTGGAAATGTTTATAAATATATATAATATATACGTTCTATGTTTGCCCCATTAAATATCTGCTTAAATCTGTAAAAAGTGTGACATTCTGGAGCTGGGATCACTTACTGCACATATGTAAATATGTATTATAATAATGTTTTATTTTACACTTTCAGGGCCATTCTTCCGTACTTTGATAACTCCTAGCCAAAGAATCTCCGGAGAAGGGAAATTATTCATTAATTAAATTAACAGAATACTGTAACAATAATAAAAAATAAAATTATAGGAATTAATTTTGCTTTAAATATAAAACACTTTTTTACATGTAAATTAAATTTTTTACATGTAAATATATTTATTATTATACACTATTTAACATTGGATTCTTGTAAACTTTCCACAACCGCCATCTATAGGCGGGAGTCAACATCTTACATGCATGTAAAAAATTTGTACGGGGAAACAACTTATTTGGAACTTCTTATTGCCAAAAAAATAAAGTAACAGGCGAACAGAGATCAGTAGAGCAGCGATGCATTTATTTATTTATGTGGTAACGTCAGTTGTTGTTATTGTAGCGGCAACAATAAAACCTCAGATGGCACTGCACGTGCCGCCATCTACAGGCGGTACTTTTTTTTTCGTGGTGTAATTGATATGCATGTGGCGCTGCACGTTTAGTACAGCCTTTCCTTGCCGCCATCTATAGGTGGTAGTTACTTTTACTTATGTTTTTGAGTTGCAGATGGCGCTGCGCGTCTTTTACAGTCGCCTTGACATAGTTTTACATACGCTGTTGCTGAACTAAACGATCTACTGACGTCACCGCATAAATAAAAAGTGCATCACTGCTCTGCAGATCTCTGTTCGCCTGTTACAGCGAATGTAAGAATCGGGCAATTGTTGTTAGTGTTTCGGCAACAACAAGTTCCCAATTCGGAGTTTTCCCTGTACAATTTTACCAAATGCATGGCTTCATGTACCAGGCGCTCAGAAGGCAGCAGAATGTTGATTAAGTTGGTAAATTATAATAGGCACTCTCCCATCACCCGCTCTATCAATGACGTCATCGCAAAAATCACCGCCAGCGCATTGTCGTTCTTCTGTTTGCTGTTGGCCTGCTACCCGAAATAGGAGAAGTGGACAATTTGTTCGGCAATTTCTATATAATGTTCCTATTAAATGTTGTTGTTGTTGTTGTTAAAATATTGTTGTAGGATATTGTTGTAAGATATTGTTGTAAGATATTGTTGTAAGATATTGTTGTTGTTCTTGTAAGCAACAAGAAGATCCTAAGCCTAATTTCATTAAATGCCTGGTTTCATGTACTAGGCGCGCAGAGTGCAGCAGCAGTTCGATTAACTATCATTTTATACAGCAGCTAATAACTGTCTCTCGCACTCACTCTCGCACTCACTCTCGCACTCACTTTCGCACTCACACTCAATCTCACTAGATCTCGGTCACGCTCTCTCGATTTCGCTTTCGCTCTCTCTCCGTCCGCAATATGAATATCCCACTCGCCATCAGAGATGCTCACATGGCTATATTGTACTATTCGGACAAAATGCACCATGTAGATAGAATTTAACTTAAAATAACATTAATTAATACAAATACAAAAATTAAAATATATTTATTGTAATACTTAAATCAGCGCTGCAAGCACAAATAATGTCAGCATATTTATTACAAAAAATTGCAACAAAATTATATAGTAACATATTCTGTGTTGGTATTTAATGTTACATTTTACATTACATAATGTAAATAATTTCAGCGTGTGCATTCCATACTTATGATTTAATCTAAAAGTCTTCGACGATCAGTGCGGTTCCAGCTAGAAGAATCTGCTCCGATGTTCCTGCTAAAATATCCACATTTAGGTGACAAATCAACTTGTCCCGACTGCTTCGGGAGTATAAAGGTAATTTCGGATTTGATTCGTTTCGTTGGGCCGTATACAACGAGTTTTTCCCATATTTCGAGGATCCTAAAGATGCCGGATCAGCCTGCCCTTTGACTTTGTAGCCGATGTATAGGGGGTTCGATCTTTCCATTCCACTCTTGGCGCCATCAATCTGAAATAGAAAATAACCTCATTAAATTTAGTTCAGTTAAACAACAAATTGTTTAAAATATTTTAACTCATTCCATGTCAGTTTCGTCTTCAGCTAGTTTTCCCACCTTCTAAGCAAATTCATCCACCTAAACTCTTTAAATCGGCTAGCAATGTTGTCAACCTTTTCGGTATTTTACAGTCCTCTTTCGTTTTTCCTTATTTATTTAAAAGTAAGTATAAGATTATGATCTTGCAGATTAAGAATCAATAAAGACATGAAATATATATTTATTTTACAGTTGCGATTGTCTGCAAGGAACCGATAGTACCGGACTGAAGTTATCGATAAATTCGAGAGTGTCGACAGTGTCAGCTCTACTGTGCCGGAATGTCAATCAAATGAAAACAAAAAAAAGAAGCGGCGTGAAAAACTGAAAAGGACGGAAGGAAAAACATTTCGCAATTCCCCTCGATGCGGTAATCGAAACAGGATCGCCGGAAGGAATAACCGACTCGGGGCACGGGGAGCAGGCACCAAGGGCCGGATGGAGACGCACTTTATGGCCAAAATGGGGAAGGTAAGACAAAGAGACGGAGGAGGCGACGCACAGAAGCCAGAAAGAAGGTGGATTAGGGGGAGCGCAAGCCGACAGTTAAAGGGGGCCTGGCGGGGATATGCAGCATATTTTCCAAAAACTTTAAAGACGGAAGCTATATGTATGAAATTTCGAAACCGAATCTCTAATTAACAGTCGCAAATCCCTCTGGTTACAATCCCTTAAGAAGATCAATTGTAGAGATCAATGTGCCGATAATTAACTTTAAAAACTAGTTCCTATAAGCTGTAACTAATATAACTCTAAAATATGATTGATATTCTTATGCCCCTTCTATATATTGCCATTAAATCCTTAAAATTCAATCCCACACTCACTTTTAATGGAGCCAGCTTGAGGATTGTTGTTGAGGAATCATCTTCCGAGTTTTCCAGTCCACAAGTTCTCAGCTCCAGGCGTTCGGAGGAAACTCCCGTCCTGCGAGACTGCAGCAGCTTCAGGCAGGCCAAGAGGTTCTCGCAGTTGAAGACATGAATCAAATTGATTTCTGTGCCGAATTCCAGAGACAGTTGCTCCCGGAAACGCTGCTCGGCAGCCTGGGCTCGAACGATGAGGGCTCTGAGAAAGTCCACGGCACTGGTGCTGCCAGGACCAGTCCACAGTTTAAGCCAAATGGCAGGGATCTGTGTTAAGTTGGTAAATAACTCTCGCATAAATTCTCTCCCTCCTCAAACTTACCTGCTGCTCGGCCAGAGTCCTCAGTGTGCTGTCGTCCACCTCCTGCGACTCCTTTAGCCAGGCATGCATCTGGGACAGGGTCTGGTGCACAGTGCGGTACAGATCGGCGCCCACTTTTAGCTCAGCGAGCACAAACAGAGCCCAAGGTGACTCGCCGGGTTCGCTGGTGGCCTCCTTGGCCGTCTGGGCTATGGTACAAGATCCGGCCAGCTTCCGCCACAGATTCAGTAAGGGCTTAATTTGCTGCTCCAGTTTCTGACGATCTGTGATGGCCTCGCCAGCTTCCGCAGTGGCCCCAGCATCACCATCCACTCGCCTGCCATAGTGCAAGCCACGCAATTCTTTGATCACTCTCTTGGCCTGCTCGATTTCCCTCTGCTGCTGCGCCTGACTGGCCAAGCCGTACATGCTGGGCTCATCCTGGTCGGGCAGCTTCTCCAAGGCCGCGTAGTAGTCCTGCAGCTGGTTACTCGTGGGTATGGATAGGAACGACAGGCCGAGGGGTGACCAGCGGTTGCTCAAGACTTCGGCACTGCAGAACTGATTAAGGTAACTCCTGAGGATCTCCAAGTCCCTTAGATTGTTCACGCGTCCGCCAAAGGCCAGGGCTTCGCTCAGATGCTGCAGAAGCTGCCAATCGCATTTGCCCGAGTTGAGGTGCGGATCCAACCATTTGAGGATTCCCAAAGCGGCTTTGAGGTCCGCCTCCCCGAACTCGTAGTACTTAGACCAGCCCTGCGGTATAAACTGACGCCTCTGTTGCAGGACGGCCGTCAGGATGAAGTAGACCAAGCGCATCTTGAGGCTCTTCGGTTGGTTCCTCACATTCTGATCCTGATCGGCGGCGTAGTTCTGCACCAAGCGCATTACGACCTGCTTGAGTCCGCGGGGCTGTTCATACCGCACCTTCAGGCACTTGAAGACCGCCGACTCGGAGAATCCCTCTGTGGACTCGCACAGCAGCCACAAGCGGAACTCCTTGGACTTTTGCATCTCACTCAGTTCCCGCTCCATTTGCGTGAGGAATTCGGGCACCAAGTGCACGTTCTTAACACACAACCAGTGGCCATCGATGGCGGCTTGTCTTAACTCCGCGAGAACTCTCTTCTCGGAGCCCCTTCCTATGGCCAGTTCTCTGTACTTTTGATTGCTCCACTTTCTCAATTCGGTGGTGGGATCGTTCTCGGCCTGACTGATCATCAGAATGGGGCGATCAGAGCTGCTTTGTTGCAGCAACTGCTCCACGGAAGGTTGGGTCGAGGCGTCCGGCGAGATTCCCAACAGATCACTGCTCACGCGGCGCAGCTGTTGTAGCATCAAGTCGGGCCGAAAGATCTGGGCAATAAGCACCCGCTGGAAGCTCGTGCCCAAGGCAGCTGTAACCATAAATATTTCATAAGTTAAATCTTATTAATTGCAGTGTATTCTCCAACTCACACAGCACGTCATCAGCTTGAGATTCTATAAATCCCCGCCAGATGTAGTCCTTATCCAGCTGCAGTTTTCCTCGCAGATCCGGAAAGAACTGTAGCAGCATGGCCAGCTTTAGTTGCGCCTCCTTGGTCATGCAGTCGGGCAGTTTTCCCATCTGACTGAGCAGCATGCTGCCATCCGAGCTGCCCATAAAGTTGTTCACAAACAGCTCCCACTCCTTGGGGTTGAGCTTGTCGGGATATGCCTGATGGCACACCCACAGGGACAGGGCCAGCTGACTGTCCCGGGACGTGGCTCTGGCCAGGTTCATGTAGACACTCCTCACCAGTAACTCGTAGACCTTGGCCTCCTCCCGCTGGTTCTTGGAGAGCGCTCCCAGAAAGAGTTCGATGTAGACCAGAGCGGATAGCTCGTAGCCCTGAATGAGACCGGCGTAGAATGAAGAGGCCCGGGCGCATAGCTCCCTCAAAGAACCGAACTGGGCCAGCAGAGTGTCCTTGATCCTTCCGCTCTGCCTAAGGGCCTCATCGATCTCGGCGCTGCTTTGCTTCACCTCATTTAAGCTGGCCAACAGCTGTTCGTTCCGCAGGATATCGCCCTCCGATTTGGAGAGTTGCTCTAGGAGCTTGTCCTGCATATCCATTCGCTGCTTGAGCAGATCTCCCTCCCTCTGCAGCAACTCAATCCTCTGCTGTTCCAGCTCCGCGTTCTTCAGAACTATCGCCTTGGACATGAGCTGATCGGTCAGGCCACCGGCTGTCACCGTGAATCTCAGGAGGTTGAGTTGACTCCTCTGCTCTCCGGGTAACTCCAGGCGATGCGATTTGCTGATCAGCACCAATTGGAAAGCCTCGTGGAGATCCACCAGCTTGGCGCCTATGGCCAGTTGCCTCTTGTTGAATCGCACATAAGTGTGTCCCTGCAAGAGTTGCAGGAGAGGCGGACGCAGCTGCTCACAGTCGGTGACTAGCAGAGTCTTGCCAAAGCGCACAGCCAGCTCCAGCTGGTAGGCCAACCTTTCGTTGCCGTGAGTGGTCATCTCGCAGGCCCTGCCGCTTCCCTTGAGATGTGCCATCAGCCACTGGGCAGCCGTTTGCGTGGGATCCAGGAGCAGGGGAATGGGACAGGCTCCATAAGGTAGAGACAGCATCTCCCCCAGCAGAGCAGCGCTCTCAATGATCTGGGCATCCCTCGCCAGACCCTGGCTCTCCCATATGATTTGCTGCTGTTCCGTGAGCAGGGATTCCCGAAGATTAAAGTCCTGCGGCAGGCGGAAGTCCACTGCGAGGCGTTTCATGGAGGAGCTGAGAAGGAAATTATCAAATAATCAATGTTTTTACAGGGCTAAACACTAACCTCCTCTGCTCCAGACCCAATCCTGCATAGTAATTGACGGCAATGGCTATTAGCAAAGTCTTGGCATCCAGAGTTTTGTGGGCCTTCTTCAGTTCCGACAGCTGATCGCTCCATGTGGCATATTCCGCACTTAGCTTACCCACTAGGAGCTCTGCTGCCTGCAAAGTGCCACTGGCTTCCTGGAGTTTCAGCTCCAACACAGCTGCCTCCTGGGTGTAGGTCTGCAATTTTGCAGACAACTGCTTAACCCTCTTATCCACATCGTCGAGGCCGCTGGCAAGCTCCTGCATTTCATCCTCGGCAGCGTTAAGGTTCTTCTGGAGCTCGTTCTGCTCGCGCTCGAGTGGCTTGATGCTCTGAATGACCCGGGAATAGCGGACACTGGCCTGCACCCAAGCAGCCAAGGGAGCAGCGGCTGCCGAGGCGCGTTTGGCATTCTTGGACTCGTAGGAATCGCCCTTGGCGAGGAGCAATCTCTCCACGGCCTCGCAGTTTTCGGGACTGATTCGAGCGGGGTCCAGGGATCGGATGTCCTCCTTGACGCCCCGCTTGGCCAGAAAGGTTTTCATGCTGTTCCACGAAGTGTCTCTGATGCCCATCAGTCGGAGCACGCCCTCCAAGATGTCCCTCACTGCCTCGGGCGGCGCTCTCAGGGATCTGATTTCGCTGAGGGCCTCGGACTTGATCTGACCCACTGCATTGCTGGCCTCGGCCAGGATCGGCTCCACCTCGGCCAGCTCCTTTTGGATTTCCCTCTGCCGGAGCTTCAGCTGTTCGCTGCTCTTCTGGGTCTCTTGCTTCAGCTCCAGCATGCTGGACTTTTGCTCATTGGCATTCCTCATGGTGGCCGAGATCATCTCAAGGGCATCGTTGGCCAGCTGCCGCTTCTCGCCGAGCGCCTGCTCCTGAGCAGCGGCATTCGACTTCAGGGTGTCCACCAGAGCGTGGGCCGAGGCCAGCTTATCCACACCCATTTGCAGCTTGCCCAATCTTAGGTCGATCTCGTTGGCCGCATTGCTGTACATGTGGAAGTAGCTGCGGATGAGTTGGAGGAACCTCTGCGAGGGCTGATCCGCTGGGAGTTCGTCGAATATGTCTGCAAAGTGACTGCACACGGGCACCTTTCCCCGGCCACTGGAGGAGGCAACAGATTCATTCAGGAGCTCGATGTACTGCTTTGGGAGCATGGCCAGGGTTTCCCTGGACTCCGCTCTCACATAAAGTATGTCCATCTGCCGATGCAGGGCGGGATAGGTGTTGAAGTAGTCCTGCACCTTGGCACTACTGGGATCCAGCACCAGGATGATGTGGAGGTTCTCACGGGCACCTAGAAATGTGGAAAAATTATATTCAATCGAGTTATCGCCAGAACTGCCTTACGCTTCATAAAATATGTTCCCAGCGATTCCTGGAATCCCTCCAGCTGTGCCGCCTGCTTCAGTGTGCTGGCTACCGCCTCCAGATCGTCGCCAAACAGTTCCAAGATCTCGCTGCCCTCGAGCAGGGCCTCTATGGGCTTCAGGATGTCCGGGACATAGCTCAGCCAGCAGTGCTCGATGAGCAGGTAGCTCATCTGCTGCTCCAAAGCAGCCGTTTGCATGGCCAGCTTCAGATCATTATAGAACTCGGTGAGATCGTAGGAGGAGCCTCCCTGCAGAGTCAGCACCTTGGCCTCCTGCAAGGTGGCCGCCGTGTATATCGCATCCAGGTGTCGTCCCCCAGACTGGCCCAACACCAGCAGGTGGGCATCGGTTCGGGACAGGACTCGAGCTATTTTGGCCGTGTGATGCAAGAGCTCCTCGGTAATGGGGGCCGTGATGCTGTAGCTTTCGGTATCTTTATGGGAATGAAGCGAAATATGTTAGTTAAGAGAAAGAAGTTTAAGGAAGTTTGAATGTTTCGTTAATAGATCGGTGGGTCGATTGATTTTCCTAAAAACAATATCTATTTTATAAGTATATATTCTATTGATTTATAAAAGAGTTGATCTTAGGATATCTTGTTCTTTTTCCAAGTAGATCTCTCATGGCAGATACTCTCCTCTCGTTTCTCTGTGTACTTTCAGTGGATGACACCCGAGGAGGAGGCGCGCCAGAAGTTCATCATGCGGGAGCGGGATCGCGAGCGGAAGCGGATCAAGCGCTTGAATCCCGAATACCGGCAAATGGAACGGGAGCGGGATCGGTTTCGCAAGCAGACGCCCAGGCCCAGTGTAGTTATCCCCGATTACCACAAGAATACCTAAAGAAAACCATGTCCTTCTCTTGCCTTGAAACTGCAACTTTAACATTGATGCGTGAGCAGAACTTATACCTTTAGGATGTAGCTTAAAAAAGGAGTTTTTAAATGAGGAATCTTTGACAAAAAGAATAACAAAAAGCACAATATCTAGTTTACCATTAGGCGTATTTAATAGAAGGACTTAAATAAGTTTCTAGCTAGAAAAAGCAAAAGAATCCTAAAGATTCTTTGATTTAACCCACAATTTATGCTCAATACTCACTGCATATGGTCACCTGTCTCTGTACCTCCTCCAGCCACTCGTCATGGCTTAAACAATGCAGTTGTCCCCGCGATTTTGGCGATTTGGGCACAAAGAATACTTTCTATAAGAAAAACAACTTGTATTTTCTGCAAAATCTCAAAGGGAAACAGTTCCGAGCTTGAACTCACCTCCTTGCCATAATATTTGCGCATCGTCTGCTTGAGTATTGCCTCGAATTGCTGAACATGCTCCTCGCTAATCAATCTATCCCGGAACATGCCCAACAGTTCGCAGTTGAGGGCCTGAAAGGGTACGCAAATTTGTAAATTGATTACTCATAAACTGAGAGAAAAAAAGGTGAAGAAAGCTCAAAGTATATATAAAAAATATTCCCTTTGAAAGTTAATGAGGTAGAAATATTATTTATAAATTATTTTCCACATTTTTGGGATAACTTTCTGCCCCCCAAACCCACCTCATTGAAATCAGCGGGATAGTAAACGAGGGCATCCAGCAGCTTCATGATGCATTTCGGGCTAAACTGGTAGTGCGCCTGCCTGGCTCCTGTCGCGGTGAAGGTGGCCTGCAGCTAAAAACGGGGCAAAGTCAATTAGCAGGTGCTCAGGGGAAGGCGGGCTAACTCTAACCTTCTCGAAGCACTCCATCAGTGACTCGCTGACGTGCTGCAAATTGACCCCGCCTGCTCTTCCTTTGAAGTGCTCTGCCAAAAGAGGTTCCAATCGCCGCTGGACGATTTCCAGCATATCCTGGCTGGTGGGTCGGGAGACGCGCAGAAACTGATTGATAGCAAAGTAGCGCGGTGCGATTTTCAGGGGATTGCCGCTAATGGAGGCGCAGATTTGCAATCCAATCACGGCAATCCATTCCAGATTTTCGGCATAGAAGCCACCCCTTTGGGCCAGTTGGAGCAGCAATTCCACCACCTCGCAGGCTCCCCAGGAGTCCAGCTGACATAGGTCCAAGTTCTTCATGAAGAGCACTAGCCTGGCCTGCTTTGGTCGGTACTCTCGTCCCTTGATCCCACTCACCGTGACGCAGTGCGTCCGCAGAGTGTGCAGTATGTAGCTCGGAGTTAGTTGGTTCGAGCAATTAATGGTCACCAACTGGTAACCGGAATTCTCTAACATTGCTCGCTGGATGAGCAGGGTTTTCCCCGCTCCACTTGGTCCGATCAGCATGAAGGGGTGGATTCTGTTGCCTTGAGATCCCAGCAGGCTTTCCAGGATGTCCAGATACGATCTCACATAAGCTGTGACTATCAGTTGTGAGCCCTTTTCGGGCGTCTCCACGGCATCCACTGGATACTGCTCCAGGGAATTCCTTCGGCTGTCATAATATGTGAGTTCTGCATAGTTGGGATTGGCTATATAAAGATTGGCATGCTTCAGGATCAGTTGGGCGAACTCCCGCTGATGATCGTTGGGCAGGTAGCCAAAGAGAGCCCTCAGCGTGGCTGCTCCGTACTCCTCCAGTGACTGGGCGCCATGAAGTTGCAGCAGCAAAGAGCGGAGTAGGTGGGCGCGATGGATACCAGGCAGGTGGCTGCTTAGATATTAATTATCAGATATTAATTACTATATATTAATTATTTATTTATGATTTTACCCCAACAACTGCTGGTTTTCAAGCCAATCCGCGGCGTAGCGAAAGTTGCCATCAACATAATTGTGCAATAGGTCTCCATAGGGTTCCTTAGACAGTTCATGCTTGAGTATTTCCTCAGTTGGATAGCAGTCATAGCTTACGGAAGTCATAATATTAGTTAAATTCATTTTATTTATAACAAATAATTCCCACCTCATGTTGACAATGCCCATGCGTGAAATGGTGGCTGGAGAGGCATGTCTCACGTCATCCGTTTCGAAAATAAAATTAACATTGCTTCCGAATTGTATTCGCCAGCCCGAGGGTAAGGTCAAAAGTCTAGAAAAATAAGGTTTTTCAAACCGGATTAAAGCCTAATTTCTAGAGCACTCATTTTCAAATAAATCCTAAAAGGTTTAAAGGTTTAATTCTGAGGATTCAGTTCTTGCTTTACGAACCCATCACAGTTTCAAGATAAGATGCAAGGACATTGCCATTTACCACTTAAGACCACGTTTAGCCTAGAACACTAGAACACTGCCCCGAGCTTGAGATCGAGACAACAAGACCCAAGAGCCCCAACAACATTCTGCCGACTGCCGTTTGCAACCAACCAAAAACCACTCTCTCTGTGTCATTTCAGCTGATGACACCCGAGGAGGAGGCGCGCCACAAGTTCATCATGCGGGAGCGGGATCGCGAGCGGAAGCGGATCAAGCGCTTGAATCCCGAATACAGGCGCATGGAGCGCGAGCGCGATCGATTCCGCAAGAAGGCACGACGTGCTAACGTAGCATTTTTCCAATATTCTATATAATTATATATATCTGTTAAACGCACACACTCTCGAACTCCCGTAACACACACGACACACGCACTGCACACAGCACACGCACACCACACAGGGCTTGAGATTAGGCGGGAAGGCTGGGTGGGGGGTTGGGGCGTTATAGTAGCAGCAGCAGGCAATCCCGGGACAGTTGACACTCTCTGAACCTTGCGACAAACTCCCACAGTTTTTGTGGCACGGAACACAGTGCTTTAATATGATCTCCACCTCTTTTCTCTCTCTTCCGTTTCCACCAGCAGTTGACGCCCGAGGAGGAGCTGAGACTGAAGATGATCCAGCGGGAGCGGGACCGGGAGCGGAAACGGATCAAGCGCATGAACCCCGAGTACAGGCGGCTGGAACAGGAACGTGATAGGGACAGGAAGAAGGCCCGGCGGGCCAACGAGGCCTTCAGGCAGCTGGAGAAGTTGCGCGACAAGATCAGGAAGGACCGAAAGAAGGGGCTGCTGGTCTCGGATCCGCTGCAGCTGCCGCCGGAGTTTGCGAACATGATACCGCCAGTGCCTGTGAATGTAAAGCCCGAGGTGGGTCTGCCACCGCCGCCCCCCCAGCAGCAGCAGTCAACGACGCAGCAACAGCAGCAGCAGCAGCAACAGTTGCAGCAGCAGCAGCAGCCGGCGCAACTGCAGCAGCACCAGCCAACGCCGACGCACCTGCAGGAGCAGCAGCAGCTGAGCCACCAGTTGGCGCATCAGCGGAACCGCGCCATGACCACCAGCACGCTCACCCAACTGGCCACGCCGCCCGCCCATGCCACGCACCTGCAGCAACTGAACAAGCTGCAGCAGCTGTACCCGCCCCGGAGCTTCGGCCACCCCGGCCTGCCCATTGCCGGCGTGGCGCTGATGCCACAGCTCTGCCATCCCATCCTGCACCAGAACCTAAGTGCCGCCACCCTTTATGCGGGCCCGCCCAATGGCATCAAGCAGGAGTACGGCCAGGATGTGTCCGCCTCGGCCATGGCAGCGGCCCAGGCGGCAGCCCTGGCCTCGCTTAGGAATCCCCAGCAGCAGGAGGATGCCGAAATGGCCCTGAATCTCGAGCCGGAGATCATACTCCACACGGCGTCTGATGTGAATCCCGCTGCCCAGCCAGCGCAGCAGCAGCAGCATCACTTCAGCGCCCATCAGCAGCAACAGCATCAGCAGCAGCAGCAGCAACATCATCTCCAGCAGCAGCAGCAGCAGCAACACTGCAGCATGTTCCAGCACATGGCTCCGCAGGCGCACATGCAGCACATGCGTTCCACGGTTCTGCCACCGCCGCCGCCGCCCCCATCGCTGGCCCTGCCACCGCTGCCGCCCCCGCCACCAGCAACGCACCAGCAACAACAGCAACCGGCTGCGACGCCACAGCAACTGCAGCAGCAGCAGCAGCATGCGCCGCAGTGAGGTTTACACTCGCCCTTAGTCCTAAGCTCAACTCTCTCTCTCTAGCCAGCTAAGCGCATCCGAATGGTTGCAACGCCTGGAGTTGTGATCTTCATAAGTTGTGTGATTATCCCCGCTAAATGTATTACGTTGCCAGCAAGCGAGCAGAAACCTTTTTCTAATTTCTTTACAAGAGCACAAAAAAGAAGATATATTTCTAGCCATTCTCATATTTTTCTTAAAGTTTCTTGAAGTTTCTATCTTCACTGGCAAGCAGGTGTTCTTTTAAATATAAATTCACAAAAATAAGCTGCCAAAATGTAAGATAATTTATTATGAATGAGCTAAAAGCCATTTAAGATCAACTTTCGTTTCAATGGCATTTTGTTTTCATAACTAAAATTCTTCAAATAATTTCCGACAGATAAAAAAGGAATTAATAATTTTGTTAATGAAATCTAATAGTTCTTATTGGATACATGAGTCTCAAAGTTATATTACATTTTTGTTTTTAAAGGCAACCCGTTGTGATAAAAAATTCCCCTCTGGCTAAAGAGGAGAATAATCTGTGTTGCAAAAGGTGTTTAAAAATATGATTTCAATATTAAATATTTAAAAAAAACCTGTCAAAATAGCTTATGATATATTGTCATTCTTAAAAAAACGAAATTCCTTGTAATCTTTAAACTACATGCAATATTATTTAAGCTATCTCTTGTTTCGAAGTCAGGATAGCAAAAAATATTGATACATCGATTCTTTATCGATATTTGACGTGAAAGTCGATATTTTAATATTGCAATATATGTGGGATAAATTGATATTTGATTTAAAATATTTAATTTAAACATTAAATAACATTTTCCGATGTTTTTCGATCAAATCGAAATGCGATAGTTTTCGTATTAATTTCTCGATAATTACAATATGGTATTGAGTTGAAATGTCATTGGATTGGACATTTCCCCACAACATATAAACCTTTTTGATTTCTTTTATAAGAACCCGTAGCAATCACAACTCGAAGGACTCGCTCGCATTCTCACCCTCCCCCCCAATCACACACACACACACTCATGTTCATTTCTGTGTATGTTAAGTAGACGCCATTTGTAAAATGCCGTTACGTATTACGATCCGTAAAGCGTTACGCATTACGTTAGTTTATTGATTAATGGGCTTCCCCGTCATTAGTTTTCAGCATTTTCTCTGTTTTTTAGGTCTGTACGAACGTATGTATTATTGTTTAGACGCTAAGTGATAGACGATACGATATTATGCAAGTTTAGGATGATACGATCTACCATATAACTAACGATAACTGTATACATATATGATGTAATTCATATAAATAGAGTATGGCCAGCCGCAAAAAATAATTATTACGAATTTATGCGCAAAATGAAATACGAGCGAAATATAAGCAGCGAAGCGAGTTTTGCTAAAAACATGAATCAAAGGTGTATTAAATGGGGTGGGTTTACGAGGGAAAGAAAATATCGATATATCTATACTGTATATATCTACTGTAATGAATAATATAAAAAGATTTAACTTCACTCACTTGTTATCATCCAGAACCGAGTTAAGTGCCTCTATCCACTCTGGATCGATGCTGCCATCGCAGACGATCCACGAATGGACTTGGTTTGGCTCCTGATTCACCGCCACCGCCGTGTGTGTAAGGACGCCATCCTGCCACTGACGCGTATCCGCATCCAGGCGACCCAGCAATTGAACACGGCTCATGGACTTGGGACTGATGGTGTGCACTCTCAGCTGGGAGCCACTAAGAGCCTGCCTTAGCAGGGCCATAACGGTGGACTTTCCGCAGCCTGGCGGACCGACTAGTACCACGCCCATTCGCTTCTGAAGCTGCTCGTGCAGCTGCAGTGCCTTTTCAATTTGCCTCTCACTCCGGCACAGTCCCAGGTGGGCGAAGGCCGAGGCCAGCGATTGATGGAGTAGGGTTTCCGGTGCCGGCGAGCTGCCAATCTCGGGGAAAACATTCCGGAGCAGCATCTCGAATCGTGACACATCCTGCGGGGCCAGCTTGGACATGGTGGATGAACGCAAACAACGTACCACCACGGACATCTCCTCGTTGGCGGTGGAGGAGGCTGCTAATTGACCCCTCAAACCCTCGCCGCATACGAGGAGCACTGTCTTCAGTTCCCGGAGTCCCCAATCGTAGTGTCGCTGGGCCGAAAGCATCTTGCCACACAAATCGAAAAGCTCCACGATGCGGGATGCAACGGCGGTGGCCTCGGAGAAGCCTTCGACAAATAACATTACCCGGGCGATTTCGCCCGGCTCCGGCTGTTGCATCACAATGGGACGGAATAGAGCCTGGATGTTTCCGGGCAGCTTCTGTCGACCGCCGTACTCGGCTCCGGCCGGATTTAGGGTCACAAAGATGCCGCAGTGCTGGTTGAGTTCGACCTTGGGAGAGGATAATATTAATGTTAGCTTTTAGTCTGTATTTACGGGGACTTAATAAGGGATTTAAGTACTCGAATTTCAAGTCTGAACGCGAGCTTAGGGATTTTTGAATTTTTAAAAGTTTAAAGTTTAAAGTTTAAGTCCAGTCCCGAGTCCATAGAGGCCATTTTAAATTATAATTTGTTTCACCTGAAAAGCCACTCAAGTTGCACCTTTCAACTATAGACCATAAACCATTATTCCTGCCCCAGCAATTTCATTTTGAATCCATTTCATAACTCATCCTGCTCACCTGTCGCTCGCCAATCTGTACGCTGCTGGCCCGCTCCTTCAGGGCGCTCTGGATGGGCTGGATCAGCATGGAGATGGACGAGAGGGTGGCCTCCTGCAGCCGGTTGAATTCATCAAAGCAGCCCCAGGCACCGCAGCGAGAGAGACCAGTGAGGATGAGGCCCATCGACTCGGTGTCCACATTCTGCAAACATTTCAAGGCATAATGACGAATAGCTTGGGATTACCATGCACTCAGGGAAAAATATGTATAGTAAAGAGTATTCTTTAACTTATAACTTTTCTGCTGCTTAAAATATTATTAACTCTTGCCTATAAATCTAAAAAATTAAATTCCGAAGAAACTTCCATTTGAAACCCCCCGTTTTGGACCGTGCATCGTCACTCACCTCGTCGCAATTGAAAACCAACACTAAGCGCCCCAGCATGGCCCCCAGGGCCTTGACGCACTCCGTCTTGCCGGTGCCGGCGGGTCCGAAGGGATTACCACCCAGGCCCATGTGCATGGCCTGCGTGAGGATGAGATAACACCGGTGGGTGAGACGCGTGTGAACCAGTTTGCTGGCCTGGCCGAGGAACTCGTAGGCGTATTCAAATTCGGCATAAACCATGCGGACGCACACTTGTCGATTGTTGGCATTAACCCCGCCCGATGATGCCTTTCCAAGGTAATATCTCAGTTGACACAGCCAGTGCCAGTCGCTGGTGTGGACCACATTGTGCTTCTGCAGCTCCTCCACCACCCCGGAGTAGTGTACAAGATCCAGGAGCAGGGCCCTTAGTTTGAGACTTATCAGAGTGCCATTAGGGGATCTCTGCTTCAAGGCGGCCAGGTGGGCGATTTCATTCTTAAGCTGTTGCTCCAGTTTTCCCAAGGACATGCCACCGATGGCCTGCTCGGTCTGGCGGGTGAAGTGCAGAGCCCGGGATGTGGCCAGCACCTGGCTGGCATAGGTCTGGAGGAGCTTCTCATTCAGGTTATCACTGGCGCCGTTGGTGCCGGTGTAGCACTCGTAGATCTGATCCCGCAGCGTGTCCTGGACCACAGTCACCAGTTTATTTAGCCAGATCTAGGAAAATATAGGAGAAAACTTTTATTTAAGGATGTCTATTTAGAGGAAAAGTATAAAAAATTAACAAAAATATCGACATATCGAAAATTGCGTTAATTTTGATAAATCGTCACATATTTAGCGCTTAATATCATATATAAATATTGTAATTTTAGATATGTCGAACTTTTAATAATCGGAAAACATAGCTCTTAACGTTCAAATATCGATATTTGCAATAAATTATCAAAAAACCGTTATCTTTTCGGATTATATTGGTCCGATATAGCAATAACGATTTATCGCGATTTATTCAACGTTAAAATATCGATTTATGTATCGAAATTTGCTTTAAAAGGCAATATAGTATGGATACGTCTATATTATCTGCCTTACTTTAATTTTCTGTCACTCTTTTAATATAAAAGTGTAATAAAATTAATAAATAAATAAATCAAATCATTTTTAGTTTCAAAACTACTTTTTTTAAGTGTTCCAGACTCACCTCGATGTCGCCTCTCATCTCTACCGGCTGGCTTAGCTTAAGCTCATCGCCCTCGGCACTGTGCACGGCCGTGATGCTGTATTGATTGATATCCGAGGATGTCCGGGGATTAGAAGGAGTCGCCTCCGCAGCCAGCTGCCGGATGCTGAGACTGTGGCAGCCGGGGAAGAGCTTGCGGATGTGCCGCTGGATGACATCCGCATCCTTGCTGGCCTGTCCAAGTAGCTCCAGCAGATCATCATCGCCGAGGAAGTAGAAGCGGGGAAAGGAGTTGCGCTTGTCCTGCGAAAAGGGGATTACTGAGATGGATTCTGGAGATGGCTTATTTACGCCACTCACGGTTATGTAGCTCATCAGGTTCTGCTGGCACCTGGCCAGCTGCGTTTCCAGGGAGTTGACAATGGTGCTGATGTTGTTTATCTTGGTCAGCGAGGTCACGCGCGGATCCAGCTCGATTTCGCGCATTACGAAGCGAAAGTCCTTGTCGATGCGCTTGAACAGGGCCTGCTCCTGCTGGAGGGTTCCAGAACCAAAGACGGGCTCTAGGTAGACCCATCTATAAGAAGAAATTATTATTAAAAAAATATATGTGTGTAAAAAGATAAAAGAAAATAGGACCCACCGCCTCTGCGAGTGATTCAGACTACTGAGCAGCGCATCCAGCGTGTTAAGGCGACTCTCCCAGAGCTCTGCCTGATCCGAGAAGCTGTCAAAGGCCGCCGAGTTCTTGGCGGACTGCAGCAGCGACTGATTGTCCCCGATCTTGTTCAGCACCTCCTGGTAGTCCCTGATCAGGGACACACTCTGCCCGGCGGCGTCGGTGCGCGTGATCAGCTTCAGCTGAGCCGTAACGGACCACTGATCCAGCTCCACCAGAGCCTGCCTCACGATCTGTTCGCTGGAGGCCTGTCTCACTATGTTGGTGATCTCCTGGCCAGCCGCCTGCAAGGCCTCCAAATCCTGCAGTATGTCCTGCAGGAGGATGGAGTGCAGGGGCTTTGGGTTCGTCTGCCTCAATAGCTGGAAGATCCTCGCCCAGTGGCGCTCGCTCAAGGCATCGGATTGCAGCTGCTGGAGGATAGGCAGCGCCGACTGGAGGCGCTCCACCTGCTGCCGGATTCGCTTGGAGGGCAGATCGATGGAGGCGTGCACGGAGCCCTCCCAACGGGCTATAAACTCGTTGAGCAAATAAGGACGCCGCCGGTAGATGGCCCACTCTTCCTGGAGAATCGGCTGCAGTTCGGTTTGGAAGCTGTCGTAGACTTGCCACTGCTTCGACTGCTGCTCCATTTGCTCCTCGATTTCCGTGAAGGGCACCAGCATTTCGCGCGGGAATTCCATATTGAACTTGGAGCACTCCTCCAGCAGCTGATGCTTCTTCTCCTGCAGCTGCTGCCAGTGGCGACGGCGCTCCTTGAAGACCTCCAAAGTGGCGTTCTCGTTGGCCTCCAGCTCCGATATGGTCGACTCCCAACGGAGGAGGAATTTCTCGGCCTCGTTCTTTAGGTTTTGTAGCTGGGTCTCCGCCTGATTCTTGATCATGTCTACCTGCCGCTGCAGGATCACGGCATGGTTCTCCAGGAGCGGCTGCAGCTGCTCCCACTGCTGCAGGATGGCCGTGAGGGCGGTGACCCGCTCCTTGCACCAGCCCGCCAGGCAGGCATCCTTTTCCTTTACCGCCTCCAGGGTTCTTGCCACTTGCGGCAGCTCGCTCATAATCTTCTCGTACTTCATCCCCGACTGGCTGATGCTGCCCTCGTCCATGGGCACATTCTGGAGGAACTGCAACGCACTCTGCAGGAACTCCTGGATCAAACCGATGTCCGTGAGGATGGCGGTCCTCAAGCTATTGGCCAGAGCCTCCCAATACCGCCTGCTAATGTACTCTATGTCCGATCTGAGGGGCAGGACATTGATTACAATGCAGTCGATGGACTCTTCGGCCTGTTGCAGCTTGGCCAACTGCTGGCTGAAGTGCTTGCAGGCCCGGAAGTTGCGATCCCAGTCCACGGCCTCGTTCAAATGTATCCCGCAAAGCTGCTCCACGTCCACGCATCCCAGGGCGATCCAGGGCAGCCAAATGGACTTGAAGTCCTCCAGCTTGTCGAACAACTCCGCTGCCCGCTGGTAAAGCGGCCCGAAGTGATGACGATTCACACTGACCATGGACTTGAACAGCTCCTGACTGTGCTCGGATAATCCATGGAAGTTGCACGGCCGCTCGATAAAGCGCCTTAGCTGGCTGAAGTACTGGTCGCGTATCTCCTCCTCCGGCGGATTGTACACGAGTTCCCTTTGGCGCAGCAGCAGCTTTACATGTATGTCCGGCAGCTTATTGTTCATGTCCAGTAGGCCCAGGATATACTGGTATTCCAGCACCTTGTACAACTGATGATCCCAGTGCAGCTTGAAGGCGTCCAGATGGGTGTAACCCTGACGCTCCAAAGTGGCCACCAGTTCCCGGAGATGACGCAGCTCGTCTTTCCATATCTGGTTCTGCGTGAAGAGGTCCGTGGACATGAGTTTCATCACCTATAAAAGAGATTATTTGTAGAAGTATGTACATAGATTTAAGATACTATTTTCTCAGTTCTTTAGCGAATGTGTCTTAAAATTGCTCAACCTATGTATATGATGATACCCTGAAGTACGCCTGGTTCGAGCTATCAGAATCTGCAGTTTGAGCTAAGCAATCGTGAGATCTATGGCCTTTTCGGGCTGTTTTCCGGCCATGATCACCATGAGAATTGACCCAGGATAATAGCATAGAGAGCATGTAGGATAAGGCTTTCATGCAGCGCAAGATGTGTGCCATTTTTGGGCAAATGTTCCTTAATGACTATCATAAATGAGAACTAAAGAGATCCGATTCTCTGGGTGTCTTTGGGGACTAGTAAATACATTTTTGCGAGCGACAATAACAAATTTCTAATGCCACTTTTAACTGAAACAATGTATAGAATATATAGGATATATAATTCAAGAACTTACCGTCCTCTTGGCCTGCTCATGATAACCCACTAGCAGGGTGTTATCCGTTGATAGTTTCGAGACGGCCGCCTGCAGGATGTCAACGTAGCGCTGAACGGATGACTCGTCCTGCCAGGCTACCGTTTCGCTCTGAACGAGTCGCTGCAGCTCAAGGGCATTCTTCAGCATTATGGGCCGCTGGCAGGGTATCATTCGGTCCCCGATGGTGTTGTGGAACGTGGCGATCTGCTGGAGCCGTCGGGCATAGCACATGTACTTGGCCGCATGGGTGGCGGCGGCTCGAAGTTCCAGCGGAACATTATAGCCCAGGTTCTCGAACTCGCGCACATCCTGACAGAAGGTCACCAGCTTGGGATTGAAGGTCACGCGCATCAGCTGGCGGCCCTCCTTTTCGAACTTCACCACGGCCTGATCGTCGCGAAGTCTATAAAAATATTAAATCCTTAAATGGGGAGCTCCTTAGGCATCGCAGGACTCACCTCAGCTCGCCGCTCTTGACCGCCGTGGAGCACTGTCCCGACCAGATCTCGAAGTTGGTCCGCAGCAAGGACTCGGTCTCCTCCTTGATCTCCTGCACTGCCTTGTTGATCTTGTCGAAGCCCTCCCTGCCGCTAATCAGGTGGCTGACCTTCTCGATCTCCTGGATCTGGTGCTGCACCACCTTCAGCCAGCGGCACTCGTTGCAGATGACCGACAGGTGGCCAGTGTCCGGCTCCATGTTGGAGTCGGCCATCGCCTTGCGCAGATCCTGCAGAAGGATGTGCAGCGACTGCAGGAACTGCTCCCGCTCGATGGTGAGCAGCTCCAGAACAGCCGGACGCTGGATAAGGGTCTCGTACTTGGAGAAGATAAAGATCACCTGGCGGGGGTTGCTCAGGTGATGGTGCAGCTGCGCCTTGAGAGCAGCGGCTATGCGCTCATCGATCGGCTGGAGGACCTGCTCAAAGTGGTTCAAGGCCTTGTGCCACTTGGCCTGGCCCAGCGAGGAGGTGTCAAAAATATTAAAGTCTATCAGGAAGTTGTAAACTCTATTAGTTACTTGTTTTAATTAAGCAATTTCCTTTTATCTAAGCTTACCCGTGAAGGGGGCCTGCTCCTGGAACATCTCCTGCAACTCGGCATCGTTCAGCAAGGTTGCTATCTGCTTGTACAGCTGCTTGATGCTCCGGATCTCGCCGAGCCGCTCTTTGAACTGCTGTCCCCGCTTGGGGACATGCGGATCCCCAAGCCAGGGATGCTTGACGTAGTTGGGCCAGAAGAGACGCGTGAGCGAGTCGCAGAGCTGGATCCAGGCGTCCACAGTGTCGATGCTCTGGCTCATTAGGTTGCCCACATGGCTGGAGTTCAGGCTCCATATGTCCTCGGCCAGCAGCTGATTGAGGCAGACCTCTAGCAGGCGCTTCCCCAGGATGTCTAAGAGGTCGGTCATCCGTGACTGCGGATAATTGTATGGCAGGCGCCACAGTTCGTCCAGGTTGTTGTGGGCATGGTCGAGGAACTCCTCGATGGTGCCACTGGGATTGGCGCCATCAATGGTGCTGTGATAGAAATTCAAAATATATTTATATATATATATTTAAATCTCAATCCGCTTTATACCTCATTTGCTTTTCAATGTTTTCCAAAACGCCTATGAAGACCTGTGCGGCCTCGCGGTCCAAACGAGAGCTGGACTTTTGGCCCAGCTTCTGCTTCCAGTACTTAATCTCATCGCGCAGACTCGTAATGCCTGAAAAATATTACAAATAAATAATATATAATGCTACCTAAATAAAAACCGAAACCCACCGCTCTGTGGCAATCCCAGGCTGGAACCCAGATTCTGGTGCAGGTTCTCCAGAATTCCACTCAGCTCCGGCCCGTACTCGTTGCTCTGGAAACGGGCAAAGGATCTTAGAAATAAAGGCAGGACACAAATGGGATGGCCAGGCTGGTGCCCGGCTTGGTACGAGAATAATTGGCGAAATGAAATTGCAGACTAGATTGAATTATGCGCAAATGCGATTAAAACAGCAGAGAGATAGAGACCGAGACAGGTGAGTGAGTTAAGCCGAGTGAGGGAATTAGCCAGGTGGAATATTACACTGGACTACACACACTACACACACTTACCCGGGCCGTGCTGGCGGAGGGCGAGAAGACTCGAGAAACGGAATTATAAATCGACTTGACCATGCCGCCTTCGAGGGTCAGTATGCCCAGCAGGGGCTCTGGGGAGCCGCCCCCTTTGGCCGGACTTCGTCCCACCTGCGGTACCTTGTAGAAGAGCAAGCTCAGCTCCTCGTTCGGTATGCGATGATGGAACCGTATCCTGCCCTCCGCCTCACTGTACACCGCCGCGATGACTGTGTGCTCCTCCTGCTCGAGGAACTCCAATATCATGGCGGTCTGTTCGTCCAACTCGGCACCCGGCAGACGGGCGGCAAAGTATTCCACTGAATAATAGCAAGGAGTATGATTCCTTTTTATTTTATTGAATATATATTCAAGTCTTAAGCTCACCCGATGTATTTATTATAAATTTTGTGCGCTGGCTCATCGTGAATTGAATTTTTCGATACTGCCGCTGCTTGCCTACTTTCGGTTTTCATCAAACTCTTTCACTTTTTCTTTAAAACCCGACACTAAACCCTTATATCTGTTGTCGTTTTCGGTTGTCAGGGGCAACATGTAGTCACAGTACAAGGTTGCCCTGAAGTGGTAGGTTTTTGTGCAGAGAAAGAAATACTTTCTCTACGAATCTGTAAGGCTAAAAAAACCTCTCAAGAAATCAAAGTAATTATGACAATATTTCATTCTTTTAAACTAATTAAAAAAGTATTTATTTCACAAGATGAGATAAAAAGATAGGGAGATTGGGATAATATTTTGCTTAGTAATAATTAAATAAATTAAATATCTATTTGGTACGCCCTTTTTTCTCCATGTGTGTTGGCTTCTGTTTCCCAAGGAGCTGGTTGTTTTCGGTGCTTTTTTCCCTTCCTGCACCTGTTGTTTGCCTCTGGGCATACGACACGTGTTATTGTTGCCATGGCTGGAAAGGACGAGAGGGGGTTGGCTTGTGTCCGGTCTTCGGGCGCCCCCCTGGCATTACCTCAATCCAATCGGGACGGACGTCTGCTAATGAATCGGAGCACTCGACTGCACTAAAAGTGCCTCAGCTGGTTTATATCATTTGAATGTCCATTAATTGAATTGTGCGGGCGTGCCCAGGTGCTCTTGGCCGGACAGGTGAGACGAGCATAAGACAGGACATGCAGGTGCAGATGCGACAGGAGACAGGAGCTCTATTTTGAGGGTTATCCTTGATTCCTTGAAAATGCATTTTTTTTTTTTACAAATTTTCATAGTAAACCGTCAAGTAGTCATCATTTATGAAATACAGCTGTAATATTATATAATACTAATATAGATGATTACTCTTATTATTATTTTAATAATTTCTAGTTACAATACTCAAAATAGCTCTAATAGACTTAAAGGCCTTTGACATGCTGGATCCCTTATAGATCTCAGCACAGTATGTACGTCTCTGACAAACCTAGCATGCTCCCATAATGAATAGACTATTAAGAAGTAGTCCAGTATTCCGCTTCAGACATATTTAAAACCTTTACTTAATCCAGCTGAAAATTGTAGATCGTAAAAGTGTTTAAAAGGGTTTCCACTGTACTGAGTATTGTTACTATATCTTATCTGAAATTAATCGGATATAGATAATAATCTAATAGACTTGTTTATGGTAGGTTCCCTATCGAGATGGCAAACCTTCTTTTTATTTTATGAAATTTTAAAAGAGTTGCCTGCCATAAATACATAGTAAAGTCGAAATTTTTTTGGCATATTCATTTCAATAATATTCAAGTGTACCTTGGCGGTGTCTTTGGTCTTCCTTTTATTGAATCCTCAATTGCCAGGCATTCATTTCACATATTCCTTCAGTGCCTAAAGTTGGCCTGATTCTAATCGCATTTTCGGTAAGCCCGGGGATTCGAGTTCGGCGCGAAGTTTTGGCATTGGCGCACAACTTAGTTAGGCAAACTAGCTCCGTAAACTATGAGTTGAGGCTACCGCATATCCGCATATCTGCCTATCCCGGGAGGACACAAGGCCCACAAAGGACTCCACGCAAATTTAATAACCAATGCACGCTGGCAGGATGTGGGTGGGTGTTGGGTTGGTTGGCGAAGGCTGGGAAACACAGGAAAAGTCAGGCATCAGGCGCTTAAGCTGTCGTCTGCATGTGTTTGATGCAGCCCAGTGCCGAAATGTTTGCCCTCCACTTCCTTTAAACCCTTCAGTAGTATTTCCATTCCTCTTGCCTCAAATCAAACAAACTTTCACGGGCAAAAACGAAAAGTCCCCGCATGCCTTCTTTTTTTTTTTTTGCGTTCTCAAACCGTTTCAACACTCGAAAAGCTGTGGCTGCCTTCAACAATTTAGGCAAATTAACTGTATAATTAAATTTTGCAGCATGGCCTTCTTCCTGTTTTCAATCTGGGCAAAGGACAGAGAATTAAATAAATTACTTATATATGTAAATTACTTAAACTGCTTCGAAAATATTTACTAAACAAGACTACATAGTTCATGACTGATTAGACCCACATATAATACACGTTTTTCCGCCACAAATTTATGATCTGCGACTCATTGGAGCTCCATTCTGGGAATCGGGGCAGGGACTCTCTCTAATTGGGCATTAATACAATGGAAGCGAGAGCATTGCATGATAAATGCCCCGAAAGTGGACACTAAATACATATAAATACATATATTTATTCAATGCTGATTTGGGCCGCGTCTTTGCCTTGATTTAACCTAATGGTCATGATAGCTGCTGGCTGATGGCGATTTATGGGCTTAGAGGGATTTTTATGTGGCTGCCAGGGCCGCCAACTACTCGCACTGGTATCGATAATATTTTATGTGCTTCTGGTTTTCTTTTTATTGTCAGCGATTACGAGACAGTTTTCGTCGGAAAATCCACTGGCAGAGGGATCACATGGATGCCCAAGATACCCAAGGGAAGGGGCAATTTTAGTGCCGACTTGGCCAGCAATTTATGGTTTATGGATTTTGTCAAATTACATGTTATTCTGGCCGGCTTTTTGTATCTTCTCTGTTTCGTTGCCAACCTTTTGTTTTTGCCTGTGAAGGGGAAGGGGACCACAAATTGTCAACACATTCAAAGGCGTTTGCATTCGATCGAGGAAAATGGGGAAAATGGTTAGCATGTGTATCTTAGACGTTTTTGCATTGAAATTGCTCTTTGATGCCCCTCTGTCTATTGTTTATTTGTTTACTTTTCCTATATTCTTTTTTTGTTGTTATTGTTGTTGCTTTCGACAACCATAAAAACATATAAATGTGTAAATTTTTATCGCCCTCCGGCAAGCCAACCATAAAGTGGAAATTATATCAAAGATTATGATTGTTATGGGCTCCTACGACATCGAATTTATGCTTGTCCAGGCATATAAATAAATATAAATTGAAAACGGAAGAGCAGTTACAGGTTGTGTTCAGCCGGATATATATTATGTATACATATATGTATATATATGCAAATGTCTTTGTATCTGGTAATTGCCCATAACAGAGCGTAATCTTTGGGATACTTGGGTAGATATATATATCTGTAAGATGAAGCTTTGGAAACAAATGAAGATTGAGTAGAAGTATTCTCTTATTTTCCCTAAGTATTAATCATAATCTATGGAGCTCTAGAAATCACTGAGGTTTTTACAACCCCCTTAAAGAGGTCTTTAAAAATCGGCAATGCTTCTTTTGAGGCACCTAATTTAGCATAATCCTTTTTTTTTTTTTTTTTTTTTTTTTTCTCAGTGTTTCCTGTAGCCTCCCCCGTATATATGAATTTTATAAGTAAGGAATACTAAATACCTTTGTCATTGTCCAAACTACGTCCAGAATATTCTTTGGGTGCTTACCCACTTGCACAAATTCTCCTCTCCTATCAGACACAAGCTTTTCTAGTGTATTTTCGCATTTAGTCTTTCCCAAAAACTACTGTTTGGTTAATAGCTCGAGCCACATAAATGGCAAACGTATGATCTGAGTGATTTCCCCGAGAACAATAGAAATGTAAACACCCCCTATGGTCACTGTGAACAAATGTGCACAATTTTTGCTGGGCTGCCAATATACAATGCCATTGCAAATAAGCCAAAATGAGTCTAATTGGGGAAGTCTGAGGCGGAGCTACGTAGAAATCAGGTAAAATTGTTGAGAGACTGTTTGGGCTTGTGTGTGTGCCTGTAAACAATGAATATGCATGACTTGCCATGAAGCATGCCACACACTTGCAACAACAGAGAGCGAGACACAGAAAAAGCAACTTCAATTTGCGAAAGTGATATTCTGCTCAGGAAAAAACAGGAAGAACGCTGAAGTCAAGTGCGAGGACTGTGTCATACCTTGGTTGCTTTTATTAAATTAATTTAAGTGACCCCTTAAGTGCATACTTCTTTTATGATTTAAAACCCAATAGCACTTTCATTAAACCGCATAAAAAACAATCACAGTCTTTTACACTGTTATGAACTATTTATTTCCTATTATTACCTTATTATTCCTATTATTTCCTACTATTATTTTGCTGCAGATGTGTGAATATACCCCGTAAAATCCACAAGTACTGGGTGTAATAATCAAATGCCAACGAACGCCTGAAAGAGATGGCTGAGTCAAGAGGAAGGGACGGTTGCTATACTTCTCGACTGACGAGCATAACGTTGATTAATTAATGCCGTCGATATGCCGATGACATCTGCAGAAATCTTCGTTCGAACGGAAATAGAACATAGTTTTTGTGCCCCGCTCTCTCTTTTGGCGTTAAGAGCAGCTTAACCCCTTTCAATTGCAAACAGAGTTTGGCTCAAATAGAGCATTTTTCGCCTGAACTCGTCGATAGGATGGGGGGGGTAGGAAATCGGATCAGGTTTCCGTATTCTCAAGAGCCATTCGAGGCATCTGGCGTGCCTGTTGCATAATCTGGCAATTAGTAAATGTCAAATTCTCCGCTCGCATTGAGAGTCAAAATTTACAGCCTGCAAATCGCAGTTATATATCATCCGGGCCAGTAAGTATGCAACGGAAATTGCAGCAACGCATGTGATTATGTTGTCTGTGTCTCCGAGGAGGGCCCAAGTATGCATACCATATACATATATCCACTTGCATACTCTATATACATATATTAGTCAGTCTGTGTGTGTGTGGCCGGGTCCTTGGCTTGATTAAAAGCCTTGTTCCAGCGATGAATTGTTGCTGCATACGTTGAGGCTTTCCAGAGGAACACCACTCGTCCTTTAAGGTGAGTCTTGCCTGGGCTAATTTAAAATGCAGAATTTATTAAGGCACAAAATGTCCAGGGGTTGCTTCTTTGTTTTGTACAAGCACATTAAAATTTAAAACAATACTGAGTAGCTGATGTGTTTAGTGTCATATCTATAGATCTACAATTGCCATTCTGAAAGCAACGCTTGAAGAAAGTAAGTCAGAATAAAGTTTGTTCCTACAAAAAAATAAAAAGATATTCCGGATATTGGTAAGAGTGTGAGACCTAATTTACAGCTAACAGAAATAAACTTCTTTCCTGCCAGAAGCCATGATGATAGCCATGGGGGAGGAGAGCTCTGAATCTGAACTGAATTTATCTTTAGAAAAAACTAAAGAATTCATTACACTCGATGGTAAAGAAACGAACCTGAAAAATGTATGGAAGGTCATTGGAGAGATCAACTCTCTAGCCTCAAAGGCCGAGGATATGATGATACCCAAATCGAAACCCATGGATGATATGAACTCTTCACTGACAAGAATCCAACCGAGGATCCTTGAAGGAATCAAGCCTATAGCTCCCATAGTTTGTGTACGCGACTTAAAAGAAATCCTAGTCCAAATTGAATCGGAGAACTGCAATGAGAACGAGTGCAAGCTAGTCGGCCACGATTTGGAGGATTTGAAAAAGGACTACAACAATTGGGAGCTGATTTTTAACAACACAGCAAAGAAAATAGTGCCCGAACTGACTATGTGGAGACAGGGGGAAAAACTCCTGCGCAAACAGATCGAGAAGAGCGAAGCCAACCGAAGTCCCTCGGAAATGTATCTTAGAGCCGCGGTTCGGATTCGAATCCTGCCCGAAGATAACTTTCAGTGCTTCACTCTGCCCCGGGCCACGGTCTTTATACAATCTAAAATCAATTTCCTCAAGGAGACACTGTACAAAGTGTTAAATGATTGGACATTTGTGGGCGTTCAGTGTGAGAAGATTTACCTTATAGAAAAGTGTCTGGAGCGGAAAGCACGATTATTGAAAGACAAAGAAAAGAATTCGATAAAAGAGAATGGAAAGAGTGACACGGAATTCGAAAATATTATGTTGAATGTAAAAACGGACGACGCTGGGTTTAGTCAAATCAAAAACGATATTGTCACACAGCTTAAAAAAATAACAAGTCGCAGGGCTCGGGAGGAAATCAACGAAACTTTTACCGAAGATCTTAGAACCGAAGTCGATGATCTTCTCGAAAAGTTCTCTTCGGACAGGATAATAGACAAGCCGAAGTCTGCCATTAATTACGATGCTTTGTCGTTAACTGGTTCTGATTTAACAGACACTGATACATCAGGCATACTGAACTCTGATGTAGACCTGACGCCGATAGATAATACCGAAATAGACACATTGAAGCTGGAAGTTAATGCATTCCTAGAGAATATCCTAGATAAAATTAAAATAGAACGCGATAATTGGAAAGTCAAATTTGATGTCAAGAATAAAGATAGGATCCTGAAAGGTCAGATAAAACGACGATATTTAAAACGTAATAATTTGGAATTGGAAAGAAATGATTATTTAGTGATCAAAAATAGTGGTATGGCATGGTACTTAAGTCTAAAGGATGTACATTTACCTGAAATCAATTCAAAAATCAAACCAGAAGAAAACCATGAAACCCCGGCCAACTCTCCAAAAAAGGTTCATGAATTGAAATCGAATACATCGTTCGAAAATTCCGAAAAAGATTATTCAGTAAATAATCTATCTGACACAGCCATCGACTCAACTATTATTCCAGAACCAAATCAAGAAACCAAGATCGATGACAATTTAGTATGTGAAGCGAAAAGTCAATTTGTTGATAGAGCTCTTTCGGAGCTCTTAAGACTATTGCCAGATGAAAAAATGCCAGGAGGAACAGATACACAAAACACCTTTGGAGCCAATAAAGAGAAACCCGAATTATCGGAGATGTCTTTCTGGTGGGAAACCGATAAATATGAGAGTACTTCTTCCGAAGCCCTAAAGGATATTTCGATCAAATCAGAAGCTGGAGCTACAGAGGAAGAACAGCCGAATGATGTAGAGAATGTATTACAAGAAGGTCAAACGGATTTCCTTAAAAATCATACCAATCTTGAAAACGATAAGGAATCAACTTTAGTTAACTCTAGTATTAATACTTGTGACTCTGATGCATCTGTGCCAAATGACAGCACAGATATGTTATCTTCAAAAAAGGAGAAGGAGAAGCAAGAAGATAGCTTTGAAGTTATGTTTAAGCTTATGGATAACTTAAAACTGTGTTAAAGACGAACCGAATGAAAAGGGGAAAGGAAATTTGTATCTGTGAAATGTTAAATTGTTGTGAGAGATTATGATTTGTGTAGCGCTACTTCGCTTCAGTTCTTATTAATTAACTTGTTATTTTTGATGTTTAAGTTTGTTCAAAATTGTTTTTGTTTTTATCTGCCAAATGTAATAAAAAAGATCTCGAATTCTTAAGCTAAATATGAATGCCCAATTAGCTCATATTTTCTTTTCTTTCTTAAGAAACAAAGTAAAGCTCCCTCATGCTTTTAGCCATTTTGTAGTATTGTATTTCTTTTTGGAAAATAACAATTAATTATTCATTAATCCTAATTACCTGGCCCACTCGAATTTGCTGGAATATATTTTTTTGTCAAGAGCTAAACGCTTTCCCCTCAAAATCACTAATCAGGGCAGCTTGCCAAGTGAATAATTAAACATAATTAGCAACTATTAACGAGCGCACATCCCCCGGAGCGGACCAAGACCGAATGCAAAGCGCAGCTCTGACATACACACAGTTGGCCAGCTCTGGGGCATTCCGGCCAAATCAAAGCGAATCAACAAGACAGGAGGACAACAGCAGGACATGGACGGCGGCACGGGTGAAGGGGGAGTCACGGTGTTTCCAGGGGAAAGGACAGACCCTAATAAGTCAACTGCAATGCATAAATTTCGGCATAGCAGGCTGGCTTAGGCCAGGTGGCAAATCCAAACCCAAACACAGACCCAAGCCAAGTGTTTGCCATTCCGACTTTGGCAAATAACCCTGAGAATCGGGCCAAAATGGAGGGTTGATGGGGGAGGGAGCGGCAGCAGGGCAAATGCTGTGTTTAAGGAATTTCCTGATTGACAATGTGGTTCTGCTTTGGGGCCACCCACTTTTGTCGCCTTCGTCCGTTGGTCAAGAGCATATTTGGCAATACAACAGAACGCCTTAACCTTTGACAGGCCGCATACATTTCAATGGTTGGAAATTTGTAGGCCACCTTTTGGGTTGAACATTAAAATTGATTACCCCGACAGTTTTGGCTAATAGATGGATCTGGTATCTTTGGGTTTTTGTTGCGAGTTGGGTGCCTCCACGGAGAGGAACTACTTCTACTTCGCCAGAATATCTATAAGTTTCAACCTATTTGTTCAGGCAAATATTTATTATTAAAATAAACTTCATAAAGATTTAATCCAATGATTAAGCACCACATTTTCTCTTCGTGCATTATTCTGGCATTTGTTGAGGTTTCCTGGTCAACACTTTGCCTTCATTTGAAGTGGCAGCTATTTGAGCGTAAGTTGAATTCGCTTCGGAAAATTAATACAAATGACAATTTCCGCATCGCCTTAAGCGCTTATCAATTGCCCTTCTGTGCGATGCTAATCGTGTAATCCTTTTTAAATGATTGCACAAACAAACGGATATTAATATCATAAACAATTTACACATTCAACTGAACATGCGAGCCATGCGTAATTCTGTTTATTGCTTGAGGTTATTTAATATTCAATTTTCGGCTCTCGTTTCCTGGCCAAGTCCGGGGCCGCAGGACTCCACGTTCCCATAAAATGTAAAGGAAAAAAAAAAAAAACTCATAAAACCCTTGGCAAGCATATTTTAATCTGCACATGGGGTAAGGACGAGAAATTCTCTGTATAAACTGGCAACATGAATTTATCACGAGGATATTGTAAATACGAAATTGTTGGCGTACATTTTATTGACTTCCGCTCAGGTTGCTCTACTGTTATGCATATTTTTTAAATTCCATAAAGCAAGTAGTTGTGGTCTTAAATATTCCAAAACGAATGTTTAGTTGCGGGGAAAATATATTAATACAACGCAAAAATATATAGTTAAATTTGCTCAAATAAATATGAAGAAACTAGGAACTATCCTTAATTTATTAACTAGTATTTGATCTTAAAGAAATGTCTGTTCTGAGGGTAATAGATCCTTGTCTGCTTTCTCATTTATTTTCTTCAGAAAGAATGTATGTTTATTTATTTTTTAATTTGCTTACACTCTGTTAATTAGTACTGTTTCTGTTTATTAACATCTTCACCCAATTTTCATATGCTTCGACGATTTTTTCAACCCTTCCGAGCATTTCACTAATCATTTTGCGCTAAATTAAGTGTTCTAATGGAATGCGCCCGATTTTCTTCACTCTTTTAATGCTGATGCGGAGGTTGGTCCTTGAAAAGGACGGTATAAAATACGTAAATTGCCTCTTTTCTGGATACTGGCACAACAATTAAGTTAGCATTTAAGTCGAATAAAGGACAAAGGCAGACACCGAAAGGGTTAACACAAAGCCTCTGCATAAATCAATGGGAACAGCATTATTTGGCCGTAGATGGCGAGGAGCGAGAAAGGTCAAATACTTAAATTTTTCACCCTCTGTGTTTTCTTTTCTTTTTTTTTCGGCCCAGCCCAGTACAGCAGAGCAGCAGTAGCAATAATAAACAAGAAAGTGTGAAATAAAGCCAAATGGACATAAAAATTTGTACGAGTATGTCCAACAAGAGGAAGGAACCAGCAGAAGGAGCAGCAGCAGCAGCAGGAGCTGGAAAAAAGTGGAGAGAAAAATGCAGGCACAGCAATAAAACGCGGCGAATGCTTTTAATTTGAAATGCTGCCAGGATAGGACCAAAAGTCCCTGGATCTCCCTGCTCCTTGCCCACATCGCAGCTTCCTTTTTAAGTGATTTCTCAGGGATTCGGGATTCGTATTCGGATTTGGGTTGGGATCGTTGAAGGTGCGGGAGCACTTATAACGCTTGTGTGGATTACAAATCCCACCGGGACAATAAACTGCTTTATTTGCAAAAGTTCGGCGCATGAAAAGAAAGCAACTAAATAAAACAAATTTAAATAACTGTGTACGCCGGCTGCTGCTGCAAATTGAAAAATAAAAGTTTTCCATAAATATTTGGCATCCCTGGAAAGCCAAAAAAATAACAATAATAATTATGCCAGTTGATTATTTCTAACTAACACGGAACATATAAATTATAGCCAGCTGATGAAACTTTTGACTCTATTTGTGTTGATGTTGGAAGTGCTCACAAAAAAGTGGGAATAGAAAAACTTATATTTAATATAGAACTAAAACAATAATTATATTATAAAGGAGTGCATTTAAAAGGCAAGATAAACACACATCAAGTTGTAATTAATTTTGTGTTTACTTATTACTTAGATTTGCAAAAAGAAGAACTATAAAGAAGCCAGAAAAATAGGAATATTATAAATAGGGATAAATAGGTATATAATATTTAATTAAGGCTGCTGATAAGCACATATTTTAGCTTTTCTTGGAAGTCTTCTTTGGTTAAAAGAAGGCTTTTAATTGCTAAGTACCCTATATTTTTCAATTCGTCTTTGAAATCAAAATAAATTAATAAATAAATAAAATTCAAATCGCATTGTATCTTCCCTAAGAGTGTCTTTTCTCCGTGTGCAGTGAAATCGCACCTTCAGTAACCTAATTAGTATCCCGAGCCGGTGAAGACCCATTTATCATTATCTTCGCGGCCGGACCCCGCCCTCGGTTACCTTCTTTGTATATGGCCAAGAGCTGTAAACGGCTCTGCTCGTGTTTTATGTGCTCGAGCCATAATAAATGTTGTCATTCAGATCCTTTTGCCCTCCTTCGCTAACCCGTTTTGAAACAAGCAATAAATGTCAGCGACTCTGGCGGAGCGGCATAAACTACAATGGCCGGCAGATACTTTATTTAACACTTGCATAAACGGACATGGCCGGAGATAGCTCCTCGATGTGTGTGTGTTTGGGCCATAAAAGTGCAGCAGAGAATGGCTCGGAAACCGGCGAATGGGAGCACGTGCACACCTCGTTATTATTTCTATGGGGTGCAATCAAAGCGGGGTTCTGGCCCAGGACTCGAGTTATAAAACCGATGGAACAATAGAATTTTGTGGCATGCTAAAAAATGGCTAACTGCCCCGGTGCAGAGTACCTTCGAAAAATATCTTTATTCTGCTTAAAGTCTGAGTGCCTGAATCTCTCCCATAGAGTGTAGCTTTTTTAATGCGAACTTACTTTCAATCCCAGCTCCCTTGAATCTATTTTCCATCTCTTTTTGTATTCCTCTAATCACATTGAATCTCCGCTCGTTTACTATGCTGCAAATGTGTCCCTTAAATCTAAGCAAGCCGTCAACGCTAAGCCAATGGCTAGAAGGACTCGTTGAGTGACTCACTGACTGGAGTGCGAAAACCAAAGCCCAGCACTGAGCGAAATTCAAATTACAACACAGAAACAATTTGGAAAAAAGAGGAGATTTTACAACTACTTTTTTATTGGCACTGCTACTTAGAAACAAAAGAAAACTATTTAAGAAAACGTATTTAACTTCGCATAATTATAACTTGAGTTTTTTTTTTGGTAATAGGATTTATTTCTCTTTATTTTCCTAGAGACCCCTAATTTTTCCCGCAGTGTAGCACCTCCAGCTGAAGGAGCATAAAAAAATATTATGTCAATAGATAAAAGTCAAAGTGGAGACGACAGGCAGCGAAGACAACATCGTGGATAACAGACAGCAAACATTGGCCAAATGTCGCGTGTTCAATTGTGCAGGCCCAACCTCCTCGCCCTGCCCCAAGGCAACTAAGGCGTCTCCAATCCCCCCTTTGAACATCCACACCCATCCCCTGATCACCGCCCCCCTGTCAGTGTTTATTTTATTGATGTCGCTGCCTGCCTGCCTGCCTGCAACTGGAGGCAACCATGACAAAGTCATCAGCGGGGGCCAGAATCGCTGGGTGAAAAGGGGGTGAAAAGGGGCTGCAAATACGGCGTTGCGGGGGGGTCAAAGGCGACTGGAGATCCTTCCTTGTTTTACGACCAACGAAGCGGCCATAATTGTGCATTCGCAGGCACTGGCACAGTCACAGTCACAGTCAGATTTAGAGCCACATTCGCTTATTATAGGCACGCCCGCCCCATGGAATGGCTGGCATGGCTGCTTCGCGGGATACCCCGATTCCCTGGTAATTTGCAAGTGATTTATGGCACCTCATGCATAAAGCAAAGGGCCGACCCAAAGCTGGCCACCGGAGGCAACAATTTCCATTTGACGTTCAATGCTCCCTGTTCGAAACACTTGATTAGCCGCGATGATTGAACGGTTATTGGCAAATCGAAAGTCGTACTCTTTGAGGCCAGCAAAGGACCTTTGAGGGAGTGAAATGAGGATTAGGATTGGTATATCAGAGGAATGGTATTAAAGGGAATGTATTTTAAAAGGGAATTTTGAATTTGCAGGGGAATAGCAGGATATATTGGAGAAGTTATACATATATTTCTGAGCTATTTCTATTGTATTAGCTTAGCAGAATAGCAGCAGATATTTAAGGAGTTATACATAAATTTATAAGCTATTTATATTGTATTTACTTGGAGAGCTTTGACATCTTCTTGAAAACTGTACGCCAAGTAAATGTTCTTGTGTAGATTTTTGATTTTAATCAATTATTTCATAGTTTTTGTGAGCTGCTTTGAAACATAAAATAACATGGCTTGTTCTGAAGCATCTGATTAATTGTTAAAGGAATTGTCTTCTCCAAAACAATGAAATCTCTTTAAAAAGTGTCTGCTAAGAAACACAATTACAGGGAATTTTTGATCTTGAATACTCCTTGAATGTTTTCAGGTTTGTACTGAACCATCTTCATTTTGTAATTAATGAATTTTATTATCCAAAATATATACATACATACTTTTATAATAATATAATGCAGAACTAATAAATACTGTACAATAAATTAAGTTTCAAAGAAATGAAATCTTCAGTGATTTGAAATCTCAAGGCTTGTTCTTAATTGTTTATTTATTATTTATTTATATTGTATTTTAAATATTATAAATATCAAGTACTAACCTAGATTTTGTTCAAAATCTGTCACACACTCGATTTGCAAAATGAAATCCTGAAGAAAAATCTCACCAACTGGCCTAGTTTTCGTTAACGTTTGATATACAACACATAGAATTTAATATTTTTGTGATTTATTAGCCCAATGCCAACCGCAGGCGATGACGCCACTCAGCACTCAGCAGCACTCCGCAAAGCGTAATTTGTGTTGCCCACAGAAAAAAAGAAAAATAAATAATAACAAACCCCCAACACACAGATACAAGCCCAAATGACAGCTACAAAAAATATAATAAATATAAATATTTTCGGGCCAGCAGCAGCACATGCAATCTTGTGCAATTTTCACGCTGCAAGTGGAACAAAGGGAAGGGGCGTCGCCTAACACAGTTCCAAAGAACCACCCACACAAAAATACAAAAAAAAAAATAAAAGGAAAAATAGAGAAAAACCAAGCGAAGCTGTCAGCGCAAACAGTTGCAAACAGACATGAAGATTATGGTTCGTAGGGGGATTTTCCGGGCAGTCGTTACATTGTAGTTACATATAACTAAGGATACGTACGTATAGAGAGATTCCCAGATCCTCACGTCGCTCGTTTGTTTGCTGCGAAAGCAAATTTGGTAATTCTGTTTCTGGAGCACACTTGAAATTATTTCGCCACAGAAAAACAAAAAAGTTTCCCAACTCTCCAGTTCTCTGGCGAAAAACTTCGTTGTGGTGTAAGTTGTGAAATTTATTGAGCTTGCCGTTAAGCACTCAAAGTTTGGCTTTGGCAAACATTGAGCCCGATTTTAGCATATATATATTCAACATACTTAAGCGTAAACATATTTGTCACCGAACAATTCGATTTCAGGGAAGTCTGCTGATAAATCGAATTTCAATTGTTGCCTAACTGCTTTTCTCATTACAGTTTCTGTCAATTTTTAAATTCAATATCTAGTCTCTTAAGGTCACTTCACCTTAAGAACATAAATCCTGACAGCTTGAGTTTGTTTCGTTTTCCTGACGCCGCCGCGACTCAAAAAAAAAAAGGCCTTAAGCCGTCAACTTTTGCATATTTCACGGCCTTTTTTTTGTACTCAGCTTTTCGTTATTTTCTTTTTATTTGTTTTGCTTTGACTTTTTGCCACTTCTCCTACTCGTCTAAGCTGCTGGAAAATCGCAAATTTATGTTAATTTTACGTAGACATTATTGTAAATGATGAGCACGGGAAGGAAATTAAATGAAATAAAATAGGGCAAGTGACAAAGAAAACTCTGCAAATGATATGCAGGAAAGCTGACGCTTTTTTTTAGCATCCTCACCTATGAATTTTCCACGGAGCGAGTTGGTCACTCGGATTCTTTTTCGCAAATCATCAGAAGCCAGAAAAGCTGCCATTGAAATCCACTTAACAAAAGGACTCCGCCAAAGGAGGAAGACACAGACAGGGTAATAGGATTTCCACTACATTTTATATATATTTTCTTTCTTCCCCCCCGGCACCGGCACTTTGCTGTTCTATCTTATTTGGCCTGAACACATGGCCCCATTTTCATTTGATTTCCCTCAATGGGTGAAAATAAACGCAAAATTTGATAGATGTTCTGGCTGGGCAAATGTGACGCATTTTCGATTTTCTTCGGCATTCACTTTTTACACCATTTTTATGCGCCCGGAAAAGTTTGTTTGTCCTTCGCTGCCTCCGCCTGTCGGTTTGTTTATACTCTCTCCACTATCTCCTCTCCATTTCTGTCTATTTATTTATTTTATTTTCAAAATAAATGCTGGGCTCTCCTGCTCGTTTTGCTCCTGCCTGCTCCTTGCTGAACTCTTCAAGGATTGAATTGAATTAAATTGAACAAAGTTTGCTCGCCTCGAACTGCAGCGTTCTGATAAGGAGTCAGGGCGGTCGGGGATTGCATATAAATGTTCCAATATTTGAGCGAAGCATCAGGGGTTTTTTTCCACGATTTATTATGCGAAGTCAATAAAGTGAACCAGCCCTTGCCCTTTGATTTTTATATCTACGCTTAATAATTGATGACTGCTGTGTGGTTTAGGGGAAATTGATTGAAAATTATGCGGATTACTGCACTTTAAGGGGATTTTACTTTATCTTTAACGCATCTTTAATATAGTTTCCACACGTAAGTGCAATGAATTAAATTCCTCTTGGCCGCAATTTGCAACTTAATAAGTGAGTTGGCAAGCAAACTGAGCAGGAAACCCATTTCTTTCCACCGCTTACGAGCCCAAAAATGTGTTTGCTCTTTTCGGTTAAACGCTTTCCTCCTGGGAGGGTCCTTTCGCCCTTCTGCCTGTCTGTCGATTCCCGTGTGGATTTCTACTGCTCCTGGCATTGGCATTGCCCTGACTTCCTGTTCCTCATTTGGTAAACACACAATTACCTGAGCGTGGTCGGGCCATGATTTGCATTGCACTTGAATTATTTCCGTTTGCAATGCTTTACCTTTCTCCGCTCGGGTAAAAGTGTGGCGCCGGAAAAGCGTCGGAAAACGAGGGTGGAAAAGCACCTGCACATATGCATAATTCCATGCTCACTGCTCCTGGGTACGTGGCGCTCATTTAGTTTGCCTTAAACGCTATTATAGTTTCCCTTACATTCTCTACTCGCTAGCTAGCATTCTCTTGTCGTTTTCCCTACCATTTTTCCCTCCCATTTTCCTACCATTTTCGCTTTATTTTCCTCTGTCTCTATTATGGCCATATCTCCTTGTGCGAAACGTGTCCGCCACCTGAAAGTATGCAATGCAGCTGAGCTGGCGCTTTGTATGCAGATTACCTGCATTTGGGCCCGCAGAGGAGTCTGAGGTCTCTAATGAGGCTAGAAAAAATCGCATATTCCTAATACAAAAAAAAAAGGAAGAATACGGCACACTGGAGAGTAGGCTAAGCCGGGTCCCAGGACCCCTGCGTAGCCAACATGCTAAATTTATGCGCAATGAAGAGTGAAAAGCAATAAGCTCTGCCAAGTTGTGCATGAAAGGGAAATTGGCATTGACAGGCAACGGCCACCCTTCGATATAGGTCGGCATTAGTGCACAATATGTTTATTGAATTGTCGCCGCCAGATATCGGGAAAACTAAAGCGAAAGCGAAACTGAAAGTTCTGTAATAGTTATCGAGCCGAAAAGGGGGCAGAAACTCATGATCCTATCAGATATAAAGGGTTTAAGTGTCGCACTCGGTTCTATAGCACATTTTTCTTTTGTTTATGCTATAAAGTTGAACAAAAAGTGTTGCTAAAAAACAAAAAGCTTGAGGAAATGTATGGATTTCAAAATATTATATACTATTTGAGTGTAAAGAATATGTCAGGTGTTGCTGCTAGTTATTTCCTCTTCATTAATTTATCATTAAAATGCAAAAGTAGCTAAATATTTATATAGGCAAAATCGTACAAAAAATATACACGAAAAACATAATATTTACATTTAATTCGATTTTTTCTTCGCTTGTTTTTCATTTGTAATTATATTAAATATTTACTTGTGTCTGCTGATAATCTTTTGATCAACTGGTAAACAGATTATGAAAATCATATTACAAAACCAAAAACAATGCCATAATTCAACATAACTAAGTGGGAAAAAATGTGCATTAACGGATGAACTTTTTTCTAGCTGTTCTTGGTATGACACTTTCATTTTTGGTCTGTAAAAGTGTAAAACTAATTAATGTTTCAAATAAGTTACAAATTATTTGCATTTGGCATGGCACTCCATTAACAACTGAACCACTGACCGCATGCTAATTAGCCAGGCCTTTTAATTAGACGCTTGCATTTGGCCAAAACCGGGTGGGTTTTCCTGCTTTTTTTTTTTAATCAACACAAACGCTTCATTAGTTTCCGGGTGGGAAATCTGCAAATTTATACAAAGTGCTTGCATGCACGTGCATAGGCTTAGGCGTCGTTGTGTTTGCTTTCAAGTTGATGCGGTTTTTAATTAGTTTTGATTCCGATTCGATTCGGTTGTGTTTTGGTTGGGTTTGGGTGTCCTGTCCAATCAGCGGGCGAGGCAAGGTCCTTGCATGGCAATGAGCCGCGAATTGGCCACTTGGCAATTTGATTGCGGTCCCCTTTGGCGCGGCTGCTTATTTGTCGAGCGTTTCGCTTTTTAATTAAAATTATTATTATAAAACGGATGCGCCAAGTTTGCGCTGCGTGGTGGTGGAGTTCATTAATTAAATCGCAACCGCAAAAACTATTTGCGAAAGACGCCTGAAAGTATGCGCTCGAACACGGCAGCTCTCCTCCAGATTGAACAATAAACAATAATGGTCGGGCACTGAAGCACCATAAGCCAAAAAATTTCTTAATAAATATGTTATTTTTGTGCACTTTTTTGTTGGCTTACTCTGACATTTATTTGGCAATTTTCTAATGCCTGCATAGTGCACATTGTCTGGTTTTGCTTGCATCTTGTTTTGGCAGGCTGAGTGGGCCAACTTTGGCTCGTCCTTGACCCGAAAAAAGTCCGCTCAGAATGGAGGCTGGTCATAAATAGCTTTTGTTGATTAGTGGCCTTGGGAGAAAAGTCCTTAATTGCGTTTTAAAAATGCATGCGATGTCAGACAAGCTAAGCGAATTTGGAAAGGTCAAGAATGCCGAAATGTGTCTAGTTAATTATGGAAGTTGGTCATAAAAAATAAACTTGGGAGACTTAGATTTCGATAGATTTAAATCAAGAAAGTCGGGTTTTGAAATCAGGATCAGAAACAGGATTTAAAATACTTATTCATATGCGGTATTGCCTTGTGGGTCTACTTAAGGACTTATCTTTTTGAAAATAAATAAGAAACAACCATAATTCGTTTGGGATTTTTCAGTAATTAATATTACTCCATTTTGAGGGTAAAATCCTTAAAAACTATCCCATGAAATCCCTTTTATGACCCGTTTCGGTTCGGACATATCCTTACAAGCGCATTTCGCTCTCGTAAAGTTCTCAAGCGATTTTTCGCACTCGCCGACAGAATGGAACTCTTAATGGTCGGAAATCGCATGTTGTGGTAATTAATATGCGAGCCTGCAAAATATTTATATTCGCACGCAACGGCAGGCAGGACGACCGGCAGTCTGTCAGTCAGTCAGTATTTCAGATCTTGAACAAAAACAATTTACAAGGCAATGCCACGTCCATGAGTGGCAGTTTCTGGGCGAGTGGCAATTATAAGTTGTTCGTGTCTGTTAATTAAATGTGTCCAGCGAAGGCATTTAATAAGCTTCAGTTATTTACAAAGGGGCAACACGGCGTATACGCGATCGAGGAGGCTTAAGTGAAGTCCTCCCGCCAGAGGCTTAATCAACCGATTCAGAGCGAACAAACTGCAGTCTTCTGGCTCTGCTGCTCTGGGCTCTTGCAAAAATATTAAGATGAAGTGTGCTCGGTTATTTATTCGCTTCAGTTCCGCTTAATACTGTTGTCCTTTGGGTTAATTAAGTGAGTGGCTCGCTGTTTGCACTTTCCTCGCCCTGGCAATTATGAACGTGTGAAGTTTCGCGCCAGTCACAAACGGGGGTCAGGTGTGAAAGCGGGCGGGCGGTCGGTCCTTTGCCGATCTGCTAATTAGGCATTAAGTCGAAGCTGGTAATTAATCAGCTCAAAAGTGTCCATAAAAGCAAAGCGTTTAAGTGTTACCCCAAAGTGTCAGACGCAAACTTCTACCCCGTCCCCTGCTTTTGCCATTCATACGCCCCATTTTCTTCTTATTTTCCACACCCGCAGCCGACACGCGGTTTTCCGGCTTCGGCGAGGTGGGGCGGAAAATGGAAAACTCACACGGGAAGTAGCTAAAAACTAAACAAAAAGCTTTAATGGCAGCCGCTTGCTAGACATCCCTATTTACACGGTTACCAGCACACCGAGGTGTGTTTCAGGAATTATGCTTATTTTCTAAGAAAGAAATAATAACAAATAATATTTTTAAGTAAAGAAACTTCTTGAATTAAGAACAAAGTAAATGGGCATTGTTTTAATTAAAAACTTTTGTGTGTTGAATTTTTATAAAAGCCTTTAATCAATATAAACATTTAATGTATTCTAAATATATTTCATATTTACAACAATAAATTAAGATAAACTCAAACGATTTTGTGTTGATTTTTAACCAAGAAATGGACTCTAACTTTATTAAATTGATAAGATTAACAAATTCGCCGTACAACCCCCGCTTATTATGCAGCTGTTGCATTGTAAATATTTGCATACGTGTTGCAAAATTAGTTAAATAAGCATTTATTGTTGTTATACACTAAGCTGCCTGCCGCATTTGTTGTTGGCGCAACAACATTTGAATTACTTTTAATGTTTGCACCACCGTCGCGGCAGCGGAAAACGCTCGTCTTCCACTATTAACAAAAAGGTAATTTCCCTGCAAATTGACATAGAAGACTACACGGGGTAAAAGTTTTCCAGCTAAACTCGTGTTGTTTAATTTTTCGGGTGCGACACACCCACACCCACACACACACACAGCCATTTGCAGAGACAACATCAAAATTTATGTAAATGAAAATTGCATTGCATAAGCTTTGCTCGGGAATTTTCCCGCGCGCGTTACGTATACGCAGTGTGCAGCGGCATTGTGGAGGCTACCCAAAACCATTTTGCACGTAGTATTAGCAGCAGCACAGCCGCGGCCCTACCTTTCGTTATTTGGGCCATCCTTTAAGGCCAGGGTCTGGAGCATCGAGCCATTAAGCCAACCGGCAGCCATATTGCCCCAGGTATTGCCACAATATAGTATATATATGGCACTATGTAGTAGGTCTATGGCTATGGCTTCTGCGGCACTTTTCCCTTAGTTTTGGCATTTTCTTTATTGGTTTCTTGCGCCACGCAGCCCCAAAAACTTTCAACAAGTTCGAGTGCGGGCGGGGGCTGGGGAAAAGAGTTCAGCTCGGTTCTGTCAGTGACAAAATTGTTAAGCGAAGGCCATCATATTTAATAGTCACTAAATACATAGAAGAAGACAAACATGCTTAGGCACGAGGCTTGCAATAGGCGGAAATACTTGCCCTTTTATTTTAATTTATTGATAACGATGAGGGACACGAGTTAGAGTATTTGTACTTGCAAATATTTGTTAACTTATTAATTAAATCTTCTCTTCTATTAACAATTACTTGTAGTAATTTAAAAATAATAAATCAAACCACTTTCCTTGCGTTTCTCTGGCCATTATAGCCAACAATTAGTTGATAATTGAACTCTTTTTGCGGACCATTAAAGTTGGCATTAAAGTTGGAATCCTGGGAATGCCTCAGCTATGCTTTGCCAATTATCCAACCACAAAGGGTGGCTGTGCGGCTGCGGAAACCACTTAATAAGCCCGCCAACAGACCCGCTTTTGCCCCCCTTTCTTGCCCACTTCTACGCCACTGTCCAGTTCGCAGTTCCCGTTCCCTCCCGTTCCCATTCCCAGATCGTTGACAACTGTCCATGGCCGGAGAATTGTATCAAATATACAAGTAAATTGCTTCATTTTCGAATTTCTGTCATAGTCGGCGAACAGTGGTGGGCTTTTAAGGGTTTATGGGTTAAATTGACTCTCCAAATATTGTCTATAATTTTATCTGAGCAAGAAGGCATTTATTAAAGACCAATAAATAATTTAAAAATAAGTTAAATGCAATCCTATCACAACTTACTGAAATTCTTAACTTACTTTTTATTCTCATTAGTTTCTAATTCTATTTTTAACTACTGATTTTTTTTAATGGGATTTTTAATTGAATTTTTTTAAACACATCTTCTATTAAAACCCTCCACTGTTCAATGTGTTCTCTACCTCTCTCTCATCTCTTTTTTCCTGTGTGAGAATGTCTGTGTCGCCCTAGCTCTTCATATATGTTTTTGGAAATCTATTCGTGCCACGAATTTCATTTTCAACTTGGCAGCTGCACTGTTTGTTGTTGCCGAAGCCAGACGTGCAACGGCTGCCAGGCAACTTATTAAAAATGTCTGCAGTAGCGGCAAAAAGGAACTCGAATAAAAAAAGGAAAGCAGAAATAAAGAAAAGAAAACTGCAGGCTGGAGAAAATTATTTGCCACAAAAGTTGCAGAGTTGCAGAGGCGCAAATGCTAGATGTCGTTCCATGTAATTGTCTAAGAAGAGTGCCCAAGTAAGAGTGCTTTGATTTCCGACATTAAATTAACTGCACGCCTCTTTAATTGTACTCAGCACATCACATCCTTCAATTACAGACTTGGAGGAAAAAAAGAGCATTTTTGAGAGGAAGAGAATTGCATTTTAAGAGGTTCACACATAAAGAAAATCAGGATTAAACTTGAGCTGGGAAAACAGCAGATAATTATTACTTCTTTTAATTATTTTCAAAATAAATATGTAATTATAAGCATAATGCAAATATAATGAATTTCTTGGTATTTCATAATTTGTGTTACTGAAAAATTATATAATTTAGTTAAGCCTTTAACTATTCAATAATTAAAGAATTTCTTTAAGAAATGTTTAATATTTTTTAAGCGTCTTTACACAACTATTACACTTTCTTTCTCTGCTCGAGCTTTGGCAAATTGAATCGTACGTAATGCCATATAAATCGAGCCACCTTCATATGAAATTCACTTGCAACGGCAGCGGAGAAAGAATTGCAATCGAAATTACTTTTGGCTCTCGGACGAGAAATTCAATTTGCATTCAGGGCGGCTGAAAATGCAGCAGGAGGAGGCGGAGGTTCAGGCCTAGGATTGCGACTGGTGGTGTGGATGCATCATCAGGACTCAAGTGTGTGTGGACTCCGACCCCGACTCCGGCTCCTTTGATCCCCGACTCCTCCTCATTCTCCTCCTCCAGCATCAATTATGCTACGTATTTCTTTATTACAATTATCTCGTTGCACTCTTCGGCCTCACATTGTTTCATCGCCCATCATCATCGTCTCAGTCTGGGTCGTGTGTGAAGGAGGACTCTTCACTGGTTTTTATTTCAGATGAGCAAGTGATACGGCAGTCCCTGGGAAATTGGTTTTAATTTTGCAACTTGACGGGGCACAAACTCCGCTTCCTTTCCTTTCCTTTCCGACTCTCCTCCAATGTCAATGCCTTGGATTCTCGTTTTCAGGTGTGCTCGATTTAATGAATGAAGATTACAGGTGCTATGCGTTGGCTCAGATTTATGCGTAATGATATTCAAACAGGTTATTTATTGACTTAAGCCTTCGGCTGCGCTTGCTTCTAGCTTCGGTTTCAACTTCAGCTGACTCTATTTGCTTTAGCCGGGAAACAACTTGATAATTAAAGCATCAAATGCAGACAAGCCAGTTCCGGTTGTTATATCCAAGGGGATAATGATCTTGTGATTCCTATGGTGCAAAAACTGATCTCAAAATAAGCAAGAAATTCAAGTATCTGGTGGGATTCATGGGGAAATTATAGTTATTATAGGTGTTTTCGTATTGATGAGGATGGTGTTCTTCTCATTTTACTTTAATTCTGAACAGAGGCTAAGAGAAAATATTTATTCCAGACTTTATAATATAGAAAAAAGTACTTTTTAAAGGTTTAAAGATAAACGTATATAAATTATTCTTGTTGGCAATAAATAATGATTACTTAAAGAGAAAAATATTTATTTTAGAATAAAATTTAAAGTCTAAACACATATTTTTAAATGTAATATAAAAAATAATATGTAATATTCAATGGTTTTCTATTCAATTTAATTAAAATTAGGTAAATACTACAATTTGCTCACATTTTAACCATAATGCAAACAAAGCCGTACCCTCCATATACCCTTAATTAAAGGGCATTAACAATGACCAAGCACGATGCCGAGATAGAACACATACAAGTTCGTAAGCGCCGTCACACTTGAGCAGCACAACCAGAGTTTGCAAGACGGACGGAGATCTCAACAGGAGACGAACGACGAGCAGGTGTTCCAACTTATTCATTAAAAACAAAAAGGAAACAGACAGGTACTGGCAGGAGCAAATGGTCGGAGGGAGCGGGTCGGAACTTGGGCCAACACCCAGTGCCTGTTACACTTAAAGTCCCAGCCACGCACTGAGAGGAAGGTCTGGCCATTAAAAAATAAAGATTCGAAGTCTTTAATAACAAAATGTTTAAGTACAAGGCTTTAATCAGTGAATCGCGCGATAGAAGAAAATATATGTTTGTAAGGAAATTATTTATTGGCGTGCAGCCTGAATAAAGCCTGATTAAAAGCTGAATTTATATAAATATTTGAAGTATTTTTGTGCAGTGCTCGCCGCGTTGGCTGTAAGTTTTTCGCCTCCTTCTGTCGCTGCCTCCTCGGCTGGTTAAGATTGTGGTCGACACGCAATTGCGGCAATTTTAAGTTGGATGCGCTCACTTCGCTCTGCGGGGCCAACGAAGCGATGCAAAAGCCAAGCTAAACGCTTAGAGTCCCCCCGTCTTCTGGCCAAAAGTCTCCCTCCATCCTGGCTCAATCCCTAAGAACACACATCCGCCGCAGTCCATCCTGGCAACTTTCTTGCGGCAGCGACAACTGGCAAACGGCAGCTTGCGGCACGGCAAAGAAATTCGTATGGATTTTCAAAGAATTAGGTTTTATTTTTAAACTTAAAAGTATCTGTTTTGCAGAAAGTGTGAAGTGAAGTGAATATTTATTGCTAACAAGTATGTTTCTATTATTGTATTCTCCTATTTTTCTTCATACCAAAAAGCTAAAACTTTGACAAATTTTAATTTGAATTTCCCAAAATGTTGCTTATATTATATTATAACCAAAACGTCCAGTAATTCTCTAGTTTTTCGTCCTGTGTATAAAGTAGAAACTTCAACTGCTGCCTGCATCGACTGAAACCGAAGCCGGTTTTGGGTGTGTTAACTTTCTATGCCCGGTAGCGCTGATTGCCAAGACAACGACAGCCCAATTCATTCGGCGGTCTCGCCTTTCAGCGGCAGCGGCAGCTGCTCGAGATTCTCTCAGCCACTTTGCCTCCCTTTCTGATGCCACTTTCCTGTTCCTGTTGGCCAGTCTATATAGGATTCGCTTTGCATGGCCCAGAGAACCTCTGCAGGCGATTCCAGTTCGATTTATCACGGGCAAAGTTATGATCGCCTAAGTGCCGCCGTTTAGTGTTCCCGTCTTGCTTGCCGCATCTGCAATTGCTCATCATAAATTCTGCTCACTAATTGCAACTTGCTGGAAATAATAATGGGGTTTGCCATGATTTTCGGTACTTATACTGCCATAAATCCAATTGGCTAAAAGAGATCTAGATTTTGCTTATCGCAAGCAAATGTAGACTTAATTATAATGGTATAAATCAGGGGTCTTTAAGAATGTTTAACTTGTTTTCTATATTATTTTATTAATAGATATATATAATAATACTTTAGCATGTCTGAAAATACTGTTATTTAACCCTTATATGCCTATAGTAATTAATGAAATCCAAAATGAAACAACTCCTAAATTACAAAGCCATTAAATGTGAGGGAAAAGAGTCTAACTGTTCGTCAATTCACACTTTCAGCAACCATCGAACACATATGATGGCATAAGCTTATTGGCCAGCCCATAATTGCTGGCAAATTAGAATTATTTATTCAACAAAAACCAATTCTGATTGCCAGCCGCGCCAGTTTGTAACTCATAATCGATGGTTGGCATGCCAAGCGCATAAAGCCGAAAATAAAACCACAAAATAATGAACAGTATGAGAACAGATCGCTTCCAATGCTTTTTCTGTGACGGAAGTCTGGCCCCACCGCAGCTGGGGAACAACAAAAATATTCTCTTTCAAAAAGAGGCCATAAATATTGTTCATTTGTAAATAAATGGCCAACGAAATAGTAAAAAAAATACATACATATAGTGGCAGCAGGCCCAACAGCTCGCAGAGCATATAAAACATTGTTCATGTTCATTTCCAGTACTTGGTTTTCTATTTCCTAGACAAACACACACAGTCGAGTCTCTATTTTTTATTACAGTATCATCTTCCGGTCACTTTGTCAGTTCCCCAGCACATTTCTCATACGAAACGGACAAGTGGCCCTGCGCGTGTCCACCGTTTTGTTTGGACTCGAACTTGAATTATTGAAAACAGAAAAGGCGGCGGCGGCGGAGTCGAAGTCGGACTCAGCGAAGAAATACTGGTGGCCGAGCGACCCGATAAACGGAAGTTGGATAGACAAAGTCGAAGCGTGGATAGTTGCCAGCTAAGGGCATGCACTGCCACTTAAAGAGGGGGAAAGGGTTACAAGAATTTTAAATATAAAAAATAAGTGTTCTTATCGCAGAGGAGTAGTGGACTCTCATTCAACAACTTTACTTTTATATGAGAGGAATCTATATAAGGTAGAGAAATTACATAATTTATTCTTATTCTAACTTAATAACAGATTAATTAACAGATACTACTACTTCTATATCCTATTTACCATAAGTGTTACGACAATGTAGAACATCTTATGAAATGCTGAACCCTTTTAGAGTTTCATGTGCAGATTATAACGATATGTATGAAAGTCTTCCTAAATTAAAGACATTAATCCTAACGAACTTAGTACGCAGCACGCTAGGAGTTCAATGCCTCGTAAACTGTAGGTATACTTTCTCAAATCGCGTTTACTATCACCTAACCCTAACAAGCACGTGCTTGGTGTCGCATGAGCCACTTCAGTGTTCCGACCGTAGTGCATCAACGTCCAAGAAAATAATAGAAGTTCTTATTTCATTATAAGCTCTTCCCCTATATAATATCTTTTTCTATACATTATTTCATGACTTACATTACATGATGTCTACTTAAATATAAACTGCAATCTAAGTATCTTGAACATTATCTGCCTTTCTCTGACCCGAGTTACACATTTAAATTGTAATAAAGAGGTGGTCAGCAGCAGGGCAGCGAGGCTCCATTGGTTTGCACCTATTCACATCCCGTAATCCCTTGAATCCGAGGTACCGCCACTCACCCCATAAAAGTGCTGCCGCCGCTGACCAACATCGCCATCGCCACTTAAAAGCTGTTCGCGCGACTGCACAGGCAGGCCGCTGCAAGGGGAGGAGGAACTGGAAGTGCCGCCCAGAAGAGGAGAGCTGACCAGTGCACACACCACACACACACACCATCCACACCCGCCTACATACGCACTCGCTGCATCGCGTTGCGCTTTGAATATAAATTACACAAATAGTGCACACGACTTTGACGGTTGCAGCAGGCGACATTGAACGCGACGTCCAAGTTGCACAGTGGTATCAAGTTTAAATTATTAATTAAATTACAATTTGTATTATATAAAGGAGAAATATAGTAAATTAAATATTAATATCATAGCAAATATTTAGGGAATTACTTATAAATATGTAATATGCAAATTTAATCTCCTCTCCTCCCCCACATAATTACTTTCCACATTTTTGTATCGTATCTTTAAGTTTGGATTGTTTTATATACCAAGAATTAAAATAAATTCTAAATATATTTAAAAGAATTTTGTATAGTATTTAGTTAATTTATTTATATAAAAACTAAAGTATAAGAAAAAGTCTGTTTGATTTTTAGTAAAAGTAAAATCTGTAATCAGAATAACATGATTTCTATTATTTCTTCTAGTTTCTGTATAATAATTGTATTCAGAAATATTTATATCTTCATTTTCTTTGTGTTTTTTGTTTACAAATTTATAAGTGAATATCCAAAGTCCCCTTTATCACCTTGGTCTCTACTCACTCAGCCCAGTTGGGCGCGCCTGCTAACCCTTTATTGGTGTAGCGTTTTCAATTATAAATACCTTCCTTTAGTATGTATATTATAAACAATTCAATCTTGCTTTTATCTTTAAACTAAGCTTTCCATTAATAATAATTTCCCGGCAGTGTGCACTGTGCGGATCAGCTGCCAGGGGCATTGGTCGTGTCACCGTTGCGTTGCCCTTTGATGCTAATGACTCTGCCATCGCCTTAAAACTGACGGATCGCAGCGGCACCGCTGATGGGGCTCGATGGGCTCCGAAACTTAGCGGGCAATCAGAAACCGTACTACGGAAAATTGGCATGCGTGAAGAGGAAGGATGGGCGGATGGAGGGATGGCTGGATGAATGGATGAATGGATGGTTGGATGGATGGAGATGCAGCTCTCCGAAAGGAGCTCCTGGCTTTGGCGCTGGACAAGTGATTTCCGCGGCTGGCCTTCTGCTGCGTTGATTGATTGATTAATTGACAAAGGCAGTGCCGTTAGTTTTCCATTTGCATTTGCATATCTAATTTATGAACGCAAGAGTCGTCGTCATATGTAGTTCATTGTGTTAGTTATGCAAATGCCGCATTTCCGCTCTGGGCGGCCAACGTCTGCCCGGCGCAGCTTAATTATTCATTAATTTCAACTTAAATTCCGTATTTGCGCCTGCGGCCATTTGTGTGGCCCAATTTCGATGGGCCATCCCCGGCGGAATTGCCTGCAGGGGCTTTTGTCTATCTGCAGGCTTTTGTCACCATAAACGTGAAGTGTTGCCCGATTATGAAATAATTATAAGCATTCCGCACGCTCTCCAACCGGACGGGCAATGCAGGGCAGGAGGTATTGTTCTGTGGCCTAAGTTAATTTCAAAGAGGTCAATGTGTCTGTTGTTCGATTATTTTGACTCTCAAATATTATTAAAGGCACTAACTGCGAACATGGGAAAACGAATTATGCATAGAATTAATCATTGAATAAATATTTCTAGCAGAAAATCGTAATCACACTGTAAGGTATTTATGTTGTTGTGTAATACTTTGCGCTAATTAACAAAATATTTCCATCAACTCTATTTCCTCTTTTTAAATCTTTTTAATGACTTTAGGCAGTGACAGTTTAATTAGGAGCTTCCCCTCCAATATGCAATCCATTTAACTAGTTCTTTGAGCTGTCTCCCCCCAAATCGAGCATCTAGTTAGCCAGTTCTATTGTGTTCTAATCCCTAATGGAAATGAGGAAGTTTTCGGGCCTCGCTCCGCTCACTCGGCCTCAAAATTTCACCCCGTTAGCATCTATGTAAATTTGGGAAAATCCATAAAACAGAACCCAGGACACCTGCCTCCGCAATCCGGTCGAGAACCGTGCTCCGTGTTCCGTGCTTTGTTTTCCGTGGAGGAGCTGCAGCATGCCTTGCATATTTAATCCCGGCTACATTGGCCCCGATCCGCCCTGCTGCGACACGGACTGCGGCGAGGAGGGCAACTGCACGGTTCCGGAATGCGGCGTCTGTCCAGAGTCGCAGCTCCCCTGCTGCAGTCCCGCCCGGGAGCCAAAAAAGAAGTCGGAGCAGGAGCAAAAAAAGGAGCCAGAGCAGGAGCAAAAAAAGGAGTCGGAGCAGGAGCAAAAACAGGAGGAAAAGCAACAAAAATAATAGACGGAGCGCAGAGGATTTGGTCTGAAACAATAGACCAAAGAGTCCTTCAAAAAGAGGGTCCTAAATCCACACAAAATGCTTCCGATATGTGTCTAATATGAAATAAATACGATGCTTATTAGGGGATAAAATGGGATTTTAACTTTAGCAGACAAATAAAGCCTGCAAATTGGGGTATTAAATAATCATCGCATTAAATAAGAGCTACAATGATTATTATGAATAAATAAATATAAACAAATCAACTTGTTTATATTTTAAGCACACAAATTTATAAAATACAAAAAAATTATTTATATAAGGAACCCTGCTTTAAAAATCAACAAAGTTTCCTGTTGAACATTCAGTCCAAATTTAAAATTTTAGAGGTGGAAATTCATCGATGGTTAATGCCGATATATGGATATTTACATATAAATCGCATTAACTTCGATATCTTTCCAACTCTACGAACTTCATGCTGTGAGATTCAGTAAAATATTTGCCTAAGTTATCCGATTTTCCCTTCCTCTGATTTATTTCCTCGGTAAGCTAAACAGCATACTTATCTATATGTTCATTTTGTTAATTTGATATTTAAAAACTTGTGCAGATTTTAGCGGAGTTTTTAAAATGGCCTTTTCAAGTCATCCCTGCGTCCTCCCCTTTAATCCCTTCTACGTTGGTCCATATCCAACCTATGCCGCCTTTCCATGTAACTTTGACATTTACAAAAATTACACTCCGGGCTGCTGGGGAAGCACTTGTTATCGTAACTGGTGATTAAGTCGGTTAACTGGTGAATAAATCGGTGAAGAGCTGGAAACCTGTTTAAGTCAAGACAAAATATGGACCCCAATTGATGTACAAAAAGAGGCACTCCCTACATTTCTGGAAATTTAATATAAATATAAAATAAATATTATGTAACAAATTCTGTGGCAGCCCTAAGTTTACTTATTTATTATTTGACTTCTATCCTGAAGAATGTCACTTTCTCTGGAAAAATTGATTGAAATTCAAAATTAAATAAGAAAACAAACTTTTGCAGTATTTCGTCAAAATTTTTTTGCCGCCCCATGTCCACTTCCGCCGACCACCTGCTGTACCATGTCCTGGCCCCAATCGCCATCAACACCCTCGACTACATAGTGCCGACAGTACGTCTGTTCATAATCGTCCTGCACAAATCCTTTCAGGCGGATCAGCCCGAAACGGAGCCCATGATCGATGTGCTGATCGTCAGTGATTCCTTGCCGGAGCCACACTCCCATCGTAAGCAGAAGACGGTGGTAAAGGGCAAGGACATGGGCGGCTTGCTGAGCAAACTCTCGGGGAGCATCTGGAAGTTGGCTCTGGCGACCTACGACACCATGTCGTCGCTGACCGAATAACTAGAAAGTTGCCTGCGAGTCAGTTGTCAGCCGGGCTGATCGATAGACCAGAAATACACCTCCTCCTTCCTTCCCTTCTCCTTCTCCTGTTCCTGGTTTCCCCGCCTTTCAAGAAATGGATGCAGTGCACTTGACCATTGGAATGGTGGGCGTGGTGGCCCTGATCGTGGTAATAACCAACTCAGCCTCGGAGGTTGGCTTTCGGGTGGCGGGCGAGACCGGTACTCCTATATCCAACCTGGTAGCGCGCGGCGACCCTGTATCGGATCAGCTGACGGCTGTGGAGCTGCCCCTGGTGGAGGGCGATTACATGGATGCCACCTGCTCGGTGGTCCAGAACATCGCCAGCACAGCTTGTGATTTCGTGGGACCCCTCCTGCCCAAGCCGCGTAACCAAACCTGTGAAGAGGATACGACTGCTGAGAAGAAGGATGAACCTGATCCCGCAGCGAATCCCCCAGCAGAGGAGTAATGGGTTCAGGAATCTACGATTCGCAGAGACTAGAGAGTTTTGAGGTTGAAAATCGAAGAACTACAAAATTTCCATTAGTCTCAAGTAGGCGGTGGGTCAGAAACTTCACTCTTTGTGACTCGAAATCACTCGGAGCTCATTCAACCTTTACAAGTTCGCCCGGACACAACATCTAGAAAAAAAAGGAATATGAAAAATAAATTCTAAATTCAATACCAAGAAATAACTTGGGTGTGTTTCTTCGGCAGTGAAAAAATTCAGTAAGTTTCAGGGAACTGGTAAAAAACAGAAAGCGCACAAGTAACAATCTTTTTTAATCCTCATAGGGAAGGTCAATCCCAGCTGCAGAATCCAGAGGTGGATACCGTTTGACTACGACCTTATATATTTATATATATATATATATATATATTCAAGATGGGTTTGATGGTGGTCTGCTCTTTCAACCCTTTCTACATCGGACCTTGCCCGCCCGGCGTCCTGGTGCCCTTGTTTGGAGCAGATGGCAGACCAAACAGCTGCCCCTGCCCCAGCCCCAGCGGCAACGGCTGCTGTTAGTGAAGTGTCACTGAGATATAAAACTAGCTTAAGATCACCGGTGAGAGGGATAATAGTTAATAGTTCCATATGTACTTAACCTATTCTATCCTCCTCTAGGTTGACATCAACCTTCTAAACACTGCCGGAGAGATATTGCCCTTTAAAAGTTGTATTCTTGGTTTTAAAACAATCCTGACTCCACTCATTAAATAGAATGTATTACAAGCAATAATAAACTTTCTAAATATACATATTTAGTGTTTAATTAAGAGGGGTTACCACAGGTACAAAAAGAGATCTAGTCGCCAGCTTTTAGGTATTTAGGGTTGAGTCCTGAAGGACTAGATTCCTCTCGAGATCCATGTGCCCTGGGTAAGAGGGGGAGCGTCAACGACTGTTCTGTGATTTAAAGTATGAGGGAAAGTGTGTCTTAGACAAGTCCAAGGATCTCGAGTTATTTCCCCCGCTTACTAGATTATATTTTTAAATTCCGTGAAATTTGTATGTGTCACAAGTAGGCTTTGAACCTGAAACTTCACTTTCTTGTCAGCTCTATGTGACTCGGAACAACTGAGCTCATTCAATCTATAGACCTCAGTCCGAACACATCTTTCGTGTAAAAATTTAAAATAGCAAAATAAAAAATATGAAAATCTAAATTCTAAATTCCAGACAAAGGAATAACTTCAACGTGTTCAACAGCAGTGACAAAAGTTCAGTAAGTTTTGGATATATAGCTGTCTTAAGAAATGGTTTGCTTATAATTTGCTCAATCCTTTCTCGCAGGTCTTTCCCAACTGCCTAGTCTAGAAGCGGCTTGAGTTTCTTCGATTTTCAATATGGGTCTCATGGTGGTTTGCAGCTTTGACCCTTTTTACATCGGACCCTGCCCACCGGGCTGTCTAGCGCCCATGTCTGGAGGCGGATGCGGTCCTTGCTGTAGTCCATGCGGGGGCTGCGGGCCCTGTGGGCCCTGTGGTCCCTGTGATCCCTGTGATCCCTGTGGTGGCTGCTGCAGTTCGTGTCCTTGCGGCTGGTAAAGTGCCACTGAAATGGGGACCAAAATGGTCTCAGGTCATCGGTGAGTTTGGGATATTTCGACAGTTATCATAGACAGTTAATTTAAATCCATTGTATATTCTGCCAGCTTGATATCAAGCTCCGTTCTAGAACTGCTGGAACGATGTTGCTGTTACCACTGATTATCCTTGGCGGGGCGTTAACATCCAGGCCCAAGAGTAGCTGTTGCTAGAAATAAATTGACTTACGCAACATACCTATTCTTTGTTTGTTTTCTGACAAAGGTTTAAGGCCCGCAGATCTAGCTGCTAGTGTTAAGGCTGCAAGGACTGACACCCTCACGGATGCACATGTTGTCCTAGGTCAGGAACTCGCCTAGAACAGCTGTTCGGCGGTGCGAAGGAAAACATGGCGCAGGCGCGCTTGCAACTCGCAACTCGAACCGAAACATCGAATGTGGAGCATTGTGTCGGGTCAAAGGATTTCGGTCCACATCTGAAACCGAAACTGATTCCGAATCGGAATCCTGATGCTTGAGTCCTGAAGCCTGATGCCATGCTTTGTTTTGGCTAAGCGCGATTTATGGCGCCGTGCCTGAGGTGTCCCTGTGTGCGTTGTGTCTTCTTGAGGTTTTTCCGAGGGGTGTGCTTTCCTTTTCCTTTGCCCAGTGCGAGTGTGTGTGTGGTGTGCTGGCCATTTCACTCTCATTTTGGCATCGCTCGCGTTCTTTTCCCGCGGAATTTATTGCGGTAGGTCGGAATTTTCATTGCTTTGCCAGGGTCCCACCTCTTGAAGGTTTCCCATTTTTTCGGTGGTTTTCCGGCTCTCGTGTGTGTGTGTGATTGTGCGGCTTTGTGCCATGTTTTATGGCCAAAGTTGCCTGCCATCTTATATTTGACTTTTAGTTTTCCTGCTGAAACTTTTCGACTGCATTGTCGCCCCACGAGGATGTTGCACTCCGGATAAGTTTCTTTATATATTTTTTTTTATTGTTATGACGGAGCAACAGTTTCTTATGGTGTTACTTTAAGCATTCCGTAGGTAAGCTGGTCTCTCCAAATTTCCACAAGAGGGCAAAGAAGCCACCTGGACATGTTTCTTAGCAAGCCAGACCAAGATGTAGATTAGACAACCACAAAACTTCTAGGAGTTTTAAAGAAAGGCTATTGTAAGCAAAGAGACTTCATGCCTGAAATAAGCTTATAATATTGTGCAAATTTTTTGTTTTAGTTTTGTTTTGTTTTGTGGGTTCATCTTAAAAATAATGTAATTATTAAAAGGTTCATTCACAGCCTCCAAAATATGCTGATACGGGATGCTTAAATTTAAATTATTTCAATACATTTTCAATAAATTCGATATTTCAACGTTAAATGCAATATTTTTTCGATATCAGAAATCGATTAATTCAACTGAACAATATGTTCGATATAATATTGAGCTCAATTTATTTGCTTATATATAATATAAGACTTTTTGTTTCGATAAACATGCCTGGGCAATGCTAAATTAATTACGCAGGTATTTTTAAACCGCACCTATTATTATAAAAAGTCCATTTATATACAAGTATATAAATATTTATTTTATAGGTATTTTCTATATCCTCTTTATATAGAAACACATTTTATATGTTTTAGATTTTCTAATAAAAACTCTTCATAATTAATATAATGCCTTTATGGCTTTTATTCGTATTCCACCTAACTTAGTAATAGTCTAAGTTTTGTTTAAAATATATGCAATATATTATCTGTATCATTTTAAGGATTAAAAACTACAATCTCAAAAAACCAAGATCGGAGGATCGAACTAAAAAACATAGAATATAAAGCAAGTCAGGTTCGGTGGCTCGGAAGAAACATAGCATCGCCGAGTTGGAGCTCGGGTTCGATGCAACTTCGAAAGTGTTGAAACAAGAACTACGAGAGACGGAGAACGAACACTTGCGGGAAGCCGCCAAAATTGCAGGCTGAACGTATGAAGCCGAAGCTCGAGTCCCAACTGGTTCGAGTCAACATGTTGCCGCTGCCTTCGAACACGAGTTCCAGCTCGGCGATTCTATGTTTCTTCCGAACCACCGAACCTGACTTGGTATAAAAAGTATTAACTTTCCGGAGGCTCCAGTTTTATATTTGAACGACCGAAGGGCCGAGCGGTTCCCTCTGTTCGCAGCAGTCCTCGAAGTTCTCGTTTACGTAGTTTGGAGCCCATCGAGATTGGGGATCTGGCCGACGATAAAAAGGAGCCGGAGAAGGAGCTAAGCGCGCGCGCCACAAATCAGGACCTAAGCCCTAATTAAATTCGGGCGAGTTAATTGGCAGCCAAAGTGTGTGGAACTCGTAATGAAGCTGCCATTCATCGGGCACTTAATTTAATTCCGTTTCGCTGATCGCATAGTTGTAAACTTTGATTAGTGCGCGCAATTCCAAAAGAGCCACCTGAAACGTATCCCAGGGAAAAGCGACAGAAAAGCCGGGGAAAACTGGCCCTGTATTGGCAACTAAATAAACGGTTCATTTGCTAAATACACGACGGACCGCCAACCAGTGCGTGAGTGTGCGCCCGTGTGCCGCGAGTCCTGTAACAAATTTCATTTATTCACTGATTTGAATATTCACACACACAGACACACGCCAAAGGATACCAAAGGATACTAGAGTGTGCGTGGTGTGGTGTGCTTCCGTGTGGCAGTGCGTGTGTGTGTGTGTGCAGCATGATTTATAGGTCCTGCAGCAGGCGTGATGTAAAGTGACAATTTCTGGTAATTTTCGATTTACATGCCGCCGTGCATAGGGTAAGTTTGATGGAAGATCCCTCAATTTGATTTACAATTTTTAGATTGCATTGCTCCCCAAATTAATTTTAAAGTTAAATTGGATGATATCCCTCCTCTAAAACTGGTTCCAAAATTAATTGGATAATAACATAATCACACACAAAAGTCTGAGAAGGGTTGTTACTTAATAAACTATATATTTTCTAAGTCAAACTTGATATTATTTAAAGCTTAAGTGCGTTGAATTATTTGTATTTTAAATAATAGTATACAAAATGTGACTTAAAACTATTCTAAAGGACAATTCAAGCAAGGTTTTTTGGACATTAGCACTGCGAATATTTCTGCGAATATGCGCAGCTAAAATGTTATAAAAGATCCTTAAAGATCTCTAATCCTAAGATAATAAAATAATCAAAGTTTTGGCTCTTCATAGCCTTATTTTGAACCCTTAATTAAAATCATTTTCCTTCTTCTCTACACTATCATTTTAATCAGAGGTTTCACAAACATGTAAATATTTTCTTTATGAAACAGATCTGTCTCAATCATTTTTAACTGCTTTATAAACACCTTAAGCTTCTCTCAAAAACAATTAATCAATGAAATAAATTGATACGATACGTATATTCGAGTACCTTGAAATTATTTCCATCCTCCTCAGATGACGGCACACGTTACTTGCCGCCACCGCAGCTACTACCTCCGAGCTGCTATTGTTTTTCACCTGCTCCAATGTCTTGTCAATCAGAAACCGCAGACTGGCGGCCTGGCGACGAATATATCAAATCGCAGCTACTTCCGCTCTTAAAAGGTTTCCATTAAAAGTGGTTTCCTCAAAATAAAAAATATAGCCAGGGCTTGGCTTTCCCTGAAAAGTCAACAATAGCAAGCATTTAATACGGAGAGCTGCCCGATAAATCATGGAGTAATTACAAGTTCTAGCTAGTATCGATTTGTAATTCGTTTCGCTTCGAGCATAAATTAGCGCCCTTGAGTTATGCTGCCATAAATATCGCGACATTAGGCACATTTTATTGGCTTCGGACGGCCAAAGATGATATTAATGGTGGCCATTAATATTTAATCTTCGACAACAGGTTTTATCAGCGTTAAAAGCGAGCAGTTGCCGCAAAGGGAAAACCATCCATCCAATTACTTGCCAGAAAATTGGCATATTGAAAACTTTTCCCAAACGAACTGCACCTGTGTCTAAGGAATTTTTTAATAAAAATCTTCGGGACAAGTGGTGGTAACTCAACAAAGCCATTCGTCATGCTCAAGTAAGTTGGGGTTAAGACTTTCAGGGGTTCCTTCGGCTGGTTCCTTTTTTTGTTTTTTTTTTTTGCTGGTCAGCCAACCAGTTTGGCAACATAATTATGCACTCAGGCATGCAGCTGAGGATTCACAGTAAAAAAAAGGGTTGAAAGAACCCTTTCTTTCCACATGTAATACATATATATATTTGGGTCAGCAAATTGTAATTAAAATATGAAATTTCCATGCAGGCATACAAAATTTCACTTTTCATCTTAATAATCATCATAATCGGCCATAAAAAACATGCATTTCTAATGGAACAAAGCGACCGGGACCTTGGCGGGTTAAGGAGTCATCAGACGCTGGAATCCTAACCATCGTCATTATCGTCTGCTCTGCATAATTTCATACATAAACTCACATTTTTTGTGCGCATAATCCGCAGCTTTGACGATGGCAAAAATAGGAGAAAAAAATATACAGTAAAACCGAGCTGGAATAAAAAGGTGTCACGCCGCACTCGCCGAAAGTGTGGCTGCTAAATGCTCGAAAAATGAAGCGTTGAAAAGTTGGTCGCGTTGCGTATCCGCCATGTCGGTGGTGTTACGCATACGCCGTGTTGTGCGCCACGCGGGTAGGATATGCCCTGCCCCCCCATATAGTTAATGACATGCAGCTGCTGTTTTACTTGCGGTTTCTATCGAGTTCCGCCTACTTCGTTGCCCGCAAACTTATGAATTTTAAGGTGATTTCCATGTCGCAGGAGCAAGTTCGTGAAAGTATCCTGCGGCGTTGGTGCTGGGACTGGGAAGTGATGTGAGTGGCACGTCACATCGGGGACTTGTCAGCAAAGGGTTGATCGCATCATAAATCAAACCGAACTGTTTGCTTGCCCGGGTCGCAATCAAAATCATTCTGTGGTCTTCACCATTTGTTGCCTAGGCACATCGCCTTCGAGTGCGGTAATTAATCATTGGAAGTAATTGGTTTTCTGTTTTGATTTGACATTTGAAAAATTGCAGCTGTGACAATTCAATTCCCATTCCAGTTTATTCCCCAGCTTGTTGATTTTACAGCGCGCCAAAGGGTGAACTTTTTCGCTTTTCATAAAAATATATATTTTTATTCAGCGGTGACCTATGCAAATGGTCGGGTATGAATGCAAATTAAATAAAAGCGAATGCATAAAAAAAAATGCATGTTGCTCTACAATATTGGCAAACAATGGGATTAACTTGAAAAAGCACTAAAGTGCCCTTGGAGTTAATGTTTATTGATTGGCTAAAAAAGCCAATACATATCCCGATGCATCTGGCTTTAATGCAATTAAGTTGCCATATAATATGACAATTAATAGGGCATTAAGAACATTTAAACCGTAAACCGTTTATTCAACTTTCTTTCGAAAACAAAATAAGAAATTAAACTAAGACGCACATAAACTTGGCGCAATGTCGGCACTTAAAACTTCTCAAAACGCGAATAATGCCTAAGTGAATTTCTTGACAATAAAAAATTATTAAAAAAGCGTTAAAGTCTTTAAAGGGCATTATGCCCCACAGTAGCAGACATAAACCGCAACTTTTCTCTTCTTTCTTGTGCCGGTGCCACTTCAAAAGGAATAAAACGACGATACGAAGGCTGAAAATATCCCCACAAAAATACACACAAATTCTCAGTCTTCTTTTGGGTGACTTTGTTTTGTTTGCCGAGTCTGAAAGTGGCTCTCGTGGTACGTATTTTTGTTTTATTTCAGTTCTTTGTGTGGTGGTATGAGTGGCTCTGCTAACTCAATAACCGAATTTATGTTTTCTTTTTTTATTTTTGTTTTTGTTTTCGTTTCAAGTGGCATCTCTCCGCGCAGAGCAGCATCGCATAACGCATGTGTTTACTTTAATATTGAAGTTTATGTTTGGTTTTATATGGCCATTGGATAAAGGGGTTTATTTGGGGATTCATTATTGAAATGAACAATAAATTATAAACAGTGGCCGTAGGATAAATAAAGCCAAAGTGTAATTAAATAAGAAGCTAAGGAAGTTGAGTTTAAATTGTATTTTTAATTGAGAAGAAAGGAAACCAGATACAAATTTATACTCATTTTACTTATAGCTTAGACATGAGTAGGTATTTGGAAACAAACCTATCTTTAAATATGAAAAAGATCCATTAAAGATATAAATTCATACTCCTTCTACTTACAGCTTAGACATGAGTAGGTATTTAGAATGAAACCTCTTTTTAATTAATATTTAACCCACTTTCTGGTGCTTTTATAATTAAACCTCAAGCAATTAGTTAATAAGGAAGTATTTCCTGTTCAGCAAAATTAAATTGAATAAACTCAGAATATAATTCCGGCTAAAACCATCTCTCCCATCCTCTGTATTCCTTCGTGGGGGTTGTAGCTATGGAATTCTTATTTCGTTTACCGCCACGTGCTTCATATATTTTACTTCTCAATTAAATACCACTTTGTCTGCCATGAATGCGCATATTTGCTGCTGCTGCTGCCGCTGCTGCTGCACATAAATATTTATGCGGGACTTAATCAAAAGGGAACCTAAGCCTATGCTTTGGTCCTTTCAGGCTCTCAGCTCTCCTTTCATTACACATCTCTCCTATTTGCGCTGGATCAACTCATTTCTGTTTATTTAAACATTAAATGTGCTTACATTTGATTAGCGGCCCCGAGTTTATTTCCATATCAATGTGCTGTGCTCTCCGCTTGAAAGCCATATAAAATTTATGTGTTTGCCTTGCTTTTAATTTGTTTTCATTTATATATTTATATATATTCTTTTTTCTGTTTGGTTTTGTGTAATTTTCCTCTTTTCGGGTTTGAGCTCATTACGATTTCCTTTTTGGTTTGCTGTCTTTTATGTGGGCAGTCGCATTAAAATGCATGAAATGCGCAATTAAAAATGAGGACAAAGTCCCTTTGTAGATGGCAACAGGATACAGTTTCCTTTTAATTAAATATGTAAAGGCATTTCATATTTAAGTACGTATCGATGCTTAATTAAAAGTACTTTACGCAAAAAAGGGGTTATTCCAATTTTCAGAAAGAGTGGGAACTACTAATGATATATTTAAGGTTAAATTGAGGAAAGAAAGATATTTGTTTTAGGAAATTTATCACTCAATCGAATCAAAGAATTTAAGTTTTAAGTTCTCCAAGGGTCTTTCCTTTTAATTATAAATTGAGCAGAATTTTGTCACTTAAGGAGCTGACAGTCAAGGCGCCTTAAAAATATAAATAAACATTTTCTTATTTATTTATTTATTCCAATAACCCAAAGCTTAAGTAAATATTTTGAAGTGCCTGCAACTGGGATTTGTGCTGCTCTGGCTTCTTGCAGATGTGACAAGTGACACTGAACTGTTGTCAGCTCGTTTCCCCAATGACAAATGGGAGCATTTGCCTTTGTCAGACGGCATCGATATTGCGGGGATATACCAGAGTCCGGAGTCGCGTCGCCCGGCAATAAAAATAAACTGTTCCAGCCGCAATCTTTTTACCGCCCAGCTCCCTGGGATATATATAGAGGGCCACACACGAAGCGATGAGCAGTCGAGTGTAAAAGTATGCGAATAACTTGGCATATTTATTTATTTTTCGCGACCCGCCAAAAATTGTCAACATGGATCAATGGCGATGCCAACTTTTGACTGGCTTTGTGTGTTTCGGCAGGGTTGTGTAACCATTGCCATATCGAACATAAAAGACAATGTTTTGCAGCTTAAAGTATCGTATCATATTTCCAAGCCCCTCGCCCCCACCGCCACACCATATTCATAATATTTTGGGCATTATTATTATCGTGTGTGTGTAGGGGAAACAACAAGGCGACAAATCAGGCGCTGAGAAATTGTGTTTCCAGCTCATTTGCTTCTGTTTTTTTTTTGCTGCTCGTTGGGACCCTGCTCGTTCGCAGGCAATGAGGTTAAATGGTTCAGGAACATAACAATTGCAAAGATGATTGAGCCATTAAAGTGGGTGTCGATGGGTGCGAAAGCAAAAAAGGTTAAGCTAAGCAGCGTTTAAAATTTAACCATATGCAGGCGCACTTAAAAAAATAGTAGATAAACAGAAGCCCAGGAAATAGTTATGGGAAAAAGAGAATGTTTCGATGTTCTTTCTTTTTATTTAATACATAATTCATACAATACGAAGCATAATATATTTTAAATTGAAAAAATTAGTGCTTGTTACCATCTTTACTCTGCCAATACTCTGCCAGAATAAATGGAGTTTCACTTTTAATGATTTTCACAGAAAGCCCGAAAATAGTTTTGGGAAAATTGACCAATTTTAAGTTTAATAAAGAATTGTTTGGGAGAGGTTCTTTTTATATTTAATTTATAATACATACAATACCCAGCATACATTATTTTAAATTGAAAAAATTACTGAACGAAGTTTCGCTTTTAATGATTTTCACTCCCACAAACTGTTTGCGCTGTCAGCGAATCTGTGTTTTATCAGCTGCCTTCGAAACCGAAAACAAGAATCTTTTTCGCGGAATTTTCACCATGGGTCAGTTTTATATATATATTTCTTTTTTTGGGGGGTGCGCCAAGTTAATTACAATGCCAAGTGGTCTCGCACATAAAGCGAAATCCAGGCAAAAAGAAGCCCTCCCTGGGCGCAGTCGTGCTGCACTAATTGCTTGACAACATTCCGCCACACACGAGACACACAATAAAATTAAAAGAACTCGAACGGAGAGCTGGAGAGCGGACAACAAGAATATTATAGAACTCAATTTGCTAATTGCCATCAAAATAATGAAGTCTGCCCTTCGGTTGGGGTCTTCTCCTCCTGATTGCAACCATCAAGTATCATTCGAGTAATTTGGAGTGCACTTGGCGAGCGGTTCTTCTGCTCGTTTGGGTTCCACTTTGGGCTTGCACTGTGCTGGTTGCTTTGCCAACTCAGCTAGTTTGTCTTTTTTAGCTATTTTAAATGGCAAAATAAAGTATTTATAGAGACTTTACATGGAATTCGCTTATTAAATGAAGACTTCAAGTGAATTTAAGCTTGAGAGTTGCAAGTGAAAGCTGAAAATCGATTTAGAGACTTGAAATATAATTTATTAATAATATTCCAAGAATTTTTAGACCAGGAAAGTCAAGTTCTACTACCAATTAAAGAGGAAATACTTATTTGAAGTATATGTTGAGTTTAAGCAGACTATGCATACTTCTAAAATTTAACAAATACTTTAAATAATCAAATCCTTCGCTCTTATTGTTCTGACAATAGTAAATATAGCTATTTTATGATTTTTGTTTACCAAGTCTACATATACCAGCACTGACTGCGACTTTCTGCAGAAATAGAATCAAAATCAAGGGAGGACAGCAGACTGCTGCTGCAGGAACATGGAAGCAAAGTTTGTTGCCTCACGAGTCAAACAAATAAAAGTTCAGCAGCTCCAGTTCGGTGGAAAGTTCAACTCAACCCCGCGATCCTGTAGGTGTTTTTCCCCCGAACTTTGTTCTCCGCATGTCCCGGCACAGTGAGTTGTTTCTGAGTGTGTGTGCATGCCAAAGTTTTCAGTTATCCTTGCTTATTCTTCGTCCATTTATGTCTTGTTAAGAGTTTTATATGCTCCGCTCTATATTTACTTATTTTTTTCCTTGCGCAACTTTTCTAAACTGCTTGCTAACTAAGCTTTATTCTGTTTGGCGAGCGTCTCAGTTGGGGAAGCCTTTGAGCGCTTCAACAGCGAAGGCGGCGGTTAACCCCTTCCTGATTAATTTGCACTACTCAACAAAACTCGGCTTTGTTTTGCGGAACTTCTGCCAACGCAGGATACTCCTTGGCAGCACGTGTGGTTTTGCAAAGGGATGATATGGCGAAGGGAAAAAATAGTTTATTTATAGTTTAAGCTGGAGTCTTAGAGAACTTGATAGTTAAAGAGGTTTATAAATAACAATAAAGGATGTAAAAATCTAAATTTAGCTGGCTATTAATAAAAATATATCTCTTAAGCTGCAGCAGTAGTAAATTAATAACCATTTTACTTAATAACTGGTTTTATTAATACCATTTGGCACTAACTTACAGCCCAATTATGTGCTAAGCTCTACGAACTCTTATATGAGCTACTTGAACTACTAACTTAGTAATAAATTAAATGAAACGCACCATTACAATGTTATAGTCACCTCTTAAGCTTTGAAGAATTCCCTTTACTGCATAGAACATATCAAATAAATCCTGTAATATCTACAAAAACAAGCCATACATTTGTGAATATAAGAAAAATGAGCATCCTTACCACTCTCCCCAAATAAAGCCTTGGTGCTGACATTAACTTCTGCTTTTTGTGAGCGGGGTCGTAAAAAATGTAGCTGCCGAAAATCACATGTAAATTGAATGTCAGCCCGTTGGCAGTTGCTGGCGCCTGCTAATTTGATCTAAATTCACGCACTCATTTACTTAAAATATGCGTAATGACAATTTGATTAGGGTAATTTGATGCTGATCTTCAGCGGCGCGTTGCCAAAATCCGCAAGAAAGCCGGCAAGGACATCGCAAGGAGGCGGCGTGTCGTGTAATCATTTTGGGTGGCAATTTGGTGACGGTTGTGAGCCGTTTATGTTAAATTAATATGCGGCAGCAACAACAACAACAGCAGCTAGCAAATTGAGGCTATAAATTAGATGCTGACTGGAATGAAAATGAAAATGTTTCCTTTTTTCGTTAACCGAAAGTTGTCTCCAACTTATGAAGAATTTCCTTGGCGCAAAGTTACACATTTAATGCGAAAACTCTTTCTCTGCACTTTGAATAATTGCACGTCTGCCTCTGGCCTCCTCTGGAATTTTGCGCCTACTTCTTGGCGAACCAAAGTTTAAACGGAATAAATGTCCTGCGGCAGTGTCGGCTGCCTACGTGTCCTGGCTTCTTAAGAAGTCAGCCCCGAATCAGTTTGCCCAGCTTTTTCCCACGAACAATATCGTCTGGCTGCCTAATTTTCATTAAGACATTTTTCACTCACTAACCAGCCCAGCCCGATTGCCAACTTATTCAATTTCAGCTTCTCGGTCTTCGGTCTCGCCTTCAACTTGTTTAAATTTGGCAGCAAAGATTTTTCATGTCCTTAATTTGGTTCAGTAAATATTGTATGTACTTGAGTGGAAAGAACGAGGAAGGTAAATTAAATTAGCAGCACGAATCCTAAATGCCCTGGAAAATAATAAGCTAAAAATAGAACATTTCTTTGCGAAGCATATTAATATTTAATGTCAGTTAGTCTGGGTCGTCTCTTGAAATTATATCTTGACATTATATAAAGTACTCAGAAGATTGTTATATTATATGAGCAAATATTAACGTATTAAGTAAGTAATATACCCTTGTTTTCCTATGGATTCCGGTCAAAATCGCACTTTGGCTACCGTGAAATCCCACAAACACGTACTCCCAAAAAAACACGGTCCGCTGGACGTGGAGAAGGCCACAAAGGACGAAAAGCAGCAGCCGCAAACAAAAACGGCAAGCAGAATTCTCCATTCCAGGACGAAAACTCAAAAAACACAATACATTTTATAAAATACACACACACACAGCACACATCCGTATAAAAATACTTGATGTGTGCTGAAAACACAATTTGCGGCAAGTGTAGCGAAAATATTGTGGTAAATACTTTAAATTTAATGTAAGTACCAACCGGAGTTTTGTTTTGTGTGCACAGTGCGAAAGAGAGGGGAAAATTCAGAGCAAGAGAGAGAGAAAATAGCATCTTTTTGCCGCTCAAGTGTTTTGGGCAATATTTTCATAATTAATGGCACGTGCACCGAGTGCGCCCGAGTCCATCAAGGAAATAATTACAATTTGAGGTGTAACGTGCCAACAATGCGGTCAGCACAATTAAATATAAATAATGGCTAACTGGGATATTTGTTTGTGGACCAGGCGGCTGTGGGTTATCGAACAACAGGCTTTCTGGCCACAGATGAGCAATTTCTTTGCTGCGGTTTGCCACACAGATTAGGCTCAGATTTGAAAGGCGGTTGCCTTAAATGTTTGCATTTAAAAAAAATTAAAGATGTATCTAATATCTGAAGAGCTTTAAAGGAAAGGCTATTAAAAAGAGTGAAACGATTTTAAATACATAAAACCCAGATACGTAATCTTCATATGAATTATTAAAATGCCATTATTTCCGTTGCCTACAAGAACCTCCGGCTTTTAATTTCGACCGGGCTTTAAGCAATTACAATACAGAATTATGAAAATTTCATAATTTGCTTAAATGGCCAGCAGCATTTTAAGAGGGGGCGGCTATCCCCCGACCCAAAAATTCCTTCAACGAACCGCCAAAAACAAAAAAAAAGTAAACGAAGCAGCCACCGCAAGGACGCAAATTTGGGGGCCGAAGGATACGGCGACGTACCAGGGACGAGGAGCTACCTGCCTGCCGTCGCTTATCTATGTGCATAAGTTATGAAGGCTGGGGCCAGAAGCTTCTCGTCGTTAAAACGTGTTCAGTGTCACGTTGGACAGGACTCCTCAGCCCCGCCCCCCGCACCCCCGCCTTCTTGGGTGTCCTGGGCGGGGCTTAAAGCCAGGATTGGGAGCATTTTAAATGGCAGAATAAAATGTTAACGTGCAAAAGGGAATACATTAACACATATTCACAATTAAGGGCATCACGCGGCATACGCAAGCGATAGTCCCCAATGCACTTACAGCCAAACAGACATACTGACAGCCAGATAGAGACTCCAGTTCGGTCCACTCCAAGGCAGTGCCATATAAAAGCAGAGGCAGTAAACGCCTGTTCCGCCTTACTTAATGCAGAGTCGAACCTACTGACCGCAAACATCGGACTCAATCCAAAACCAGCACCGGGAAAAAACAGGATCTATATTAGGATATCGTGTTTATCCATACTAGAGATGGAAAAACATCAAAGTTTATCGGAATATTATAAATAAATATATGAAAACATGGAAAACTTAAAGGTTTCTTCACTTGAACTATAAATATTTTATCTTTTTTACTTAATAAAATCTAGTTTTAGATCCTCCATAATCAAGTATATATTTTTCTCTGTAAACTCTTGAAGGCGATGAGGCGTGCAGGAGGGCATCCAGCGAGTCTGGCCAACGGGACCACAAAACCTTTATGGCCACCCACACACACACACAGGCACACCAAAGTGTGCGGCTGCTGCAGTGCGGGTGTGTGTGTGTGTGTGTGCCGCTCCTGAGTGTGTTTGTGGGTCTCAAGTGCAGCAGGGACATACTTGGCAAGCCCTCTCAGAAATCCTGGCTTACGGCAGGACTTCACAGCGGTCTGGCTCGTAACTTCTGCCAGTCCCCCTTTACGCATTGTTAATTTTTTATGGTCCAAACGAAAATTTGCACTCAAGATTTATGTGGCGGCCGACAAAGTGCTCGAACAGGAATATTTTCGGCCAAGAAAATGTAACTGCAGCCCACTAAAGATAATGCAAATTAGGCGATGCTAAAGTTCTGCAATTCTGGAACTAATAAAAGCCTTAAGTTGGAAATAAAAGCAATCGAATTTTGAAAATATAAGCTTTGTAAATTTAAATTTAATTTTTTAATTACTTTGCATGCCAAATATTTGCAGTATCTAAATCATTTTGTGTCCCTAAGCCCTTGGCACTGCTTTAGAAATGTAATATATTTATATCCGACATTTTTTGGCCGCGTTGTTTGCCTTCCTTTGGTCACCGCACAAACCGCAAGTCCTAAATTTGCAAAGAGGAAAGTTGAAGTTGCCAGGAACCGAATTCAATTAATGCTAAAAATCGCTGGCAATGCACCGAAAAATCAAAGATGAGCGAAATATGCGATATGGGTTTCCTTTTGCTTCTTCCTGTGTCGAGCTGGGGGCGATATCGATTAGCCGACCCGTTGACCACAAAAGTTTGTTTACACCGCTGCCCCGGGGACCAAGTTAGCTGCAGTATTTATGTGCACCATCGCATCGGATAGCATTTCAGCTAGTTAGCACTTTCTAATGCATTTCTGACCCAAATACCCGCACAGTTTTTGGCTCGTTCTGGCGACTGCCTTTGTTGGCAGCCAGAATCTGCATAGAATGACAAAAATATTGAATTAAATTTAAGTCCTGGGAAGTCCTGGTCGTCCTTAAATCATCGTCATCATCAGCACCTCGTGTTCGCAATCAATTCCTGTTTAAGGCTTCAGCTGTCGAGCTGCCGAGTAATCCATAAAACGCATCGTTCGAAGGGCGCTCGCTAAATATTAGCCAGCTCAAACTTTATGCTCTGGAAAATTGAATTTTCCAGGGAGCTTGATCGATGGCCCGGGGGCTGTAAATTTATTCCGTAGTTTGCCCGGTGTATCTGTCGGACCTTTTCAATTAGTAATTTTAATTATCTTGGCCCGGGGGGAGGCCGAGTACCCGGGTTCAGACTAGACTAAAAACGAAATGCACAAAATGTCGGGACTTGCAATGTTCACGTGGTTGGTGTTGGCTTTTGTTCGATTGTTTGTTTGCGGAAATTGAGCGCTGCATTTTGGCCAACTTCTATTTGGGTCACACAAACAAGCCGGCAAACAAACAAATTGGTTCATATCCTTTCGCTGGCTGGCGGGACTCGCTTGTAATAGATAGCGTATATCAAAATTGAATTTCGTTTGTAAGTCGCTGATTAGCATTTGATTTGCATATTTGCCATGCATCACATATAACATATATCTGCTATATACCTATAGTATTTTGCGTGAACAAGGTGCCGGCCATTTAGCCAAGCCAACAATTCATTAAATAACATAAAAGGGAGCATATCACGGACTATTAAAGCAAATAAACTAGTTAAATCTTGTCAAATATATTTGCAAATATTTATCTATGGTTATCTGCGGGTTGGAGCATTTGACTGTAAATACAAAACGCTGCAAATGTATTTTTAAAGAGTTTTGCAAAATAAATACAGTTTTGTGTTTGTGAATGAATTATAAATAAATTGGCTATCAAGCTGGTTGCACTTATTTTATACCAATTTGTCCACTTTATTTCACGTGAATTCAAAAAGATAGAGTACTTTGTAACATAATATTAAGCAAACACTAAGTGTATAAGAATTCAGAGTATTTCCAGACACACATCGCTGCAGTTTTTAGGCACCTAAAAAAAGTATCTTCAATTATGCAAAGCAATTTTTAAGGATAAGTTTCAGCAATTTTAAACATGTGTAGCATAATTTGGGACATAGTTTTAAGGGGTTTAAAACCTCGAGTGATTTCTAAAGCGCCCTCATATATGTTTCCTAATGTTTTTGCCTTCAAATCGATCCCATCGATTGCTGATTTTGGCTTTTAATGCCTATGACATTCTCGACAAACTTACTCAACTCGGATTCCCTTTGTTTGTTCACATCGATGGCATATTTGCACAAGCTCGAACCCAAAAATCCATTTCAATTTCGGGCCATTAGTGACGACGTTTAAAAGCGGCAGAAAAAGTTTTGTTTTCACGCTTCGGCATTAAAAGAAAACAGTCGGGGCCAAAAAAAGGAACAAAGTAAAAGCCGCGCCAAAGTTTTGCAGTTTTGTCTGCAGTGCCCTCCAGGTCTATTCCCTTTGTTCCATTTTTATTTCTGCGTTGCCATTTTGCCAACTTTTAGTGCTTCTTTTTTGGTTGTTTGTTTGGCGGCGAAAAATTAAAGGAAAATACCAGTGGTAATGAAATAGAAATAAGCGAGGGCCAATCAAAAAATATTTGGCAACGTATGTCAATCTCTGAAAAAGAAAAAAGAATTCTATCTGTGACAAACTTTTCGCATGACATTGTGGCTGAGTTAAAAATATTCCTGATCAGCACACAGAGAGAGAGAGAGTGAAAGGACAAAGTTTTTAACTGCTCGACAATTAGTCAGGAAAGTGTTCCGAATTCCGAGTTGAGGAATATATTTTTAATAAAGGGAAGCCTTCAATTTGTTGACATTACTTACTCGGATATTTTCCCCTAACTTTCTGTATGTGGCCAGTGTGCTTTTAAGATTTTAAATCAAATCTCTAATGCGGTACAAACTTTTGACCACATAAGTATGCAGCACTTTTTGACTTTTGCATTCCGTCCAAAAACCCAGAAGCGGGGCAAGTCCTCCCTTTGCCTAGCACGCACTGTTATTTAATTTAATTAAAAATATCTCTTTCTGGCTTCGTGTTTGCCAAAAAGTTTGCACCCGGACAAGAGAGGACAGTAGAAACATAGAAAAAAAATATGACTAACGATGTGCCCTCGCAGCGGACACGCCCCCACTTCTAAGTCCTCGAAGCCAACTAGCAGGGATTTTGGATCCAGGACGAGACCGAGACTCCGGTGGCGGGTGGGATGTATCCACGTGGCGTCACTGGCTTTGTTGCCGGGTCATGTGGGTCAAGTGGCGGGTCAAGTGGGCCGGCAGGAGCCTGCTCCCAGTCCCAGTCCCAGTCTCGGTTGTCCTGGCACGGGTTAAGTGGTTTTTAATGAAAGTTAGCATCCGCTTTAATGCAACTTGCCGAGGGAGTTGAGTTGCTGTCGAGACCGGAACTCGAATTATCGAGCACTTTCGCTCAGACGAAATTAAAAGCCATGGCTTAAAGCGGCTCAGCGATGAAATTAAAGGCTCTCCGGCTCTTAGCCGGGGCTTTAAGGTCTCGGTCTCATTAATTGTTTCGGTTTTGGCTTTGGTTTTGGTTACCAGTTTATTAAATTCGCTGTTTTCCTCAATTTATGATCAAAGGGCAGGAAGGTTGTACCCCTCCCAACCCTCCAGCGTTGCACATTTTAATACAAATATTATTTTTGCTCCTTTGTTTATTCTGTAACCTTCGTTTCGCTTTTGCTTGAATTTTTTTCTTGTCTTTTTAATATTTTTTTTATTTCTCTTTTTGTTCTGTGAGCTCTGTGAGCTTTCGCTTTGGCATTGCGCACTTTTTTGTGGCACTTTTTCAGTTGATTTCCTGACCCCTGCTTCCTGATCGGAATTCTGTATTTCCGGTACGTCCATTACGAATTTTAAATGCAATTCAGCTGCTTTGTTGCGGCTCTGTGCCGTTTTACCTTTATTTATTACGGCAGCCGGGGCACAGAATTTGCAACTTTGAAGATTCACACACCGACGGGGGGGGGGCCAGTATTTGTAGCCTTTGTTGCTACCGAGTGGGTAGGATTTGATGTATCCAAGAAGAAATATTCAATTAAAAATGAAATATCCTGGGCAAATATATAAAACAAAGTTCTCAATTTTATGTAAGGGGAATAGAAATCCTCTGAATAATATTTTAAAGAATAAGTTACTCAATTTAAGTTATACAATCCATTTAAACTTGCATTTAAATTAAGCAAACACTTAGGAAAATTCTACATTTTATTTATTTAAATATAACATAAGTTCTTTTTGGGATTTAGCTATTTAAAAACTTATTTCTTGGTTAAAAAATTAACAAATAAAATGATTTCCCCGTTTAACTCTTACAACTCTGTCTGGTTCTGCCTGCCTTTGAATTATTTCCTTTGCAGTTGGCATATTAATACCACATTTAATAAACTCCAGGCAGATTGCTATCTGCAACATTTGTCTTCCTCCGCTCCGCTGTGGTCAGAGGTTTTCCCCAGCCGGGATTTTCCCTATCTACCTGCCTTTTTCCCCCATCGGTGCTGAATTCCCCACAGATTTTGGGGCTGCTTAGCATGCCTGTCGCCTAGGCTCAACGCTCAGTGATTTTAATTAACATTTCTGATTTTGCGGCTCACCAGAAAGGAGGCCCGCACCCCGCAAAGCCCGGAATCCCCGAATCCGGTGCCTTTATTAGCACACCTGTGTGTCCCATGTGAATTTCAGGGCTTCAACTTTGTCTGCCGAACTAATTGAATTGCTTCTAGGTTAATTAAGTACGAAGATAACTTTGCTGTGATTAAGATATTGTCAACATTTAATGCGTTTAATTTGACTTGATTAATGCAGTTTAATCATCATAAGTAAATAACTGAATGTGTATATCTCTCTCCTCATTGCAGACAGCAGACCAATTGCGAGTTCGTCGAGTTGAAAGTTCAATAAACCAACGACACCGAAGAGGGTAAGTTGCGATGACAGGCATTCGGGTTGTTTTGACAGATTCCGATGCCCCGACAGTTATCCTGCCATCAATCAGGAGCCACATAATTCCCTTTTCATAATTTTTGTGGTAACCCAATGCTGTGGAGATTGCAACTGGGTTTCATTTGGTATAAATGCTGCCAAGGCTTCTGGCAAGGAAGTCGGTATAACAATATGTTGTCCGCCCATTCGATATGTGGAGAAATGGAGAATATGCGGACTGAAATCCAATATCGGAGCGCCAAATGACTGCAAGCTACAACTACGACTGCCAATGTCCTTGAATGAGTGGGTGGCTCTCTGGTGATGGTGTGTGTTCGACATCCTTAATCAAACAGAGCAGAAATCAAATTATGAGCATATACACACATAAAAATGTAGCAACGAAATGTGAGAGCCAAAAGATGAATCGAATGTTAGAGTATCGTGTTCCTAGTTTTTATCTTTCCCTCTTTAATAATCAGTCTTTTTGCAGTTAAGATATGGGAATATGAATTTATTTTGCTTGCTTAACAAATAGCTTTACTTTTATTATTAAAATTAAACTACAAACGGCATAGCTAGGTTGAATATACCCCTCAAAGTTACTTATTTAGCTTATTTACCACTGCCTAGCTTGGCACACTGCCTAACTGATGGAGTTGATAATGATAAAAGGGGCCAGATAAGATTCGCCTGGGAAATGACTTAAAATGAATGGCAAAAGGCCGAAGACGGCGAAGACCAGCCAGCGGAAGGAGGAGCATAAATTATGAAAAGAAATTTCCATGCATGTGCATGAGGAAGCGACGTCCGTATCCTTCCAACGAACTGCTATCAGCTCGTCGTCGTCTCTCGTAATTAATTTGATTTCATTCATTCCAGCAGGGGCCCAGGCAAATGCGAAAAAGGGCCAAAAACAGCGAGAGTTAAATTAATTGAAAGGCAGCTCTCAAGAAAAGCGAAAGACGGCGAATTACGCGAGTGTTGCACATTCATAATTTTTCTTTCGCTTTCCCCTTAAAGTGGGTGGTGCAGAAAAAAGCGAGACCTGACCGGGAAAGTCCCTGCTTAACTGAGACAAAAGCCTCCGCCCCCAGAGCTCCGATGTCCTGCCATTTTCCAGGCGTGTCGACATTGGTAATAAAGCGCTCACTTGCATTTGTCCAGGATTCTGAGTGCTTGTCTATGTAAGAGTGTGTGCCAGTGCTGGCATTACGTTTTCTTTTCGGGCTAGAAATTCCCATTTTCTTTAACGGAATTTTCTGGAAAAATTACAACAAGTTATCCTTTAAATATCCATTACTTTATTTATTATTTTAAAGTATTTAATTTGAATAATTTATCATTCTTTAATACTAAGAATTTAAATCCTGTTCTCCGTTTTTTCGGGAGACCTTTAAGATAATCTAAGTCACAGCCACAATGTTTATATATTTAGAAATTATTTATTATTTTTCTATATATTTTTGTGTCTCCGTCCTGTGGGCAAAGGGTGTGGGCAGCACTGACGTATATCCTTGCCAGAGTGCCATCTGTAACCGTGTGTATATGCACGAATGAGGTTAAGAGCTTAATGAGTGCTGACAAGGCAACCTGTAGTTGACATATGACATTTTTATGTGCCTCGAAGCCTTCGCAACAAGGGTTTCCTATTAATACGCATCCTTCTCCGAGGCCCCAAGAAGCAGCGCCTCTTTCGCCTTGTCCCTCCCCTTATATACCCCAAAGCGCAGGGATGCCCCAAGGTAAATGCTAAGGTTTCGACTTAATTAGTGCCGAGAGTTAGCCTCGTTTTTATGATAGTTACCCATGTGTGTGTGTACGAGAAAATGCGTAGTAAATGTGGCACAATTTTCGGTCATTTAACTCTGGTATTTTGGGTCTCCTCCGGAATGCCCAGGAGACAATAAGATGGGTCAGTTATTTAGGCGTAGGAATGCCGGAAGTGTGTGCTCTCGGTGCCATGGTGGAATTAAAGGGGATTGGTTAAAGGGCAGCTAACCTGGCAGAAAAGTAATTGATTGTTGGATTTCCCTTTATAAAAGGCAGTACTATCAGTTATTTTTATATTATTTATATTTATTTAAAAATATTTCCCGGCCTTCAAAGACTTCTAATTGTCTTTAAACCTTTATTTGGATACAATACCTCGCTCTCGTTTGACAATTAGCCCGAACAAGTCAACAAGCTATGCAGCTTGCATCGCCACGCTGGCCAAACAACGTGTAAACACACATCATCTCTCCCTCTCTACTATACTATACTCCCTCTCTACTATAACCCCATGGATATCCCCGGATCTAGGGCCACCACGTTGAGTGACCACTGGACCATTTTGTAGTCGGCCACGTTTGTTTGCCATTGTCAACCACTCGTCGTGGCCATTGTTTATCTGACTGCTGTTCGCAGACTGTGATGGCATTAATTGTAACATTTTCAGTTGTCGGCTTGTTTGTCAGTCAGTTAACGCCTCGCTGACTGCAAGTTTTAGTTTACCATTATATTATCCAGGGGCAGACTTTCAGTTTTCGGGGGATCTGGTTCCCTATCAGCTCCTTTAGCGCTCTCTCGATTTATTAGCAGCCCTCAGGCCGCATTAGTTTTAATGACGGCGGGGCGCCCTGTGCCAACATAGACAGTTTTAATTAAATTGTTATTAATAATTCATAATGCAGCCAGAGAGGGCGTGCTTCATGTGCTGCCAAAAAATGTATAACCAAAAGTGTGCTGCATATTTTACCACTGAGCCAGGCTTGACTCTGGCTGATGAATAAAAGAAGAAAAGAAAAGTTGAAGGTTTTGGGGAATTTATTAGGAAATCTAAGGTAAAGGTTAAAAAGCCAAAATTATTGGAAACTTTATTAAAACCATAGCTGCATTGCATCATTCACTATTCTGGGAAGTCACCAATGACTACTTCAGCTTGGCATAGATTAAGTTTTTCAATTGCAGTGGCCGCTAATTGAGTGCCAAATGTTGGGGTTCACAAGTCAATTACACGCACTGCACATGCACATCCCGTTGCCGCACTTGAGCAAATCATTTGACAGACAACCGGCAGCAGTTGCAAAAAGTGAATAAAGTCAACAAGTTCAGCGCACACGCAACATCAACAAGTTCATTAAAAAAGTTAGCACAAAGCAGCCACGGCAACTGTGGGGGAAAAAAAAGCGAAAGCCAGCGAGACTGAAAGCTGAACAGAAACGAAAACTCAAGCGAACGGAACCCCACAAATGTAACGCTTCACTAGAACTTGGCAAAATTGTATACTTACATATACCTTTTTCTTTTTTTTTTCTGCCCCTGACTGTACTTTGTTATCTGCAGTCCCTGAACACATTTGCCATAGCCATTCGCACACCTTCAAAGGAGCCTGGAGACGGGGGCTTGGCGGAACGGAAGTGATGCGGCTCATTTGTGTGCGACCACAAAATGGCGGAGCAAAGCGGAAAAGAGGGGAATAAGTGCAGTGATTAACAGGAAGACAGCTGCCAACTGCTTGTTATTAGCAGCAGCACTTCACTCAGTGCCAGGACACCGTTGAAGGCGAAACAAGGGTTTTCAGTTGCTTCCAAATGGTGGCTTATGATTTCTCAGTCTTTTCTCACTCTCTCAGGTCACAGAGCCATTAACAAATGAAGCTTAGGACTTGTTCGTAGAACAAACTTTTTAAGCATAGTTTTATTAAGTAACTTGAGGGCTTGGTAACTTTGAAGTACAGAAAATGGGTCACAAAGATCAACAGAATAAACTAAGAACTTATATTCACCTTAAATATGATTTACTCATTATTATTATTATATTTGTATTCAATACTAAATTGTGCCGAGTGTTTAAACTCTCTGATGCAAACTGTGTATTATTTTCTACCCCCATAAAGGGAATATCACCCCAATTGAAGCCAGCTCAAAGGGTGTTAGCTGCGACCGGAAATGACTTTGCAATTGAATTGTGCAAAATACCAGGGTTCTCTCGGATGCAAAAGTAACCTGCTCAAAACACTTCCCGTATGCACATTTTGTTGCACCTTAATGGCGCCAGCCAAGTGTGTCGATGTCCGAGGTCCCAAGTCCGGGAAAAGGCACAGGGAAAGGGAAAGTGAATGGGAATCCGTGGAAAGTTCAACCCGACGTTTGCTCTTTGTTATGCACATGCATTGTTAAAAGGGGAAAGAGAACCGCCAGCGAACAGCGACCATCCGCTAGCCCCCTTTGTTTGCCGGAAGTTTGTGGTGGGAAATTTCATTTATGCTGACACTTGACTTGACTTGCCCCCTGCCCCTGCCAGTCCGTCTGTCCGGCTGTCCTTCTGCCAATGGTTGTCCGGTCCTTCCCTTTTATTCGGGGGGCCGGGCTTAATTTGCTGCAAATAAATAATGGAAACAGACGCTGAGCTGGCCAGTTCGATTTGGCCTTGGCGCCCAATGAAGTTTATATTGTGCACTTTTCTCATTTCCTCCTCGGTCGGACGAGTTACACTGGGAGAATAGGTGGTCGTATTATGTGTTAGATTTTCTCTTTAATTATCCCTTTAATAATTCTTCATAAAGTTATCTATTTCATATTTAATAATTAACATTTAAACATTTTTTTAATGTTTAAAACTTCATTTTATTTAATTAGAATTCGTTATTTAAGATTTCGCATTGTGTTCTTGTTTAATTTCCTCTTGGGAGTGGGTCACACTATGCTCATATTAAGAAGATCTGGTAACACTTAACATGTTTTTATCGTATTAAATAAATACAATTTTACAGAGTTTGAGACACGTTTTGATTGCCTAAATTCATGATCTTGTTTTTCTATTAAAATTGTATATATTTTGTAGAAGTTTCCTTAACATTTTCACTCAGTGCTGGCACGTTAGAGCGGAAACGTGTTGACGGAGCAGCAATCGGATGTCCAAGTCGCAGTTGTCGAGGAGGAAAAAGGAAAAACTGGCGAACGGAGAACCAAGTAGATAGCGCTTTTCCTCGTGGCACACTTTTCCCCTTCTCGTTTGTGGCACTGACTCGGTTTGCTCTTTACTGTTCGGTGTGACAATTTAATTGTTTTGTAATTGCTGGGTCTTTGCACGGAGTCCTGATTTATGGGGAAATTGATTGGGTGCTTCTGTGGCCTAGGGGTCAAGTACCCACGCGCACGCCCTCGCCCGCACCTGCATTTGATTGACAGCCAAGTCAGTGACCTAAAAACGAGGCTCATAAAACTTGCAACACGTGTTGCAAAATTGATCCGGAATTCGCAGTCGACTGCGCAGCCACTCAGAGATTAAATTTGCAAATGGCAAAATATTTACACTCCTGCAATTGTGTGTTGTTAATCGAATGGCAAGTTAAATAAGTTATGAGTAAATATCGGTGACATCTAATCGAACATTCCCTGATACTCGGATTTATTTCAAATAAGTTGGCTTGGCCATAAATCTCCATCGATATGTGGGTTAATGTTTGCTACCCCGAGTTGGCCTTTTATTTCCTTTCCCCGCCTTTGTCGTGGCCATAAATCTCGGCCAGAGCGTTCGGGGAATGCAAGTGCAACATTTGTCTAGCCAACTTTTAGGCTGCCAGTCGGCTGCTTGCAGAAATGTGGCCAAATTAGCTGTTTTATAGCCAGGACTGGTCACATTAAAAAACTTTAAAAACCATTGTATCTTTTATTATGGCAGTGTGGCCAAATTTGCTAATTTATAGCCAAGACTGGTAACATTAAAATAAAATGCAAGTTGTTAAAATACTTTAAAAACTATTTTCGCTTTTATTATACATTTTTAAACAGATTATGACTATATATTTCATCATACTTTTAAAGATGTTTACAGAAATGTGAAAAGTCAAATTGGATGGTGTAAGGTCAGGAGTGGTCACATTATAATAAATTTAAGTATTCATTTATTTATTATTAGTTTATTTATAAATGTTTCTAAAGTTTTTTAAAAGTTAGCAGTGTTAAGGCGTCAAGTGGATCAATGCGATTGCTTTACAAAATAAACAAAAATATATTCTTCAACAAGAACCTTAATCCTTTTGTAAATTTTTCCAAAATCCAATTTAGCTTCTGTTACTAGTTTCCAGTTAGCAACACTGACCTGCAAAACACGTGCCTAAGTACCGGTAGCGGTGGAAAAGTTTTTGTAAAGGATTGCAGTGCGTGTAATTGGCTGGCAGGGAGTGAGCCTTAAGTCAGCTTCATTGGCAGGACTTGTGCTGCAACCCACCCACCCACATCGCACAAAAGTTTCCTGCCGTTAGTTGCCTCCAATGAAGTTAGCAAAACTGATTAACTCCCGGCAGCTTGGCTTGATTTCTCCTCGAGCTCCTCGGATCCAGCAGGATCCAGAATCCTGGCTAACTAATTGCATTTCCCTGGCGCTCTGCAGCATGCAATAAAAATTATGCTCCCTCCCAGCCGCATGCCGCCTTGCCGCCTGCTTTTCCTTAACGATAGTTTGTGTAGCGGCGGCATTTTTGATGCCTAATACAATTTTAATGGAATACTGCTGCATTTGCAGTTGCATTAAAGCCCAATTGCATTTTGTCCGACAGCGTTTTGCTAACGCCACCATGACCCGAGCTTAGTCGACCTTAGTGGTGTCAGCATAAATCTTAACAATCCGCCACGCCCTCTCGGCCTTCCAGCAAAAGCTGGCTCTTAAAATGTTTGCTCTGATATTATTATGGCCACGGGGTTTACTCTCGCAACGCGTCAATGTCGCCATTTGGACCCTCTGTTTTAGTTTCAGTCGTAGTCGTGGTCGGTTCTAAGTTTCAGTGCAGCCATTTATAGGGACACGCCCTCTGGCAAGCCCACAGAAAAAAAGGGGCAGCCAGTTGGTCGCTTGGCTAATTCCGCCATTGGCCATGATAAATGGCGAGATTTTTATGTACATGTCAGGGGCTGTGGTTGGTTTTTAAAAATAATAATAGCTATACAAATAAAACAGTAGAAGTATTTATAAATTATAAAACTTGAACATATTTTAAATTATTTCTTTTAATTTACTTGCACAAATTAAGCATTTTTGTAGCATTAAAAATATGCATTCATTGAAAATATTGTCTATGTCCTTCCTTCAATATTTGTCCATCAAGGTAATATTTATTTTCCTAATAACTTTTCCATTTTAATATGGAATACAGTTTACTTTTAGCCCCACTAGCATTAGCAAACAAATTCCAACTGCAGCGAATCTGTGGCTGCAAAATATGTTTATTTTTATAAATCTATGTCGCTGTAAGATATGTTTCTCTTCATAAATTTCCCACTCACTCAATGACACTTCGCCTTAGGCACTTAGCAGTTGAAAAGGTTGACATTTGCCATTGAAACGGAGGCGTTGTCAAGGTGAAGCCATTCGCATTGGCCTTAATTTAAGTACATTCATAATTCTGAGTTTCCTCAAGGGCCTCACTTTCCTTTGGCACATGTTAATGCTTTGCTAGTAGAGCTCTCTGGCTAATTAGAATTAAGACAACTCTCAGTGAAAAAGTTTATTAATAAGGATTTTTTCTTTCTCTTTGCAGGATACCGTAACTATAGCAAAGGTGAGTAGTATGACCTGACAAACAAATTGTAATATAAATAATAACAATTGATTGGCATTTATTACATTATTCGATTGGGAATAAGGACTGCCTTAATCGGTTTAATTCTTCATACATTTTTAAAGGAAAAATACTGACTTTTTTAATGAGCATTTTTATTTAAACAATTAGTTAAACTCAATTGGCACTTATGGCTGTGTTAATTTGATATATTAACGATGGCTTTCTCTCTTTTGACAACATTTTCCCTTTTCTAATGGAAAAGCTTTTGCCCCAATTTAGGACATAAATTACGCATTTTTCAGCTTGATAAGCTAAGCTCGTTTAATTAGTCGCTAAATTGAATTTCTTGGCTGTTCAACCCAAAGACCAATTAGTGTCAATAAGCAGCAAAGATTTTTCGCCCTCCTCTCAGCGTCTGTGATCCACTTTCGGTGCAATTATTCTTCAATTTATGAAATTGAACACACTTTTTGATGACCCCATAAAATGGAACATAAAATTCCATAAATGCCGGCTGCTGCTTCGTCTTTGGCTCGGGCTGTGCAAATGGAAATATTCCATTTAAGAAAACATTTTACTAAAATCCATTTTCTTTTCTCGTTTCTGTGTTTTTACTTGATTAATTTTGCGGCCATAAAGAAAAATAATGAAATTTCTTGTTTGGCAAAATAATGGAAAATAAAAACAAAACACGAATAAAAAGGTAGCAATTCGCGTTGGTCCTTTTCCCTGCGAAAAGTAACAAAATCAAATTAGGAAAATTTGCATTTAGTGGGCGAGTGAATGTGCGGAAAAGTAGGCAGTAGTAGGCTGGGAAAAACTTTTACTTTTCCTTTCCTACACGAATACATTGGCAGCCAGCTGGAAAAGTCTGATGGCAGCGATGATGATGCTGATGCTTTTTGCTCTTCCGTATTATTTTCTTTTTCCAACTAAATTAAAAAGTTTTTTTTTCGGGGCATCGGCGGCATTCGATTATAATGAGCTTGTCATGTTGGATAAACGCGGAAATGTGCCTCTAATATATGTAGATATATTACCAATGAGCCAACCATATGCTATGCAACCGTTTTTAATTGCCAAAGCATTTCCCGTGTTTGTTTGGGAGTTTTCCCCATGCGGAATGTTTGATTAATGCGAATGTGCGGAAAACTGAGCGGCAAATAATGAAAAATTACGCCCTGCCACACACAAACACACACACTAACTGAACAACTAAAACCAGTAACTCACTCACACACACACGCCGAGCGAGTCGGGGAAAACCAAACAACAATCCACACTCCGCTGCATGCTTTTGGGCGTTGTTAAATATAAAATTCTATGAATTTGTACGTACATCATTTGAAAATCGTAAAACTTGCAAGTGTTTCGGCCCAGTTTATATATATATATGGCCGTGTGCCGTGTGCCGAGTGAGAGCTGTCATAAACAGGCGGAGCAGAGAGGCGGCGGAAAGGAAATGGGGGAAATGGAAAAGGTAAGCTGTCTGCGCCTTTTCACTGCCTGCGAGTCTTGTTTTTATTATTTCCTTTTATTCCTGTGTAAAGAGCAAAACGCACATATACTCGCCCACAAAAAAGGCACATCTTTATATAATTATAATGCCCTGGCAAAATGCTGATGATCCTTCTGGCAGTGCTGCCAACGATGATTACTAAGTTATTTGCCCAAGTTTATGGCCGTGCGAAACGCAAAGGATTTTATACGATCTCCCCGGCCATGTGCACAAATTAATAATCCTCACTCAGGCAAATTAAATTTAAAATTAAATTGCCCCGCAGGCACAACAAGTTCAGACCAATTTTCTGGAAGAAAACTATTTTTAGAATGTCTGGCAATTTAATTTGACTACTGTTGGTGATTAAGCAAAATGCACAGTGGAAAATGCAACTAGAAAATGTTGTTTTTAAGTTTTGTTATCTTTAAAATTAAAGTTTTATATTTATTTATATTTGTTATTCTTTCTGTGCATGTCCCGGTTGGCAGGAGTATCTTATGCAGCTGCCCAAACCGCGATGGCATAATCAATACAGGCTAAAACGGCATGTTGACATGTGAGGACATCGTGCCAGTGGCTAATGAATGCCAGGAACACACTCCCCAATGCTGTACCCTCTCACCTTTCAGCTTTCACCCAGCTGTCAGTCACTCTCAACTCGTCTGCCAGTCATGCAAACGAATAAAAACGCTTTTATTGTAATCCGCAATGCCAAAATGTTGCAGCGGATGTTTAGTTAAATGCCAGGGGCGAGGGCTGTGGCAAAGTGTGCTTTCCTCTAAATATATATACATGTTTGGAGAACAGTTACCTGGCTTTATCGCATGCCACGCAGTTGTTTTGCCAATGGCCCTGAATTTTCGCCTGCCAAACTATAAAATTCCGCCCACATTTACAAAAAAAAAAAGAAAAGGTTTAAGGTCTATTGATTATCCATTGATAAATGGTTGACATTTTTTTTGCTGCTGCTGCTGCTGTGCGAGTGACTCTGCTACTTCAGGTTAAATAGTTTAAGAATGTCTGCCACATTAAAAAACAATTTCCGCTAAATCACTTTCAAGGGGGAAAGCTTAAGAAAGAAAGGGCAGAGGAAGTCACCGCAGACATGACTTGGGGAGAAATTCCTCTGTAGAGAAGAAATTTCCGCATAAAAGAAAGTATGACAGTAAAAGTAAGCAACACGCCTTATGTAACAAATCAAGTGCCAGAGGGTTTATTTTCCTCGGCTTTTCCCCCAAATGTTTTATGTCAGGCGAAAGAGGAGAGCATAAAGCTTATTGATTTTGCAGGAGCGTAAAGTTTCCGCCAGAAAAGTAGTCTTAAATTCATGTGAAAGTTTTCCAGCGCTTCAGATATATGATATTTGCTTATTCGTCCTATTTTTGTGATTCGAAAATATGTTGTAAGTGGAGAATACTCGGGGATAGTTCATTCAACTGTCTGCTAGACTCCAAGATGGGACCCCAGCCTGCGGCCAGAAAACAGCAGCATAAAAAATCTCTAAGAAATATTAATAAAAGATGAGCGACATTAGTGTCTTGGTTTTCCCTCCCATTACAGTTTTCACCCTCTGCCCCCGTCGGTTTTTTTGGGATTTCTTGTCAATGTCCAACCCAAAACCGTAAAACGGGAGAAGAAAACAACATTTTTACTACTTCCTCTGGCTTCGTTTTCTTTTTTTTTTTTTGTTCGTTCGGTCGGTGTCTCTAACCTCGAGCATTCTGTTGACCTTTTTCGAAGCTGTTTGGCTTTGGATTTAGCCATTGGGTGCGAGCTGCTTTAAAGGGTCGACGAATGCAAAAGAAAATGTCATAAATTTGTAACACTTTTCCGAGGGATGGCCAAGGCTCCAGCCAATATGACGAGCTGCTAGAGAAAAAGGGGAGCCAAAGGAGACAGCAGACAGACATGCCCGAACGGATTTGGCTAAGAGCAGTGTTGTAGTCTTTTTCTGGGATATTTTCTAAGAAAATCATAACTATATAAGCTAGTTTTTTAATTTAATTTAAGAGGTTAAGATAAGGCAATAAGGCAGAATACAAATTTATAATGTTAAAACATTAAACCTTATTTAATAACCTTTCAATAAATAAATGATTTTTTATAGCACAAAATGCTTAAAGTTTAGAAATTATTTAAATGTATATACTTAAGGTAGATTCCTTAAATAATCCCTAAAAAGGTTTCTAATTCATATGTCTCGCATATTTCGTTTGTTTTTTGAGATATTGCTCTCAGACTTTGCTTTTTTATCCCCTGTAAAGATCACAGCACTGTGCCAGAGAGAGAGAGGGGTCCCTGTGAGAGCAAAAAGTTAAACAACAAAATGCGAAACTTGGCCTCCGGCACACAATTTGTCACACATACAGGGGGGCACATAAATTATATATACACACAAGTCGGAGATGACTGGACCTTTTGGTTTTGGTTTCAGTTTCAGTTTCATTTTCGGTTCGCATTCGGACTCCGACTTGGATTTGTTTCTTGTGACGGTTTTTTGGCCTGGCTTCCGTCCTTTACTGGAGCATAGCCTGTGCCTTGGCCATTTGATTAATAAATTGTTTAGAACACAAAACTTACTGACTTGTGGCTAATAAAATATGAATGCTAAAACTTTGCGGGCGGCAAAGCCTCAGCATCAAAGGCCAGACATGAGTCGCAAATTAGTCATGCGCATATATGGCGAGTAATTTATGTTTGCGTTGATGTATGATGGCTCAAAGGCAGTCGCATTTAAGCCCAGTTAGCATTAGTAAGCGGACCCATATGCCACCCCCTCCGCCTGTCGAATTTCCATAACGGCACGACGGGGTGCGAAGGGATAAAAGCCAGCAGGGCATTCGTTCCTTTCCTTTGGTCTGCACTGCGTATGCGTAATTTGATTTTTCGTTCCTTTTCCGTTTGGGCAATGATTTTTATGCCCTCACACACAGTCCCAGTGAGTGCCACGGCGGATCGCTTTTTGTTTGGGTCGCCTTTTTGATTACATCTCAATCAATTGGTGGCAGTTTTATGTTTGCACATTTCAACATCTTTCGGCTCTTCAAATGTTCATTTTTACGAGGCCTGCGGTGATTCCGGATCCTGGTGCTGCCATTCCCCTGCAAAAATTTGTAAGCATTTCAAGTTTTCCTCGCCCGCCATTATTATTTTGTGTGAGCGTAAAAGTTTGTTTATATCGAATTACAATTTTATTGTATTGTTCAGATCTTTTCGAAGTTTGTAAAAAATATTTTACAATTGATTTTGTAGTTTTTTCTTTTTGATGACCCGCTGAGTATAAATAAAATGAGTTTAAGGCTGAAACCACAAACCATTTCATGGTTTGCTAAATTAAATTTTAGCTCTAAAGCAGCTGAGTAATACTAAAAATGCACATAAAATAAGTATGCAGTAGTTGTGGGTTTGGAAAAAGGTAACTAAAAATATATTTTCTTTCTTCCGCAAAGTCAAATAAAATACAAATAAAATAAGTTAAAGACCAGGCAGCAGATCTGTGCTTACAGAAGGTATTTTACACCAATTTTTATGTTCCGCTGAATGAAGTTAGCTTTAAAACAACTTAGCACCTTAACACCTGTGTTAATTAAGGGACAGAATAACTTAAATTATTTGTAGAATTATTTAATTAGTTAAACAAACTCAAAACAATTTCTTTGAATTAATTTTAATTCGAATTTAAAACTAAACTGACCACCACCTAATTCTCCGAATACATTTCATGGCATTTGCAACCTGACATAGCTTTAAGACCTGTTTAAAAATTCTGTTTGTAATGCCACCATTTCATTTGGTTGCCAAAAAAAAGAAAAGCAAATGAAAAGAATATAAACAAAACAGAGGCCTGGGGCCTAGCGTCAGTCAGGATACAATTCAATTTTGTTTAGCAAAGAAATTTTCCTGGTCCGCCTTCCGTCGCCATTCGAGGGGCGGAAGGGAAAAAGAAAAAGCTCACTGATCTGAAAAAAAGGGCCAAGTTATTTTATAAAATTATATATATTTCATCTAGCAGAAGGTAGGGAGAAGGCCGGAGACCAGCCAGTCGAGTGGCAGCATAATTTTCATTCAATTTCGCTCATTCGTTTAGCGTTTTGGCCAGGTCACCGGGGTTCCTTGTTGCCTGTTGTTGGCTGCCTTTGGACTAGATGCATTCATGGCTATTTGCCATCATTTGTGTGTTTATCCACTTAGAAATGAAGCGATTTGATTTCCCGGTAAATGAGGCATTTTCTGCAATCAGTTTGCATTGACTCCCTTAATTCCTCCTTATTCCTCATACCAAAACGGAATAAATTTGAAGAGCCAACTTCACTCCACTCCTCAACGAGTTCTTGTATTTGCAGCTTCATTAAATCGCGTTGTGGTCGCTCTCGGTCCCGTTCATCCTGTTATCCGCATCTCACTCTGACTGGAAGTGCACTTTTAGCACAAATTTCCTTTTCTTGTTGGCAGCCGCTTCCTTTGTTCTCAGCCCAGGATGTGGCTGATGAGTTATCCTCGTCGAGGACGAGGCGCCGGCGGCATGGTCGTCCCACTTTGCCAGCACTAAAGTGTTAAATCGCATAATTATGTCTCTCATGGCGCGCACTTCACTAAACTGCAAAGTTATTCCGCGGCTGCCTTTGGCATCGCTTGTTCTTCGCACTTTCTTTTGCAGCGAAGCTTTCGCAAGATAAAAGGATATGAGAAAATGACATCCTCACCGCTCTTACATTTAAAAAACTGTAATTTTCATGGTTTTTAAAAGATATTCAATATGTTTATTTACGTTTTTATATATTTTTAATTTTCTAATACAATAATTTTTTTTCGTATATATTATTTTCGATATTTTAATATAAGTATACATTTTTCCAATCATTTGAATATTTATTGGTTGACTTTCAACCCTTTCTACTTGTATTTTAATAATACAATAATACAAATATTATAAAACCTTAAAAAAGGTGTGCAAAATTATGCTACAACATAGTAAACAAAAAAATGAAAATTAAATACTTTTAGACACCCTTTTATGTGCTTTAAAAACATTAGAGATTTCCCGGGAGCTCTAGTAAATATATATTTTGTAATGTGTCTCAGTTTCAATAAATTTAGACACTCCTCAGTACCCAAAAGTCGACCCTATTTTTTACCATATGATGTGCAGTTTCTATGTGCTTCGCTCCCTCGCCTTCTTTATTTTCTTTTTCCATTTCCCACACTGTGCGCATTTTTTCTTGCACTCTGAGGCATTTTCCTTTGGCCATGTGTTTGCTTTGTCATCCGAGGCTCGGGCGCTCGACTTAATTATATTTTAAGTTGACTGCTTGCATTAATACTCGCAGCACAAAGGCAGCTGGAAAATAAAAATTGTTTTCCCCCGTCGACACTCACACACATACACACAAACAAGCAAAAATACGATAAAGAAAAAGGAAAAGTTTCGCCCAAAGCCTAATGACTAAATTGAGAGCAAGTTTGCCAGAGTTTTCAGCACACATTAAAGGCAAATAATTTGCATACCCAAGCCGGCGGCATCGGCGTCGAACAACTCGAAAGTATTTCGCCAACTATTTGAGTGGCGGAGCCGGAATAACTGGGGGATCGAAGGCAGCTTTAATTGCGGGTCCTGTGCAAGAAAAATGGCTTGTAATAAATCTCGGCGTCCACTCACGGAAACGGGTGCGGAGGCCAGGCGAGGAAAATGCGAGTATCCTTAAAGATAAGACCCACTACGGACGCTTATCTGGGCGTGAATGCCATCATGCCAAATCCCTTGTCGGCAATTCGAAACATTTAAACACTGGGCCCGATCCGGAGTCAAAGACTGAGAGTGTGGGCCCTATGCGGCTTCTCGTCCTGGCAACGCCCGGCAAGTGGGCCTTTATTGTGCTCCTTGTTATGGCCATCATGGCCAGCTCTAATCTATAAAAAACCGACTTTCACATATGCGTGCTTTGTGCACCGAAAAACGAGTCCAAGTATGTGTAATATATATAATTATGATTATTATTTTATATATTTTTTTTTTGCTAATTTAAAATTTCTACAACTTTGGCTTAAAGTATAGAGCAATTTCAATAATATATATCTAGGCAGTTTTTAAAGTATTTTTTAAAATCTTCTAGGTCTTCAAATCATTTTTCTGAAAGGCTAAAATATTACCAATAAAGTGATTGGCCATATCTGATTACGAGAAATTCTTAGTATTATTAGGAAAGTACAAATCTGACAACCTATTTGTGAGAGTGACAGCTTTAGTGTTTCCTCTCAGTGAGAGTGTGCGTGGGCGTGGGCGTGAAGGCGGACGAAATATATCCTGGCGGCCTCCGTTCAAACTGTTGCGTTGGCTTGGCAGATAAATTCCCGCTGCTCGCTTTTCGCCTTCGTTTCCTGGAACAGTACATTAGGGGTATTAACTTGAAAGACACACCACATAAAGGTACATTTTCGTTGCCCTTGTCCATGACATGTGTCATGTGCGCCTTTGAGCCTGGTAATTGCGTTTGTATTAACATTTAAATTGTTTACACCGCACTTAGGCAATTTTTTGCTCTATCAACTCACAAATATTAACTTTCAATTACCAAAAATGACACAATCAGGTTGTCCCGGCGACATCTTCCGCCTTGGACGACAACGACGACGCTGGTGCTCACTCGTGCGTGTGGGCGAAAGCGTCGCCAGGACTTGACATCGAATCGACATCAAAAGGATGCCTAATAAGGAAATCCAATATTTGTTCGGAATGAAAACGTTAATGCCTTTCGAGCTAATTGATTGGGAGACCCAATAAAACCGCAGTCGAAAATCCGCTTCAATGGATTTGCGGTTGCGGATTCATCGAAAATCATACACAATTAGCACTGGGAAGACATCGATTCCGGGAACCCTTGCTTGACTGATTATTTGGATAGTCTGGGCCAAGTGGCACTTAAGGCCTACTCAAATATGAGAGCAGTCTTGGCTTTTGCTTGAGCAAACAGCTAGAACGCAGCCACGCGGCGTATGCGTAATTTTCTAAGAGCTGCCTGTGAAGTTCGCTTGATTAACATGGAAAATATACGAAAAATTTAATATGTTGACCCAGTAAACATCCCCAGGGAAAGCTTTACTCTTGGTCGTTTTATTTTGTTTCATTATTTCTCCGGGTTATTTCGTAAGCAACTCGAAGAGATATATTCCCACATATTCTGCAAGTCTTCTAATGTGTTTCCCAGTTTCAAATGTTTTTAAGATTTTTCTGTGGTCAATGATTTTTCCAGATAGGTTCCCTTACTTTCCGCGTAGAACCACGCCATTTGGTGGATTTACTTCCTAGACAGCAGACTGCTTGGTGATTTTCTTTAGGGAAGACATCAATCGCAAAGCGTCAGCTTCGGCGGCTGCCTTCTTGGCAGCCAAACGGCGTTTGGCAGCCGCTTCACGTTCCCTGCGGACTATGGAAAGTCTCTCCAGATCTTCCTGGGTCTGTCTATTCCGTAGTCCCTTATCCGGCTTTGGGTCATCCCAGGCATTGTCCTTGTTCACATCTTGCTTATCACGCTGCAAGCGATTCGGATTCGAGATCTTGAATATGTTGTGGATGCGTTTGACCGAGTTCTTGGCCGGCGCACGCTCATCGTCGTTCTCCGACTGCTCCGACTGCTCCAACTTCTTTAGATCCACTGCCTGGTCCTCCAGATCCTTCTGCAGCTGATAGGATGAAGTAAACTGGCGGCAGCGGCCCTTGTGGTTCACGTATTTATCATGTGGCATTTTTCACAAGATGCTTTTACTCGAAGGGAATCAATTGAAATTCCAGGGGTAACTAGCGGCCTGATGATGACCTTGCTGAACCAAATGTCTGCGAAATGTGATATTGCAAGGGGCTCTATTAACTATATATATAAATATATAGAGATTGCTCTTTTCTTGTTTCTTTTGAATATATGTTTCTTTACAGAACTACATTTACAACTTACCTTTATTAAAAAAGTTCTTAAAAAAAAGTATGAAAAAGTAGAGACCCAATTAGGTGTAAATAGTTGTCTTGTCGGCAAAACACTAAATAATAAACCAAGGCATTAACAGAGCTTGTCAAACTGAATTACTATTCACCGACTGCTATATCCTTGGCTGCTGGGATACGAATTTCTGTAAGTTAATGCATTTAAATTTAGAAAGTAACCTAGCCTTTGCACATAGATACGCTTAAAATAATATATTCAATATTATATTATATATATCTTTATTGTTCGTTCTTTTTTCGAAACCATTTTGTATTTATTTATCCCGATTTATGCACACTTGACGGATTATTTTGATAGTGTGACAAGTGGCTCTTAATGTCTAATCAAATATGAGAGCAGCAGCCGCGATTTCACATTCGCCTGAGTTGGCAGTTCGGCCCTCGAGGCGTATGCGCAATGTATAAACGTCAAAGTAAATTTTGGGAAATTCCGCTTGAATTGCGCACTGATGACAACGAACGGGAATAGTAGCGGAAAATGGCGACAGGCCAAAAGTGTAGGAGTAAAGAATGTGGAAATGGGAAAACTTAAGAGAGAGGGAGTGGGCCTGGGCTAACGGAAAAAAGTCCTGTCTGACTACAGGTTACAGCGCAAATCGGTAAATTGCGAAAACATGTTGCCATCGCTGGCGTGAGCGAGAGGTCCTTGATTGTGTTTTGGTTGGCACTGTTCCCGTAGCCGTTGAATGACTGATGAATGAGCTGAAGTGCAGGCCCCCAGAGTGTAAGACTTTCAGTATATGAGTTTTACGTCGACGCTCGAAAGCAGAAAAGGCATGCAAACAATGCTGCCAGAAAAGGGGAAGGAGAAGACCCGGGAAAAACTGGGCGGAAAATGGGGCAGTGAAAGAGTCGGGGACACAGGTTTTCTTTGTCCTCACGAAGAGAGAGAGAGAGAGAGAGATAAAGCTAGATAGAGAACGACAGCAAGAGTGATTCCCTCGTCAAGGATTTCCCACGTGCTGTATTGCCTTTTTTTTTTGCTAATTAGAAAATATTTGCCAGCGCTGAAAAATGATTCCTTACATGCTTGTGAATGTGAAAAATTACGTTAAAGCAATAAGAATAGCCGTAAGCTAAATTACAGATTAATGAATGAATTAATTATTAACAGAAATGAATCTAAGATAAATAAAAAAAAGATTATCGATTGCAGATGCAATTTTCTTATTATTTATTTCCCCCAGTTTTCCGCGTAGTTTTTCAACTCTGACCCGCGTTCCCGTACCGAGAACAGCACACATAAATAATTTCATTTCGAGCGTCGACTAAATTGAATTTTTAATCATTATGCGAACAGCAACCCCATCGTCCGGACGCCATATCTCATAAAGTGCCTGTGTGAGAGTGTGTGCAAGTGAGCCATAAAATGAAATTACACGCATATATCAGAGCATTTTAGCTCAAGAAATCTGAAAGAGAAGAACAACAACGGAGAGCGGATAGCGGAGACAAGTAATGTAGTTTTTAATTAAAGCGAGAGCAGAGCTAGTTAATGGCCAAGTTTGCACAGTTAAAACTCAGCCCCCGACAGCATCCGGTATCCCTAGTAGCAAAGAAACTTACGCGGAAGGATGCCTTAAAGCTTTAAAGTCGAGTCGAGGGGAGTTTTGAGAGCCTGCGGTTGTTGCGCCTGAGATTGCAGTGGCCAAGAGCATAATGAACAATGGCGGCGGGGATTTCCATCTAAGCCCGAAAGCTTTAAATGCGCGCTTTGACAAGACTCACACGCAGACACCAGCATTATTGGCACACCGCAGGCACCACATGGCGTATGAGAAACATTGCGGCAGCCATTCACCATTCGCTATTCGCCATTTGCCAGGCCTTCAGCCTCGGCTTATCTGTCCAGCTGCACAACGACTAATAAATGTGTCTAAATTAGTTATCAAAAGCAGGAAGGGTCTGGCGCGCTTAATCATAAACTCGCCTTAATTAATACGATGCCAGTGAAGCCCGCATTATGTCTGCCAGCTTAGATTTGATTAATTTTTATTTGCGAGATGCGCTGGCGAAGATGAATACCCATAAATTGTGGCAACCCATGATGGCATGTGACTTTTATCGTGCACTCTCATAAAGTCATTAGAAATAAATAATTGATAAATGGGTATTTAAGTGGAAATGGGAAATAATTCAAAATAAAAGGTTTCATTTTATAAAACCAATTTTAGAAGTTATATTCTTGATAAATGTATAAATATCTTAATTATCATAAATATATTATAAAGATTTTGGTTAAATATGAGGAAAGTTATCAATTAATCATTAAACTGAAACGAAAAGAGTCCTGTACACTTTGCTCCCCATAAACTGAGTTTATAAGCCTCCGTAAATAGTAGGCCTCTTCAATAAAAATAAATATCAATAAATTGAAATTAATTACTTCATTTTCGGCACTTGTCGGGCACTCATGACTGCCATTGAATTCTGTATTTTCGAACCGCAGCCATTAATCATTTTGCTTGGCGATAATTTATGCAGTCTGAAGGGCCATAAATGAACTGGAGGAGGGGCTGCCCTTTATTCTCAGCCTGTCACAATTCGGTTCAATTGCGGGCAGGTCGTCAAAGTGCTCATTAATTCCATTCACTCGACTCCATCTCTAAGCGAGCATTCGCCAAAAAATTTGCATTCATCAATTTGCTACCCTAGTTGCTGCTGTCCCGGCTTATTATTTCAATCAATTGCCAAGCAGCCGGGGGTGGTCATGCCCGACTCAGTGAACCAAGCATGACCTGCCGCCCTTCGTCCTTGCTGTGGCAAAAATGACGAAGGATTGGGAATGGAAAATATGTTTAGCCCCCGTCCCTGGACTCCTGTGAATGCCACCTGCGCTAATTTATCAATGGCAATCATTTTGCAATGGTAAGTAATATTCTGGACAGTCCCGAGAGAGTTGCAAGGAGGCCAAGGACGTTGAGCGAGGCTCGGATTAAGCCTGAGGGCTGTGTGTCTTCGTTTAATATTTATAACAAAAGCAGAAGGGCACTCGGTCGGTCGCATTTAACTTCTGACGACAGGCTGTCAGTGAGCGGCATTTTAATTGCGTTTTCCGATTGCCAGGATTGCCTCGAACCGAGCTTGCCTTGCCGCTCAAATATTTGCAGCATAACATTTTTACGAGGCATTTTTCCATTAAGACTTTCCCCCTTTTTTCGCCGCAGCCGCCTTTTTCCTGCAGAGTGTGTCGCATTGTATTGACTTTTAAACACATCAACCGCAAATACCGCATCCGATATATAGGAAAACTCAATCAAACTGTTAATCGACTTGTGACCCAACACCAGTCTCCGGCAGCCGTGCGTGGGCCGGAAAAGTGGAGCCGGAGTAGGCCCGTTACCCTTTTGATTGTTTTTCCATGAATTTTCCAACCATAAAATGTCAATAATATGTTTGCTATTGGCAGCCAGTCGCCGCCGATCTCCGTATGTGTGTTTGTCCTGCCCTCGTGTCCTGGTCTCCATTTCATCCACTTCCAGCAGAGCAGCCATCAACTCCCGGCAATCGACCTGTTCAGTGTCAATAGGCAATAATAAATATTGAAACGTGTGGCGATGAAATTGAACAGCTCCATTTCGGTTTCGAGTGGGCCCAAAAAGCAGAAAGGGGTCAAGAGGATAGGCGCTGATTTGATGGAGTTTAAACAAGTCAATTCCATTAACGAGATACAGTCAGCAAAGAAATGTGAAGTTTCTCTCGGATTAAATACCCAGACAAGGTCCCTGCTGCTTTATTAAATGATGGATTAACATTTTATTATATTAAAATATATACTTGACAATATTTATTCAAATAGCTCAGTTAGCGATTTCCTTTTCCATTTATTAAGTTGAGTTTAAAAGTTCTTCAAGTATTTTCTGTGTATATAATGTACATTTTGTCTTTAATGCATAGATGCAAATCATAGAAACAAACTTGAGTAACCAAAGTTAGCCAACCTTTTCTATTAATTTCCTAATTTTTACGAGTCTAAGCCAGCTTAAGTTTCATTTACAAATCGAGCGCACTTTAATGGCCATATTCGAATGAATTTTTAAAGTTTGTGCTTTAATTTGTGAGACTTGGCGTCTCGAATAAGTTAAATTAAACGAACCCAACAAAGATACCTCGGAGCTGAGTGGTGAGGAGGTTTCACTTAGGTGACCTTCGCTACCAAATAGTATGAGGCAGCTCTGCTCCATTTGTTTCCTTCCCCAAGAGTCCTGCGTTTTTTGTGTGTTTTTGCGGGAAGCATTGGCCAAATGAACAAGCGGAAACAATTAGTGTTGTAAGCATTATTTGTAACATGCTGTTTGGCAGTCTCTCCCTCCGGCTGCCGCTCGGTGTGTAATTAAGAGTCTCATTAAAAAATGATAAATTTAAATGGAAACATCTTCCACAATGAGCACTCACTTTCCCTGCTCTCCGGACTCCGCAGACGGTCTCGAGTGCTCTTCAAGAATCTCCGCTTGGGCTTAATTGAAAAATTTGCTTTGGCGAAATTTAAAGCCAGCGGAAAGTTTTGCCAACTCAAATAGAACATGGCAACAACAGCAAAATGAGGGGGAGACATGAGGGAGAGACGCCTTTGTAATCGACAAATTGGCGCCTTTAAGCTGACAAATCGAAAAGTTTCACAAAGGTCCAACTTTAAGTTGCAGCAGGCAAAGTTTTTGGAATACGGGTTTACCAAAATCCACTGTCATCGGATAACCTTTGAGTGCAATTTAACTCGCAACTGTGATTGGGACTTAACGAAATTTATGGGAGGAAAAGCAGAGCATTAAAAAGGTTTCATTTATTCGGATTTTAATGTTTTTTAATATATAAAGGCAGTTATTTGGTTATACGAAGAGTTTACAAATAATTAAACTTTAGAGCTAGCAGGGAATTAAACTTTAAGTTAAGTTAGTTAAGAAGTTAAACTTCTTTTATTCTCCATAAAATTCTAAGTTACTTCAGGAAGTGTAGCAAGTGCTTCAGGTCTACCTTAGTGCCATCAAAAATTTCCCCCCAACCTGCCTGCGTAATTTCATTGTTAAATTCATCGAATAAATTCCGAATTGTGTCCGCTGTCAGATCAAGTGGCATTAAAGTGCATTTAAAATGAAGGCCCCCGCCGCCACACGGAAAGTGCATTAAAATAAATCAGTGAATTGCAGTTGCGAGGATGCGGGTAATTGAAAGTTAAGCGCGGGAAAGGACACCGTTTAAGGCGAGTCCTTAATTCAATCACCTGGCCATTAGTAGGCCATAATCCCCTCGTACAGTTTCTTCTGCGCTTTTGCGGCATTTGCAATTCAATTAGGGAAGAAGAGTCAGCTCCAACCCAAAAAAAAACAATGCGCTCGGCTGCGGAGCATGAAGCGTTAAAAACGCAATCTGAGGGCGAACAAAAGCGCACAAAAGGAGCTCGGATGCGGATCTGGTTGGAACGGTGACCGGTCCCAGTCCAGGTCTTGCAGGTGCGGGGAGGCAGAGCCAAGACGATGACGATGAAAGTTAATATCTTGCCACGCTTGGCCAAGTGAAACATAAAACAGTCAGCAGGTGAATGAGGAACTGGAACTGGAAGTGGAAGTGAAGGGTTCTTGGTGCTTAAAGGGGCCCAGAGACGTCAGCGTGGCTGGCCACACGCAGTTAGTGAGATTCGAGCTGGTGAAAGGTAAATGGAATCGTCGAAAATTCCCTTTAATGCCGCCGAAGATCAATAAGGGCGGGCAACTAATTGGAATCAATATCTCTCGGGCAAAGCAGGCGATGGGGTATTCCACTGGCAAACAACTAAACCAAAAAAAGGGAATATTTTATGTGAAAACCTGTTCTTTATCTCCTTGGAAAGTATATCCAATATACATTTTTGTTGAGTGTATAATGTGACGCGGTCCTGTCGAAGTCCGTGGTCAAGGTGTGGGCGTGAGTGTGCGTGTGGGCGTACCAGTGTGTGTGGCGAAGGGACGACGGGGCCTCTAATCCCTGTTTTAGGCATCATTGCCTCAAAAGATTGCTGCTCATTTGCCGTGCCTAATTGGCCAATGTCAGCTTAATGTCGTCCCCTCTCGGCTTTGGCTACTGCTGCTGCTGCTGCTGCTGCTTCTTCTTCCCCGGAATCCTGGCCCTACTTCCGCAAAGGACACGCACCCACCCACACATACATACACCCACAGAAAAAGCACAGACTCACGCAGACACTGGCACACTGACACAACCTGTGGGCCCTGTGGCTGTGGCCGAAACTAATCGCATTGACCAAATGACCCAAAAAACAAGCGACAAAATCTGCAGCTGATTGCACACACCCGTAGGTTATCCTGGCAATTTTATATAAATTTCCTCGTGTCCTTACACACCCACACACACAACGGCAATTACATGAAAATTCTCACATTTGAGTGTGAAAATAAATCAAGGAAAATGCGATGGAGGAGGAGGACGTGACATTCGGCTTGTAAACAACAATTACAATAGCTCCCATTCCAATATCCTTGGAGATATGTGTCCCTGTGCAGCCATAAACGACATTTTGCTTTTTCCCATGTAAATCCCCGAGAAGGTCAGCAAGCGGTCGTCGTGGCTCAAAGCTCTACAGCGGTTTTCCTGCGGCTTAGCCTTATGTGTGCCCGGCATGCGATTCGGCCAGCACGTGCCCAATTCCGCTTCGAGCTCCTGCTCCCAACCTCCATCTTTCTCCACAAGCCACATGTAGCCACATATTCAGCTCGACCTGCCGTCTGAGCCTGGCCCAAGGATACGGGGCGCTCCTCCTTGCTCTCATGCACCGCACGTCCGCCAACTAATCGCTCAAGTCTTTTATGCCGCCGCCATCAGCCACAGAAGGTGGAGGCCGAGGAGCACTTTCGTGACCATGCAGCATTGAGTCTATCATTTTTGGTGATTCCTGGTTCTCCTTCGGCCTTCTGCACGGCCAGAAAATGTTTATTAAAACTATCTAAATGAAAATAATAATAAAATAAAAACTCTGACCTATCTTTATTTTACATTTTCCTATTTTAAATAAGATCAATTAAAACTAGACCTAGAAAAATCCTAAGATATCAACCTGTGGATCTATTTTCTCCCAGTGCACTCCGGGCATAATCACGCATCGCCACTGCCACTTGGCCCAATCCGGGCAGCTTACTTCGTAGCCGCGAGCCTCGAATTTGTGGCTGGAAATTGATAAAAGTGTTTGGTCTGCTAGCCACACGTGTGGACTTCAAATGGCTAAATTTAGCAAAAGAAAACGAATCGAAAAATAGCGAAATTTGAAACATAACTCTTTGTTCGAGACCCCAATTATATTTGAATAATATTAAAAATAAAAAGCATAAACTTTGTTGAATAAAATTCCGTGAAATCAACAGTTTAAGCTTAGTAAATCGTTAGACATTTTCCCGTCTGCCTGTTAGAATTTGAAAATAAATTTTCCTCACACGAAGGCGGGACCATAAATTAAGTGCCAGGTCAAAGGATCAGAAAACTGATGCATGATATATATTCGCAGGCAGGCCTTAAAATAATTTGGCACATTAAACAAAAGCCCAGCCGACACACCAAATCTGCAGACGGAAATATATATTATATTGTAATATAATTTCTCGAGCGTAAATCTAATTTATCAATTTATGTGAGCAGGGGGAAAAAACACCAACGTTTGGTAAAAAAAATCTGGCCGAACGGAGTCCGAAATTTATTTTGTTAGCAACAAAGTTAACTGGGTGTGGATGCGGCTGGCGTGTGACCTGCGATTCTTGCCGTTCTCTGATGTATATATGTATATATATATATATATGTTTATATATATATAAAACGTGTTTGGGGGCCTTGCAGTAATTGGCAATAAATGTGTTCATGAATTTTAATGCTGCCCTCGTCGGTCAGCGAAAGGCGAAAAGCGACCACGCCCAACGATGGGCATAATTCATAATGCTATGCCAGATGTTTCGGCTCGTTTTGTTTCTTTTTTCAGGGGGCTTAGCCCCTTGGCGTGAGTTTAACGTAATTTGATTTTGCTCCCTTGGCAAATATTGAGATTTATTTGGTTTTGAATCGAATCCGAAGTCGAGTCCTGAATTTAGGCAAATTTAATACCATTCCGCTGGCCCAGCAAATGAGACTCTATTGTGTGCGTGTGTAATTTGAGAAGAGAAGAGAATGGAAGGCTGCAACCACTTCCACTTCCACTTCCGCATCGGCTTAGGCTCGGGAATGGGGCCGGAGTTAGTTGTCTTTGATTTATCATATTCAATTACAAAAGTAGCGAGCGTATTAAATGCCACATCCGTCGGTCGGCACACGGGCCGTATGAGTAATGCCTCCCCCCAAACCTTTCTCCGAACTTTGCACTCTAGCCGAGCTTCCGGTTGTCTCTTGGAGTGGGCAGTGGGCCAAACAAATTTGCCAAATGTTTAAATAGCGAACGAGTCCGTGCTGAAAGCCGATATCAGCAGCTACAGCCCACGACTTCCACTTGGCCGCATTGCCACTTCGCGTGCGCCATCTGCAGACGGCGCAAAAGTTGGCCAAAAGTCCGAGTGCCACGTGTAGGATGTCAGCTGGATCTGGTCCTGTTGGTCCTGCTTGTTTGCTGTGTCTGTGGCCTTCACTCCCTACCCGCCTGGGCTATCCTTTTTGGCGGCTAACGAGTCCGACAGATGCTGATTTTTGGGCCATCCATCTTCGGTTGGTTTACCAACGCGAGTGTGATTAACTTTTGGTTGTTCAGACTTGAAGAGCCTTGAACAAGCTGCTCTTAAAAGTTGGATTTGAACTGAAAATCTATTATAATAAGGGATATATATTTTTTGGTAAATATTTCTGTAGCTTTTATATAAATACAACAATTTAGAGCTGAAATTAAATATACATTTTGGCGTATAAATTCAGCATTAATCTTAACCCGAACCATTTGGTTGTGTCACCATCCATCCATAAGGCTTTTAAGTTTTATTTGTGGTTCTTAAATCCCTCTCCCTCTCAGGTGCAACGACATCCAATTTGAATTTAAATTTCCTCCTTGCAAGGGCTCATATGCAAGAGAAATTTATATTCTGGCAGCGCCTGCACTTGCACTGCGTATATCACACAACTTGCACATTTTTGAATGCAGTTTTCGGAACTTTATTGTGAATTATGTGCCATGTTAAATTGAGTGTGAGTTTGCGAATAAAGAGCGGAGGCTTGAGACCGTGTGCGGCAGCAACTTTGCGACGACTTGAGTGCAAAAAACTGTCCTGCCGCCGGAGTTATACAGCGGAGGAGAGGCTGTCGCAATTTTTCACTTTTACCGCAGCAACTTTGCAGAAATATTACTCAGCGCAGGCCCAGTGGCAATATCCTGACAACAAATCCGGCAACCGAGCGGCACAATGCATAAGGTGCCGGCGATGAGCCGGCAAACTTGACAGCTCCTGGCAGACAACTCTTTCCGCGAAGCCTGCTCCTGCCTCCTTCTCCTACATCTCCTCCTCCTCTTTGTGGAATATGTAAAATGGGAAATATGCTGCACATAAATCCTTAGGCTTTCGCGTGTCCCCCAGAAATGTCTGCAAGAAAATGCGAGGCGTCCAAGCCAAAAAATTCCGCAAACCGAAATTTAATTTCCCAATGCATTCGCAGGCCTTGGCTTTTAGGCAAATTGAAAATGGTTATCGTGGAACACGAAAAGAAAATATCTACTGATTGTTAAATGAATGTTTCTTACTGAGACTTAAATGGCAATATTAAAAGAATTTCTTCTGAAGGAAATTATAATACAAACTGATTTTTTTCAAATAATAATTCAGAGATCTATTAAACCTTTTAAAAAAAGCTATAGAATAATAGTTTCCTAATCTGTAACATTTTTTAGTAGCATCCTTTACAATATTTAATAATTTATCAAAGATATAATATTAAAGAGCATTTTCTAAATTAAGAAATAAAGATTTCAAGTCCCATTATAAAAAAAATATGTTTTATTATTATTAGAACAACTCACATTTTTGGATATTTCTGCAATAATTCCCCTTCGTTCACCCACTTAAGTTTAATAATTTAATATAATAATCCTAAATGAATTTTCCTTGGTTAAGGCACCTCTTTTACCCCCATTTTCCGCTGTTATTTTTGATTCCCCACTTTGTTTTTTGTATTGTTTTCTAACCACAATGTGCTGTGGCTAATTTATGCAGCACGTTGGCTGCATCGGGACCGCAAGACCAGCGCCGCTGCCACAGTTTATCGTTGGCCGCGTTGCCGCACAAGTGTCCTGTGCTGTACTGCCTCCCCGTATCCATGCTGCTGGCGACCACAAATCACCGAGGTCAACACGGCGTATACGCAACGCACACAAAACGAAACTATGTAACAAAACCACTGAACTTACTGTGTATGTAGTACGTAAAAAAACACATATATATATGTATGTATAGTGCAGGGCAGAAGCAGCTGAAACCATGTCAACATGTGACACCACGTTGATTTCAATTTGAATGGCTCTTTGGCGGGTGTTAGTCGGTGTGTGTGTTTGGGTGTGCGGTTCTATATGTAGATTAGCAGCTGCGGTAATTGAAAGCAGAAAGCAAAGAGGTGACAAAGTTAAATTAGTTCAAAGAGACGTTCAATCATCTAGCGAAGTAATTGAAAAGTGGAGTCACAGCGGAGATTTTCCTAAGCCTCGTTGGGAAATCTTACCCCCTACGGAGCTATGTTGCTTAGGGAATAAAAACAAGTGCTTAAGGAACGAAACTGTCTGTTAAAGAGAAAACATCAACAATAACAAAGGAATATGAGTTATATTAGATTTTAAATATTAAAAACTAAGAAAGTGCCTTGTCAAAGACACTCTTTATTGAGGGTTCAACTCCTGGTTTAGACAAAGATATTCATGGCAAAAGAAACTGCATCAGGAAGAGGCTGCCACAAAAGGCAACCCGTCACTAATTGCATTCCAAAAACCACAGACTTCTGAGACTGAGATGCTGGACTAACCTTCGACTTATCTTCTCTTTCTTTTTTTTGTTCTGTCTCCTTCAGATGCTGTTCAAGTGGCTGCTGTTCAGCCTGAGCATTATGCCGGCGATGTTCAGCAACACGAGAAGGAAGTGCCCCATTGAATGCCAATGCAGCATGGACGACTCGGATCGTTACCAGGCCATCTGCACAAAAGGTAAGTGGCGCAATAAATGCAAAAGGCGGAACACCGATGCGATAAGGCTGCGGGTAAGGGTGAGGCTATGGGAAAACCAGTAAGCGCTCGCAAATTATGCAAAATGTAAGAGAGAAAAATGGAGTTTCGCCACAGGAAGGGTCCCAGTTGGATACTATCATAATTGCACATCCTACATTCGATTTGCGATTTGTGCAAACTCCCCGCTCTCACGCGATCCGGAGGGACATTACTTTTAAAGCTCGCCCATTTATTTCCCTTAAATGTCTGACAATTTCAATTTGTTCAACTGTCATTTGCCATCGTCACTGTGGCTGTAGCTGTGGCTCTGCCTTGGAATTTCCCCTCCTGGCTCATTGGGTTTTCTTTTCTTTCGGTCTTCCTTCCCCACCCACCCTCCTGCAAAACACACGCTCTCGCTCACCGAAAATCTATAATTTCAATTTAACGCTTGTTTGGCCAGCACACACACTCTCTATATATTCTGGGAGTAAAGTCCTCGAATTGCTTTGAATGCCAGAGCAGAGCGTTTTAATTCCATTTCAAAAACTGTTGGGCTTTTAATAATTGCAATGGCTTAGAGCAAGCTCTGGCAGTGGTAATGGGATTAAAGATATGACATTTTAATTTAATCGCATTGAAAAAAAAGTGATTGAAAAATGTCACATAGAAATATATTTAGATGCAGATTATTTTTACTAGCTTTTGCAATGAAAGAAATAAGAAATATATATAAAAAAATAGTTAGGTAATTAAGCGTATTTCTAGAAAAACAAATTAAATATAAGATAAACCAACATTTGCTAAGTTAGTAATTAAAAGTATGTGACTTATCTGCTAAACAAGTTTTGCCGCAATTTAAAAGGAAAATTAATTATAAGCCAGTGAAAAGGGTTTAATTTTTGGGCAAAAAGTAACGCTGAATATGCTTAAACTTTTATATTTTTCATTAAAAAAAATCCCTAAAACATAGAAGCCACTAATGCCTCTCCTCTGTAATAAATCCAGCTAATTTTATCTAAGCCGCAATTTGTTAGAATTCTTGCAGCTAAGCTAATGAGCAACCCTGTCTCCTTTGTGCCAGCAGTGACCTCGGCGAAAAAAGGGGGAAAAAAATAAATAAAAAAATAAAAACGAAGCAAACTCCACAACAAAATAAAACTGGGTGCGCGTTAAAATATGTTACAATCAGTGTTAATGTGCAGCATTTTTATGAAAATTCCCGCAGCATGCTCAGCCAACATAAAACCGCTGAATACGATCCCTTCCTTCCCCTCAGCACAGAGTACAATGGGCGCATTATAGTGCAACTTCTCCGACATACTGCCACAACAGGCGAAATGTAAAATGCATAAAATGCAAGCCCAGAACCCGAAGCCCCAGAAAAATACAATGAGAGAGTAAAAATTGTGCTGCATACAAATGCGATGTTAATGGTGACTGGGATCCGTTTGCACTCGCAGCAGCTCCACAAATTCTAAATAGATGCCACGCCAATGGCCGGCATTGTTGGTATACAACAAAAAAAAGGAGAAAAGCTTGACTTGGTTGGGTCTGCAATTAATGATCTTGTTTGCATTGTTACCAGGACACGTACACTGCGAAAATAATATCAGAAAAAGAATATATATGTAAAAAGAGTCGTTTGCTGATGAGATTTCAAGACTTCAGATGTAAATCGATAAGCTCAGATGTCATATATCGACAAATATATCGCTCTCAAAATAATATCAAAAACTTCGATGTAACTATAATTATATTAATTGAGAAATAAATGGTATTAAATGGTATTTAACTACAAAATATCAATATTATCGAATATATTAGAGAAATGTAAAATAATTATTCTGACTCTTGGGGTTCGTTCGATAAATCAAGCAGAACATCGATTTATGACGCATACATCGCAACATTGAAATATCGGCTTTGCATTAATTGTCGATACAATATCGATATGGCCATGTGTTCTGTTTCCCGAATTAAAAAGGCTCTCGCTTTAAAAGACATAAGTAAATAATGTTGAAGGTATTTTCGTTACCTTTTAAATATTCCATTGAATTTGTAATATTTTTCTAACATGCTAAGAGTAGCTAGTTTTACGCCTTTCTACGTTTTTCTCCTTCCTTTACTACAAAGTTCTCTTTACAGCCCGTGGCCACAATAAAATTAGCTCAAGTATATCCTTGCCGAACCACTCGACCCCAACTAGTTTTAACTGTTCTGTTCCATTGTTTACCTTTGCAGGTGGCATAAACTCACTGCTCACACCCAACGAGCTGGACATTGATGTGAAGGTCATCATCATTCGGGGGCCCAGGAACTCCATTACCATCGGCCCCGCTCTGCGGCAGTTCATGAAACTGGAGATACTACGCATCACCGAATCAAATCTGCCGGCAATCGGGGCCGAGTCATTCTGGGGCCTCAAATATCTGCGGATATTAGGTGAGTAATCAATGGGTTTACGATTCCCATAAATCCGAAAGGGGCAGCGATTTCAATTTAAGCAGCTGCGCGGCGTACTTAAAAAGCCCAACGCTCGCTGATATGCAAATAATGCGGCGAACAATCGGAAAAGACAGGATAACAGGACACCAAAGAAGCAGGGGGCGTGTCAGTGCGTTGCTGTTGTCCTGCAGGCTCGTAAAAAAAAGTGAAATGCCAACGCAAATAAAGCAGCGGACGCGTCGCAAAATGTTAAATGAGCATACCAGTGGCAGGCCGAGAGAAGGCAGTAACAGGATAAGGCAGGATTTGCAGGATATTCCTTGTGCATTTTAAGCAGGCCGAATTTAACAGAAAACTACAGGATTAATGTCGGGAACGAAAGAGTCCAATTCTAAACAAGTTAATGTCTTAAAGTCAGAGAGGTTTCAAGGAATAGGATTTGTTTAATAGGAATTAATATAGAAGTAAAATATTCTATTTTATTTAATATTTTCCCCACAAATGGTTCTTCCTTTGAAACAACCACAGAAGGTTTTCTTTGAAGGGAAATCTTCTTAAGTTTATCAGTTTAGTAAAATAAATTTTAAAGTCCTTGAATACATTTAAATTCCTTCAAGGAAGAGGCAGCGACACTAAAACTTTTACGAAGGAAAATCACTAACAAAAAAAAGAGCATTGCTGATTCGTTTTTGCAACGCCGAACGATTGTTGTCTTGTCAATAAAATTGAAATTGATGCGCCAAACAGCAAAAAGCGCCCGAAAAATAAAATGCGATTGGAAATGGCACCAGGACGTGGCGCGGGGGGAGGCGAAAGCAAGTGTAAAGCCAGCGAAAGCAATGCCCGATATCGCTGGGGCTTTAAACTTGTTTATTTGTGCTTTATGTGCTCCGCCGCCGCCGCCCTGCTGGCGGTTTACGGCAACGGCAGCGGCCCTGCCCTCCAATTATTTACATGCCCGGATCTTATTTTTTGGGGCTTCCCGCCCCCGGAAACCCGCCCGGGTATTGGTGTTTCATTCGCCTGTCAGGAGTTACACACGCTTGCAAAAACCCGAGGCGAGTCCTGCTGCAGTTTTTTTTTTCTCTCTGTTCTGGCAGCGGAACAATTGGCATTTCCTTTGCCCTCGCTCTTCCTTTTCCGCTTTTTCCTATTTCTATTTAAATTAATTTTGCTGAATGTTTAAGGGGGCGTGGCTCGCTGGCTGCTGCTGCTCCTTCTTTGCTAGACAATGGGGCGTATGTGTAATATGCTTTGCGTTTGTTTTAGCTGCGGCAATAAAGGCTGCGAAATGCCATTGGCCAGCGAGGAAATCCTGCGATTCAGTTAGTTTTGTGTTGCGTGTACTTACTATCCGTATATCAACGTGTTTATTTATGAGTTTTCATGTTTATTTATTTAATATTGATGGAAAAAATGGTTGAAATATAATAACAATTGCCATCCATTGCAGATCTGTCCAAGAACAACATAACCAACATCACGGAGAACAACTTTCGGGGCCAGGATAATCTCATTGAATTGGATTTATCGAAAAATAAAATTTTACGCATGGCCAGCTCAACTTTTCGCCATTTGACGGTGAGTACACATAACCAGCCCGTTGACTGCTGATGATATCCTTTTGTTTGTCACTTTTACGTTTTCCTTTTTTTTTTATTATTTGACATGGAATCTCATTGTGTAATGTACAGAGTTGTTCCACATAATTACGCCAGGACAACACACTGATTGTTGTTTGACTAACGAAGTTAAAGAAGCACCTGCAGTCTGAAAAAGAATGCCAATTGCAATTCGCTTATATTATTCCGAGGCAGCCACCAAGTTTAATCTCAAAGATGATTGCAATTTTCGCACGATTCCTTTCTGCCTTTCGCCTTTCGCCCGCATCCTGGCTTGTAATAAATTGTGCGGCATTTTTAATAGCCATGTTGCTGCTGGAAATTTGTTGCCTACTTTTCGGGTCGAAAAGTTGTACGTGCTTGAATTTAAGTTGGCCAAAAAGTAGGACGATGCTGGCTGGCAAGCGGCGGAAGTGGAAGTGCAAGTGCACAGAACTTACTTTCGTTGTCTTCAATTTGCTTTCGATTTTTGTTTTGCTCAGTGCCTGGTGACTTCCTCTATTCCGCCTTTCCGCTTCGCTCCAGCTTTTCCCTGGGAAAAGCATTTGCAGCTGCAACTTCTTTGGCTGTTTCCGTTCGCCCTGGCAATATTTACGTGATTTATGAATTATTAGCCTGATCATAAAACATTATTAATTCAGTGCGTGCCGTAATAAACTTGGTAAATTGCTTCTCTTTCTGTCTCTTAACCGAAAAAGGATCTGCGACGTCTTAATTTGGGCGACAACTCGATTGTGGAGCTCGTGCAGCGCAACTTCTTCATGCTGAGCAGACTCAAGTATCTGGACCTGAGCGGAAATCCGCTCCAGGATTTACAGCCGGATGTGTTTCGCGATGTGCCGGTGAGTATCCTGCATGTGATTTACACTAGGAATAATAATTTCCCAAAAAAAACGTTACATATTATATGAAAACCATTTAAACGGAATTATTTGTCTTAATAAATAAGTTCTTGCAATGTGGCTTTTTAATAATAATATTTTTGATTAATTTGCAAGATGAAAAACATCTTTGCTTACCCGCTCTTATTCTCTGAGTGTATTTCTTTTAAGAGCCACAGTGAAAACTCGCTTTGTTTTGTTTACAGGAACTCAAAGTGCTCAAGTGCCGCAATTGTCAGTTGAAAAAAATCAATCCGCAGATGTACAATTTATTGCCGCTTTTAAGCGAATTGGATTTGGGACGCAACGAGGTTTGTCTCCGCGACTTCTCCGTTCCCCATCCCCTTAAAGACTTTTTCCAATTATTTTTCTTTCGCCGCACACAGTTCAAGTTCCTTGACAAAGACGAGTTCAGGGATGTGAAGCGCCTCACCAAGATCCTGCTGGATGGCAATCAATTGTCCGTGGTGGTGGACCAACTCTTTCGCATGCAGAAAAGTCTTAATCATTTGGGTGCGCCACACAAATTATACTCCTTCAACATTTCCCCGAAAAACAAATCCTCAATTGCTCTCCATTTCTTTTCTCTATTCCCCGGGGCTTTTTGGGTTTGCTTTGAAATTGGTTTAGATTTATCGTACAATCGGCTGGCCAAAGTGCCCAACGACTCCTTCCTGCAGCTGACCAACTTGACATTCCTGGACTTGTCGTACAACAAGTTGGTGCGCCTGGAGCCGCAGTCCATACGAAGTCTGAGCAATCTGCTGACCCTCAACATAAGCGGAAATGTCCAGATGGATCTCAGGGAAATGCGCGACACCTTTGAGGTGAGTCTGGACAAAGGGGAAAAAATGAAATAAATAAATAGGAAGTATTTTCCCTGGTTGACAATTGATTTAAATTACTTTCAACTCAGTTTTCTTTTGTGTGTGGAAATAGCTTTCCGATTGATTCATGAAATTCCGCATATTTCTTAAACATTTCTTCTTTGCAGCTCATTCCCCAACTAACCCATCTGGCCATTGCGGATATGGGCCAAATGCCCATTGGTCTGCTGCATCCCTTCAAGCAGCTGAGGTATCTGAATATATCCGGCAATTCCTTGAATAACACGGCATTGGAGGTCATCGATCCGTGTCGGGAGCTGGAGGTAAGTCACTCACAGGAGAAGACCTGGAGCCAGGGCCATAATTCTGTCAGACATGCCCCGCACACACCCACGCATTTATCCCGGAGATCTATTGTCCTGTTTCCCTAGCTGTGTGTGTGCATGAATTCTTTCTGGCCAATTTGTAGAATATTTCACTGTAAAACATGGCGACAACAGCAGGTCCGAGCATAGCATCCTGGCACCATTACGGCCATGACGGGTGGAAGAGATATTTGCAGTTTTCGTTAGCGTTTGCCATTTCTGTTTATACATTTCTGACAACAAGCCAAAGCCGTGGCTTTATTTCGTTACCCATCCGGAGTCGGAACTCCGTCCATTCGTTTGTGTGTCACCCTGCCGCTGCTGTCAGTCACCCCTGCCTCCACTGGGTATCCTTTCTGTTGCCACAGTGTGTCCTGTGCCATCGAATTTTCTGGCTATTGTTGTTGTCGTTGACTATGGCAAATTTATTGTAGACCAACAAAAGCAGCAGCCGGGGGAGCAGCAGAAACAACAATCATTTTATAGCCATTAAGCCTTTCATTTTAATTGAATTTAATTGTGTATACACTTCGCTCAAGCCATCCGGGCTCTGTTGTTGTGGCTGGCCCCAAAAATTACCAAATTGTTTTGCCTGATTGTAGCCACTTCTGTGTGTCTTTGGGACACTTGAAAAAAAGATACGTAAACTTATTTTATTTTTAAGTTTCCTGTGAAACAGAACCTTTCAACTTTAAAATTTTTCAGTAAATTCGATCGCATATATTGTTTTAAAAAGAATTTTTAATAGGAAACTAAATCAAATATCAAATATAAAAATATTTACGTAAGTTTCCCAATTAAAACTGACTCATAATTCCTTAAAAATATATTTAAACCTCAAGAAACTTGATTTAAAATGCGACAAAATCGTTTTTTGTGACTACTTTAAAGATACAAAGATTTTCTAAGTGCCATCATACGTATTGCTAAGCTAATTGTCATTTCACCAGCATACTTTTGCAATAAAAATTAAAGTTTTGTTTGCCAGCCAGCCATCTTCCCCTTTCTGCCTCCCTTGTAATGCACTTTTAATTGAACTTCTCTGGCCATTTTGCTGGCCTCGTTTCCGGTTTGGCCCCGAACAGTTTTTGGATTTATCCCGGAATCAATTACACGGCATCAGCGAGGACACTGCACTGAGGATCCAAGGCATTCGCAACGTGCGCCTCGACAACAATCCGCTGATATGCGATGAATGTCACATGGGGAAATTAATAAATGTCGTGCGCCAAGTAAGTGGAATTCCCTATGAGAGCAAATAAAATAAACTCTAGCAAGAGAGAGAGACCCGGGAAAATTTCGAATTCAATTAGTTTTCAAAGCCGTCGCTGATTGATGATGCTCTTCTCTTTCCCGCCCCCTTGCAGCTTCAGTGGAAGTGGGATACGTATCCCATTTGCTTTCTGCCCAAGAGCCTGCGTGGCGCCGAAATCAACAACCTGGACATCAACGGACTCCACACGTGCCTGACGTTCATCACCGACGAGGAGCAGAATGCCGCCAGCACCTCCTATAACTTTCTTGAGCACGGTAGGGATGCACTTCAGAGATATGGTAATACCTCGTTTATGGTTTTCCAAGTCGATATTAGGGATGATATTAGGGATGAATAATTAGGGATGAATAATCAATAAAATAACGCATTTAAAGATATCGACAAATTAGTGATCATGTTATCGAAGCATAACATAAATCGTAAACATAAATACTGTCATTCCTAATATTAATATATAATATTTCTAAAGCTTATTATATATGTCCTTTGGACACAAGATCTTTCTTAATTCTTAAGATGTACTTTAAATGATAAGTTATTTATTTTCTTTCTAAATATTCAGTTGTTTAGATTTCTTCAAAAGAGCAGAATCTGCAATAAATTCTTGCATTTAAAAAAATCAACAGTACTTTAAGTACCATAAGCTTCCAAAATGCAAATGTCATTTCCTTACACTCTCAATCTGTGTTAATTCCTACCGACAGGCGGTCTCAATACTCTGGCCATTTTGGGTGGCATCATCTTTGTGCTAATTGCCGTCATTATACTGTCCTTGGTGGCCTGCTTCTCGAAGAATCGGGCTCGTTACTATACCAGAGAGGATCATCTGAATAGCAGTAAGTAGAGATTAGCACCTGAATTTTAATTTAATTGCAGGTGCGAAAAAAAGACGAGGAGTTCGGGCAATTTGCCAAGTGCAGGCGATGAAGTAAAAACGAGCAAAGACATCCGGCAATTTATATACCGGATCCAGACACGCGCATGATTCACCAGCACTAAATTAAAAAAAAAAAAGTCGCCACACTTAATTAATTACAAGGACGTGCTTCATTATGCCCGGGTCCTTAGTTTTCCCGCACCCGATCCTTTTTCCGTATCCCCCCACTAAATTGGCGAATAAATAAATTTCACACTGACCAAGTTGGCGCTAATGTTTGTGCTCACCTGAAATTGGCCCTGGGGTATCTCTCCGTCTCCGTCGCCATTTCCCATTTCCCTATTCCCATTTCCCATTCAGCAGAACGCACTCGGGGGAAACGCAGAAAAAATGTAGGGGAGGGAAGGGCGGAAAAAGGGAGCTTTCAGAGCAAATGGAAAACAAAGGAAAACTTCTGAATTTACGCAATTGTAGCATTTCTGCACAAACAATAAAATGGCCTTAGAGGCTGTCGCCCGGCCACAACGGAAACTTTTTGCCACACACAAAAATTCGATTCCCACGATAAGCGGAGGACGAAAACTGCGGCAAAAAAATAGAAAATACGGAAATTTTTTTTAGCTGACAGCAGGCAAAAACTGCTGCTCTTCGTGCTTCATCCTTCGTCCTGCAAAAGGGACTTCTTAGATTTGGGTAAAATGTGGAAAATTGTAAAGCGGTAGCGCCCTTTCAGTGGCCCAGTTTGCCACCAACACTTGTAAAAAACTGCTGCTAGAACTTTAAAATAAGTTTTTAATAAATTGCGTTTGCTACAATTGTGATAAGTGCATTTTAAAATGCATAAAAACAATTAGGATTAAATAGTATTATATTAATTGATATTTTTCTACTCACAAATCCAATTTAAATTATATAAAACCTATTTAAACGATAAATATTGACGAAACTTAATCGTTAAAACTGTTCAATGAAAGTTTAAACTGCGCTTTAAAATCAATAAGCCATATACAATTTTCCTTCAAAACTTAAACATTTTTATAGGTGCAGTTATGCTGGAAAATCCACGTTGAATATCACATTTTCTCATTTGATTTTTTCGACGCTCTTTTTTTGTTGCATTTTTTTTTTTTGCAGGCGAGAGCAAATGCCTGGAAAAGAATCTGGAGACGGCCACAATTACCACGCTGGGCAATGGCAGCTCGCCGACCACGACGACCACACTGACCCTGGCCACCTCCCCGGCGGCGACTGCCCCCTCCACTGGAGCCGGGCCAAAACCGAATGGACAGCAGCCGGCAATGGGGCTGAGCCTGAGTCCTGCCAACGGCAGCACGCCGGTTCACGGGGTCTCCGAGGACAGCGGCAAGGAAATCAACTTCACCTTCCCCGTCGACGATCGCGTCTGTACAATTGACGAGATGATGCTGCCTCCGGCACCACCGCCGCCTCAGCAGCAGCATCCCAGCATGGGCAGCCTCATGTACAGCGTCTCGCACTCGCCGGGCTCGGCTACGACTATGGCAGCGGTGGCGGCGGCGGCCACCCTGCTTCCGCCAGGTGCACCCTCGCCCATGCCAACTCCAATTCCCACGCCCGCGGAAACAGTGGTGGTGGTGCTGCCGCCGCCGCCGCCAATGCACCGCCAGATGGAGGGAAGCCTGGCCAGCCTGCGGGAGGTGCAGCAGCAGCTGGTGCATCTGAGCAGCACGCTGGAGCCGCTGGTCAGCGTTAACTGACCCAGGGGAGCAAGAGAAGCAGCTGGAGCAACTTCTTCCTCAGCCCCAGCCCCATGCTTGGCCCTAGCCCGGATGAACACGACGCCGACGTAAGCCGCAGGAGAGCTGGACTGCGGGGCGTATGCTTGCTGCCGGCGTCCGCCGGGGCGTATAATTAATGGCAATGCGGGGTCACATCGAAGTAATGCAGTAATTAGGATTTGAGTTTGCAATTAAGTTCATTAATCACTCCAGACTGGGAGACTGGAGTCCACAGACTCCATTCTCTATCATCAAAAATGGCCTGGCCCCAGGGGGCCACAGCGGCCCAATTAATTCCAAACTGCCATTCTCACAATTAAATAACTTTACCAGCGTTTCACTAAGATACTTGTATTTTGTAATTTAATTTTACTTTTTTTTATATGCGCATCTGTATATAAAAGCCAACCCACGAATAATTTCACACATTTCAAATGTGATAAAATTACAACAAGAACAACAAAATTATATAAAACAAAGAAATATATAGTAAAGAAACCAAGCGTATTCTATAAATAAGTATTAAGTTAAGAAAACCGGAAGAGATAAACATAAAACTGAATGTTAATCGATAAGTAATGGTAAACAATTTGTATATTTGGCCAATGCGATTCAAAATTGAGCAGCCGCTGTTTGAGAATTTAAAGATTAAACATTAAAATAGCACGTAGGTAGTGGCATAGATTTCCCAGACACATATATATAATATATATATTTAGTTGTTAAGGCATAATTCCCATAAGCAAAAGTCAACAATCATTTCGATTAGATCCCCCCTAGAAGCCCACGCGATTTTCTGTTTCCCGATCCCCCGAACCTCATCGAATCCAAAACAGAACTTGGCATTTTTACGTAAACATAAGTCGGAAAAATTGTATTTATTTTACACAATAACCATAATCCATAATAAAGTGTGACTGTTTATGAAACCAAAAAGGAGATACGAACGTGTTATTTCTGGTAAAAAGAAGGGCGGCGAAACGGCAATTTATTTAATAAAAATTCACATTTACTGCACAGAGCGCACTTGCATCATTTGCGGTTTTCCGGTTTTCTTTCCCCCCATCTATCTTGGCCCCATTGTGTGCGCCAGCCAGGAATTATGTTGCTAACATGTCGCCGAGCATATGTCGCCTTTTCCTGCTCTCCCGCCTCCTCCAGCAGTTTCCTGCATTTTCCTACATTTTCCTAAGCGACCGCAGAGGACGACACGGAGCTAAAACCAAACTCAACGTAAATGAAAATTGCTTCCGTTTCCGTGGCGGTTTGGATACGGCACTCGGATCGCTATTGTTGCTGATTGCATTGTGGACAAGCTGCAGCAGCATCAGTTCGCATTGATTTTGGCTGAATGGGTGACGGGGAAGTCGCTCTTAAAATAATTGAAGTGACTTCTCACGTAGGTTGAGACACTTCTGTCCTCGAAGTCAACATTTATAATATGTATATTATATGATTATAATTGTGTTTTATTCCACTTAAGCATATGCTAATCCTTAAATTAATAAACATTTATTCGGATATACTAATCCTTGGGGAATGGTGTACCATTATGCAATCACGAGGCTTATTGATCGCAACCCACTTGCCTGCATAATGCGGCCCAGTGAAAAATGGCTAACCATTTGTTTGCCGATTCATATATCTTAGAGACAATGTCGGGGCTGGGTCCGGCTGCCATTTATTGGCCGGGAAAAACATTTGAATTTATGCATGAAGCTCGTAAGGGCTACTACCCCGGCCAGGCGCCCATTGAAAATGCATTTGGAATCGCACAGGCCTTCGAGTGGTCGGGCGCATGCAAATTGAGAAGCTGTGCGGTTGCAGCTCTCGAGATTGCACATCAATATTGCTACACTTGACACATCCGTGCGGAGTTCGAAGAGGATGCGGCGTCCAGTCGGGCTCTGATTAACATTTTGAAGTGAGCTATCCATCCCTGCGTACCCTTCAGAACGGTTTATAGAAAAAGAAAATCAATGCTACTGAAGATGGTCGAAGAATTTGACTATTTCCCAGGCTTAATTTGCTGGCATTCCTCATACGCAGAGTGTACCCGGCTAAAACAGTTTTTACAACCCTCCACTTACAAGGCAATTGACGAAGGAACATCTGCTCGGCAGCCATCAATTGGTTTCCTCCTTTAATGCACAGACAGCAGGTCATGTAAGGAGCTTCCACAGCTTTGATCCGGTTGGCGGAGATATAAAACTTGCCCGAGCTCCTGGCATTTATTGCCTTTTTCGTTGGGCCAACGTGCAACAGTTGCGGTTCAATGTGTAAATTTAATCAGGCAGCTTACTCAACTTTGGTGCAGTGCAGCCATACCCCTGGAGCAGCTCCTTTGCCTAGAGTTTATTGGTTTAAGTTTTAAGAGGAGCAAAATCAGCTGATACGAAAATGTAGCTGCGGGGTTACACTGAGAAATATTACCTAATACCAAAACAAACTCTTTAAAGAATACTAGCGTCCAAAAAGAGGAATTTTAAGAAAATAGTAGCTTAAATTTAAGAGATACTATCTACAACAATAAAAAATTAATTAAGAGATCAAAAGAACATTTAGATAAATAAAGAAATCCCTGTGTTTGAAAGAAAATTAGATAATACTATATATGTATGCTTCAGAGAGATTTGATTATTTTTATTCATAATATTGTGTGATAAAGAGCATAGAAAAGTGAGAGATAAGATAATGTCGTAATATAGAAATATATTTTGAAACTTTCAACATAATTGTAAATTGAAAATAAGAGTAAAAGAAGGGTCACTTACCTTGGCTCTATTCTCTTTTGTTCTGCTTTACTGTTCTTTGTCAAACACTCAACACATTTTACTTTCATTTACTTCCACTCTTTCTTATTTTCACTGTTCACTTAAAAAAAATTGTTGGCTATTGCAATGTTTAATTGCCTGCAGATTGATGAGCACTTCATTAACTTTATTATAGACTTCGGTTTTATTTATTTACATATTTAAATCACAGACGCGTTTAAATTTATTCGTGCGTCGATTTTAGTTTTTACGCGCACATAAGATTTATTTACACTTAGTATATGTATGTTTATTCGTTAACCTCTCCGCCTTGTACGAACACTAAATACTCTAACGGAAAGAGAGAGAGAACACTCAAACATATTAGATGTAAAATATTAAATAAATGTATATCAGTTGAAGAAAATAATTCTTTATTTTCCAAATAATATTAATTTAATTTAAAAACTTTATGATATTATATTATTTTAAGTTATAAACATATATTATATAATTCTAAATTGGAAGTTAGAGTAACAGTAGCGTCGCTTAACTTGGCATCCCTTTTTTTTTTCTTCTGCTGTACTCTCTCCTCTCTCACAATTCACTTCCACTTCCACTCTTTCTTTTTTTCACTTTAAAAAATTGTTTAATGCCTGCAGTTTAATGAGCACTTCCTAAACTTTATTATAGACTTTGGTCAATCTTAATTATTTATTTATCTCCGTGTTCACAAAAGTATGTACGCGTTTTAATTTATTCAAGCGTCGATTTTAGTTTTCCGCGCACATCACCTCTCTAGATCGCATCTCCGCCTGGTACGTGTGAAGCCATGTGTGTGTGAGAGTGCTCTTGAGCCATTTGCAGTTCTCTCTAATATGAGATGCCCATATTGCGAGCTCTGCTTCTCCCACTCTGCTTCTCCCACTTCCATTGCTTTCTCTTGTGATTCTGTTTTAGCCATAGCTTCTGAGTTACCGCTTGTAACAAGAATTCGGTAATTATTATAGCGTATGTATGTAATTATGTTGACAGCCGCCGAAGTCAGGCAGGATGAGAGAAATAAAGAGATCGGAATTGAAAAAAATAGTAAATACTCTAACGGTAACTTGAAAATATATTCAAGAGAGAACAATTAGAAGTAAAATATTTCAAAATTAAATAAATAAATAAATATTTTCCAGGTTTCAGCTGAAGTTGGCGCCTGGTTGGTTTCTATTGAGTTTTGGTTGTATTTGAGCGAACCTCTTCTTGGAAATATATTGTGGCAACCTAAATAAAGTCCAAGAGGAATATCGTGGTGGCGGTGAGATAGCGCTGCAATGAGTGTGGATAAAATGTCAAAATTAAATTAAATGCATTTGAGGTGAGCTGCAGCGTGTGGGTCATTTGAGGAGGAGTTTTTATACATCTGATGCGATGGTCGGCTTGGCTATATAATTCTCGTAACTTTTATAGTTGCCTCAGAGCTTGCTTCAATCAATGTAATAAGGGGAAGTGCTTCAGATACTTGAGTTGCAATAAAACAAAGAAAACCCCTCGTGCTTTGGGTTCCTGGACCCCTAAAAAATTGTAATAGAAATGTAATCAGTTGAAACTATTTAATACATAACCAGAGGGAGTCCCAGGAGCGGACAATCAATCATGGTTCCAGGCCAACTATTAAACCTTTGGCATTGCCGTCATGACAAATCGTTTAATGGCAATGACAGGCAACGTCTTCAGCTCCGGCAATGTCAAGGCTCGCATTTATCAATGCTAATTGCTTTTCAAAGCATTTGCCAAAGTTACCGAGCAAAAGGCAACAGGCCTTAGCTCTTGACAGCCAACAACAAGGACGAGACAACATAGACGGACTTCGATTCGCACTCGCAACCATATAGAGAGCGTAAAATGAACAATTTGAATAGTCCACGGGGGATGGGCATAACAATGGACATGAAGGAGCAGCGGGTGCCCAGATTTCTGCAACGCTTTGACACGTGTGACAAGCCTGCTGAGATATGTCGGGACACGAATTTTATTATGTCAGGGAATGCTGCCTTCGTACAGATAAGAAAATATATAGATCAAAGTCCAAGAATATTATAAAGTAATACAAAATAAGAGTTAATGGGAATGTAGGTAGTATATCAAGAGAGCTTCATAAAACCCTAACGGCATGCAGACATTTATTGCGAGGACTTTTTTTGAAAGATTTATTCAGACAAGTTAAAGGTAAGGATTCCTTATTATTAACTAATAAAACACCATGTAGCAACCGATTTTTTTTCAGTGCTCACTCCCGGCCACAGAAAAACTAAATTCAAAATCGAAAAATCTGTTTTTTGCGGTCCGTCTCAAATGCAAAACGATGCGGAGCAAAAACGAACGGAAAGAGATTGCCGGCTATGGATTGTGACAGAGTGCAAAGGGGCTTAGGTTAAAGGCATTGAGGATGAAAAAGGCACGAAGCAGCTACCAATTAAAGCCTCATGAGTTTAAGCCTTAAGCTTGGCTAAAAGTTACTTCAGGATTGACTGCCACTCGATTTCCCTGGAAGTTTTTTGATTTTTTAAATTTATAAAATTATATATTCTTTTTTTTCAATTTTCAAAGGTTTTTTTTTATATATTTTATTTATATATTACACAATGCTGCCAACAACTTCCCCTTTCCAATTTTTATATCCAACGCTCCAGTGAGAATTACCCGCTGAGCTGGCTTCCCAGATTTATGATGAGACAAAGTTGCGAGCGCGCGTGTGTGACTCCATTAAATCCCTTAATAGGATAATGCGGCTTACGGAAATAGCGGCGGAGGCCGAAGGAGTACACATATATATGTACGTATTGTCAAATTTATTTCACACCCGCTGACAGCCAGGAATGCAAATTTAAACTGGCTAGAAAGTGCCTTAAAGCCTTTTCTGCTGGCTACTTTTTTCCTTTTCCTCCGAACGAGAGGCTATGTGATAAATGAAGTTGAGGCTCGCCAGCACACACCTTCTCTTTGAATAGTGGTGTCATCTCTTATAGCTACAAAAAAGAGAATAGATGTATCTACGGAAAAGCAATAAATTAAAGAAAAAAAGGAAACGCTCTTATTTCTTCAAAAATTCGAAATATATTCAATAATAGGATTTCCTTACATTTTGAAATGTTCTTAAACTTTCCTTAGATAAAGAAATCATTTTAAAATAATTATAAACTATCATTATAACTAAAGAAACATCGATGATATATAAAACATAAAATATCGATGTTACCCACCCAAAATATCGATTTATACATATATCGGCATTTGCTCAAAATATATACTATCGGATACATTAATATTTTCTGTCATTCCTAAAATCAATCAGCCTTCAGAGATCATGACAAAATCAAATTTAACAACAAATATATATAAATATTATAAGCTACTGATTATTAGCGTTAGGTACTTAAAAAAGTAAATCCCAATTTTGGCTAGAAGAATAGCAGTGTTGCCAACAATGAGGGCCGAGAGAGAAGCCCCTACTCACACGGAACACAAGCGGCGTTGTGGCAACCCTAAAGACGTGCTGGCTGCAAATATTGAGGGCTACATGCAGCCGGGGCTCCATGGTACAACAATACGGATGAGCGAACTTAAGCACGCAGCTTTGTGTATTGAACATGTCATCGGCAAAATTTGTGTCAAAAACCCGACCGCAAATTCCAGGCACTGGAGGAGGCAAAAGGTAGAGGCAGGTACCTGTACAGGTACCTTCTCCACCTATGCAGCCATTGTTGTGTGCGGCGACCAATGCCATTTTCACAATATTTTCAGTTATGCTGCTGTAGGGTCGCTTCCATTCTGCACTGAAAAAAAATACTTTCTAATATATATATACTGCGATATGTACTTATATTCTGTCGGACTGGGCCGAAGAACAGAATAAATTTAGCCTATAACTGAAAATTGTTGGAAATACATACATATATGATGAAGTTTAAAAGAACTTAGGTTTAATATATTTTAAAAATATTAACTAAAAATATAAAAGTGCTATATTTTTGATATTTTTTCGTTTAAATCGATTTTTTTTAATGAAATTCAATATTTTTCGATATTTTAATCTTCGATATATAAAACCTTACGATATTTTCGATTTGTGTATATATTATATATATATATATTTTTTTTCTTAATAAAATTCTACAAATTTGTCTAATTTAATTTCCTTAATTCGCAAATAAACAATTTATTAAAACAAGTAATTTTCTTTCCGTGTACCCATTCATAACCCGCTTGCTCTTCCAACATGGAGTACTCCCCTTTTTGGCCATGCAATTGGTACGGTTTCGGGTGCAGACTTGGCTACGGGACTTGGCCTGCTGCTATACATCAATTTAACAAGCAAGCATGCACCTGGGAAATTAGCTAGCAATAACGGTATTTTTCGGACAACGTCAACACCAGAGCTTATGACACCTGCATACGGAAAGCCGGAACAAATAGCGACATGCGAATTTTATTCTTTGCTTGGCTCGAGTCGATCGCCTTAGAAGTGCATACCTTCTTTTTCACCTACTTTTTAATATATTTATATCTTGTAGTATTTGTATTTTCCGATAAGGAAAGGTTCTTTAAGTTAATCATGCTTACACAGCTTACATATTTAAATATGCATATGTAGTAAATATTTCGAATAAAAATTAACCCAGAAATGGGCGTCACGAAAAGTGCATTCCATAGAAACATTGATTTTTTTGAGTAGCAATGCACCATAACATTCGTGTTTGGGAACATTGAATAAACTGATTATGAAGGAGTCACGACTGTCTAAATTTCAGTAAATTAAAATAACAATTAAAATCACGCTGAATGGATCAGCTAAAGGGACTTTGTATGCTAACCTTCAACTTGACAAAAGAGCGTGAATCTTTAGCATACTCGAACGTTGAAGACTTAACTATTTCGGCATCAAATCCACACGTTTCTCTGCACGTACTAGTGACACTGTTTCTTAGTAAATTCCAAGCCTGTCTTTAAGTTTCACTGTATAAAAGGACTTCGTGCGAGTCTACCTGCTGGCTTCAATTAAATCAAGCACTGGCTTTCCACCCGAGGAAACTATTATTTTTAAAACCATCCGCGATGTAGATGTCAAAGCAATCAGGACCCGACGTCACGGACACCACCTGCAATCGACTGGCGTCAACAACAGGACCCCATTCCAGGATCCGCCTGTCCTTGGCTGCAACATGGCCACACGCACAGACATCACTGCCAGTGAAGATGCACCGATCCATGCATATTCTACCTTACAATCCACACAGAAAACATTAACCATACAAAATGCGAACATCTTCCTTTATTTAAGATTATATTTTTGTCAACTTTAAATAAATTTAAATAGAAAATATATCTTGAAAAATCAATTTTTATATTATGATGCTATTATAAAGATAAAATAAATGCGAACTTACTTTTATTATTATAAAAATCAAACTCAGTGCCACGTTTATTTAGCTAGTTTTAACAAAATATTCCCTTGAAACATACCATTTAAAACTATTCCTTACGTTTCTTTGATTATTTATTTATTATATAGTTACATATATTTTTTTCGAGTGCACTCTCCGTATAAATTGGGATTTGTTCACCCACGATTAGTTGACGTTGGCGTATAGTACACATAGTGCAGTTTCCGCGCCATTTGCTGTCACTTCGCCAGTTTGCACATCGTCAGACGGCGACGGCGGTGGCGACAACATCGCTGCCAAGACCGCTCAACCAGCACAGAAGCTGTAGTATTTTTTTTTCCAACCTTCTTCCCCTCTTTTTTTCAGAGTGTGCTACATGTCCTTTTTCGTTCGTCCCTCGTCCCTGTGTCCCTGCTAATGCCAACTGAAAATGGCAGGCAGTTACCGCCACACCCGCCGAAGTTTGGCCGCCATTTCTAGACCGTGTTTGCTTTTACTTTTCATAAGACAACAATGTCGGCTTCGCTGCAATTTTCCGTGCTATTGGGCCTGATCTGGCTGATGAGTGGCATTGCGTCCGACTTTTGGCCTAAAACTTTGCGGCTGCCCGTGCTCACGTTTCAATGCCAGATGTCGGCCGTGCATCAAGGTGGTCTCCGGGCTCCGGACTGAGAAACTACCTGAAAGTTCTTGGCCCTGCTGGCAGGTCTTGAATGCTACACAGGGAAAAATTGGGACACTACAAGGAAATATTTTCTATTAATAAAGAAATAATTAAGATTACATACATAGTAGCTCTAAAATCATATTTTTACATTGATTTTTGCTGTTAACAAAAAGGAGCTGCAGCTTTTCCTTTCCGAAATTAAACAATTTTCTTATGTTTCAAATATTCACAAAGAGAATTATTTTATTATTAAATTGTATTGATTATAAACTTTCTGTTTTAATTTATATATTTCTTTGATTTTTCCACCAAATATATCCTTATTATTACCATTTTCTTTGCTTTCCTTTTTTAAAATGTTCTTTTGATAATTTGTAATTGGCAAATACACAAAAATACGTGCCTTTAATATATCTAATTTCTATTTTTTTATATTGCTTTTCCTTGTGTTAATTTGATCTTAGAAAATAGCTAAAATTCTTTCCAGTTTCTTGCAGATTCCAAGCAAAGCCCAGTTGGCTCCAGCTGTCGATTGGGCCCAGCCAAACGACAATTGCACTGGCTTCTATGCCCGGCAACCCGGTCTGGATGCCGTGGCAATTGCGCTGATTGTGCAATGCAATTTGGCGAAACGCCTTTGTCTCGCCTTGGTCATGCAATTGAATTGCCCAAATTAGCTCTCGAGTGGACCGAAGGAGAAGAATGATGCAAGAGCTTTAGCTCTGGCTCTGTCTGCTGTTTAAATCGTGTCCTCTTTAAGAAGGCGCGGCGAAATTATGCCTGTTTTGGCCCTCTCAGAAACGGGTTAACACCCTGCACATCTGGCGCAATTGGTTGCGAATAATCGAGCCTGCGTTTTGCGGTGGCCAGCGATTTGTAGCTTGGCTGCACAGGAATCCATTGTGGAGACCACACACACATGCCGGGATAGTTGACTGAGAGTAAGACAATATTGCGGTGGACACTGTGATATAGTCCTTCAAGCAAATACTATTATCTTGTATTAAAAATAAAATGAATTTGAGGTTCATACAAAGAAATTGATGGATAAAAATAGAGGAAACTTGTGGTTTTTAGAATAAATAATAGAATGCAGCTTATACTCCTCACATGTTAGTTAATTTAATTATTTCAATTTCGTATTAAAAATGAAGGCATAAAGCACTCTGGAGACTCCTTTTGTGGGTCAAAGCCCCGAAAGTTAATTGAATTTAATTACACTTTACATTTTCTTAACAGAATCTTAAACACAGCTCGTTCTACAACATATTGCCATCAGGCGGGACGAGGTCGTAACCACGCCTCTCCGAAAGTTCACTTGTAATGTATTTAAATGAGAGACAAGCCCATAACCAGCGACGTTTTCCCGCCGGCCCACACGTCGTGAGTGCGAAAGTTTTGCTATTATTAAGGGCCTCATTGTCGGTTTTGTTGGACCCTCGGCGACTGTCCGCCGCCATGTTACGCCACCTCCCATGTACCGCCCTCTCCCATTTTCCGCTAACACACACGACTGTGGGGAAAAGCCTGTGCACAGACTTTCCCAAACCACACAATAAAGAACAATATATTTCACACAACTTTGTTCATATTTTTAATGCCAGGAGTATAATAATTACGTTCATTGACTTTGTTAAGTAGCCTACTTTATGCTAATGTGATTTCATTGCACAAACTGGAACTGGAAATGGCCAAAATGCGGTTGGGGATGTTTCTGCCGGAGCTTTGCGTCGAATATTTTTACATAATTGAATGTGCAGAGACTTTAAGTGACAATTTCTGTTGGAGTTTGAAGTGCTCAGGGGTCATTATTTACCCAAACGGGTGTTAAAATGATTGAAGGAAATAATTTAAGCTTTTTCGATATGCAATGATTAATATTAAATATTTTCAGGATCTGCAATTTCATTTATTTAAAAGATGTAATGCTTATATTTTTATAAAACAAAAAATAATATGTGAAAAACAGCTTAATAAATATTTATATTTATTTCAAAGAGAGCTTCACTTTTAATAGCAATAAATAACAAAAACAGCAACATACAAAACAAAATACACTAAATATTAACCTAATGGGTTATTACACCCCCTAAAACCCACAGATTTCTACTTATTTTGAGGGGAATATTTATCAAAATTACCCAAGCCTTTTAATTTTCCCATAAAGAGACCATAAAAGCAGACCTCTTATCACCGCTTAGCAGAGGACCGGACTGTAAAAGCCTCAATTAAATTAAAAAGAATTACGTAAACAGGGAAGACAAGAACGCCGGGAGGGGTTGGGGATATCCACGTAATATTTCTGTATAAATGCGTCACTTTTAGGGACCACATAGACCGAGTGGAAAAGACGACAAACCAAAATACGCAGGCTATATCGATTTAGATGGCTATTTTAAGGCGCTGCATTGCTAATACGCCGTGTTGTACGCGGCAATCCATCGATTTTGGTCTTCGGTTGCAATGTCAATATCAAAGGCGCTGCGCCCCAAGGCAAGGGAAGCCGTAGTAGGAAGCTACCAGAGAAATGCTAATTGAATTTGCAGGTGCGACACCAGGTGCCACAATGCCAGGTATAAAGGCCGGATTGCCAATGAGCGCTAATTAATAGCCAAGCGGCCAACGCAACGCGGCGTATCCCGAGGCAGACGAGCGCGAAACGTTGAACTAAAGTTTATATACTTATTATAAAATATATATATTTATTTCCGGAGAAAAAACAAGAAGTAAACAGCTTCAAAATGGTGGTCAACTTCAAGGTGTTCAAGAAGTGTTCCCCGAACAACATGATCACGCTCTACATGAACAGGCGTGAATTTGTGGATTCCGTCACGCAAGTGGAGCCAATCGGTAGGTATCGGGACGAAAACGAGATATAAAATAAATAATATATAAAGGATATGACTCAGTCAAATATTGCTTCGAAAATCTACAATATCATAAGAATATATTCTGTAATCAGTTAAGAAACTCTACAAAGTTTTCAAGCCACTATAGGTATTTCTTTTGTTCCCAAAAGTAGACTCAGAAAAATGAAATTAATTTCGCTTCTGATAGAGATATTTTAGGGCCAAGCAAGTCCATTCACTTTCTTCCGTCATGGACATAATTAAATTCAGCCATAATTTATGCAGGCCAAGATGCCAGAATTAAACAACAGAACCGGCTTATTAGTTACGTGACACCGAGCCGAGCACGTGGTGGGGGCGGGAGTTTACCTTTCGTAATCCATAATCTCCAATTAATTAGCATCCTTGGGCTAATACACACTCCTCTTCCAGATGGAATCGTGGTGCTGGACGATGAGTACGTGCGCCAGAACCGCAAGATCTTCGTGCAGCTGGTGTGCAACTTCCGCTATGGACGGGAGGACGATGAGATGATTGGTCTGCGGTTCCAGAAGGAACTCACCCTGGTCTCCCAGCAGGTGTGCCCGCCCCAAAAGCAGGACATTCAGCTGACCAAGATGCAGGAGCGCCTGCTTAAGAAGCTGGGCTCCAATGCCTATCCCTTTGTGATGCAAATGCCGCCCAGCTCGCCGGCCTCCGTGGTTCTGCAGCAGCGGGCCAGCGATGAGAGCCAACCATGCGGTGTCCAGTACTTTGTGAAGATCTTCACCGGAGACAGCGACTGCGATAGGTCGCATCGCCGCAGCACCATCAATCTGGGCATCCGGAAGGTGCAGTATGCCCCCACCAAGCAGGGCATCCAGCCCTGCACCGTGGTGCGCAAGGACTTCCTCCTGTCGCCCGGCGAACTCGAGCTGGAGGTCACCCTTGACAAGCAGTTGTACCATCATGGAGAGAAGATCTCGGTCAATATCTGCGTGCGGAATAACTCGAACAAGGTGGTCAAGAAGGTCAAGGCCATGGTGCAGCAGGGCGTCGATGTGGTGCTCTTCCAGAACGGTCAGTTCCGCAACACGATCGCCTTTATGGAGACAAGCGAGGGCTGCCCCCTAAATCCGGGCTCCAGTCTGCAGAAGGTCATGTATCTGGTGCCCACTTTGGTGGCCAACTGTGACCGCGCCGGCATCGCCGTCGAGGGTGACATTAAGCGCAAGGACACCGCTCTGGCCTCGACCACACTGTGAGTATTACAAAAATATATATTCCATTGAAAATATTATATATATATTTCTTCGATATAATTTCCTTTGACTAATTAATATTTTGTTCCCTTTAGCATCGCCAGCCAGGACGCCAGAGATGCCTTTGGCATAATTGTGTCCTATGCTGTGAAAGTCAAGCTTTTCCTGGGCGCCCTTGGCGGCGAGCTCTGCGCTGAGCTGCCCTTCATCCTGATGCACCCCAAGGTTAGTTAACAACCTTTTCTTATATAGTTTATGTTATATTTAATAATATGTTTCCCGCACAGCCAAGCCGCAAGGCTCAACTGGAGGCCGAGGGCTCCATTGAGGCCTAAATTATTAATGGCTACCTCAACTAATGACAAAATGGCGTATATATTAAAAACCTTTAAAAAATGCTGATGTTGCTGAGATGTTCTGAACTGCAGTCGTCGTACTTTTCCTATATATCAAAACCAATAATCATATATGTGTGTATGTGTATAATAATTAATATAATTAAATATGAACAAAGAACTACAAATATTTATATATAAACAAAATAAAGAAAAACAAAAATAAATGGCTCGGAAATGATGGAAACTTATTACAATTCTTATTTTAATCATTTCAAAGGTTAACTTGTTATGACACTACAATTTGTGTCATAAGAACTGAGGGCAGGTGCTTTTTTCTCTCGCCTAATCACAAATATAACGCTGACTCCTTGCGAACATCTTCCAACGCCTACAAAACCCATATTCTCTTCACTTATTAATGAACATTCAGTAAAGGCATTTCCTCAGTATTTGCTAACTTACTTAAGCTGCTGATTATGCATTTATTGGAGTGCATTGGGGAAATCAACAGTGGCAGGCAGAATCTATTGAAATACTAGACCTGGCTCTTGGCTCTTGTGGCTAACTAATTTCAATTATTGCCAGTGTCTTAGAAGCTGAGTGGCAATATGCATTTAATTTTGGCAACCAAGCCAGCCAAGGAAGCCTATTAAATGTGGTGCCAATTACAGAGCACTGTGTTTAGTCGGAAGTTTAATTCAATGCTGGCTTTGCTGAGCTTTAGGTAAGTCACTATTCTTGTTATTATCTACTGCAGAAAATGTTACACAGACTAATAACTGCCTCGCACATTTCCCCGGCACTCATTGCACATTTTGCTGTCGAAATTGGCCGACTTCACCAGGTTTATGGCTCGATAATCAGCTAATCAAGTTGGGCAAACACAACATTTTTCGCCAGTCCAGGTGGCTAACTAGCCAGAAAATGATTTTGCATAGTTCCAATCGATAGCTACTTAGCCAGATTAGATTATCCCTCGAAAGTGATCTTTTATGGCGCTCTAGTGGGCAGAGTTGATAATAAAATTGCACTTCCACTACAAATGCTATGCACGCAATCGATAAGATGGCGAGACTCAAGGCAGAAATAGTTGACCGCATTTTAGTTTAATCAACTATTAGAGAGAGAAGTGCTCTATTCAAAATACATTTGAAAAAACAATTGTTTAAACCCTTTTCAGGCATATAATTAGAATTGTTTATTTATTTTAAGATTGTATTCTTCTATAAGGGTCCTTTTCAATGTACTCAGTTAATGTCTTCATAATCTGATTCTAGTTACCAAGTGTTATAATGTTCAAGTATTAAGTAAGTAGTTACTACCTATATAGTCTAGCTGATAAGAGGCATAAAGCATTCATAGGAACTTCAATGCAGAAGTCTGCATTTATCAAGGCATTCGACTGCTTAATATATAACTTCCAATCAGCACACAGAGAATTATAGTTGCCTTAGAATTCATTATATAATATTTCAATTTAATTAGAAATATGGCAAAGTAATACTTATTTAAATATAATTAAGAGTTTGACTAACAATTGATGTTATTATTAGCAGAGAGAATAGTTATATTAAAAAAAATAAATCAAGTTAAGAATTCATATCAAAAAATTCATATCACTTTATATCTTAAAAAAAGAAGAAATTCGCATTGAATTTGGTACATTACAAAATTAATTCCAGACCCCTTTTTTAAGGGTTATAAAAACCTTAGTAATTTTTGTAGTACTATAATACTTCAAGATTTTAGTTTTCTTTGTGGATAATTTTCCAGTGTAGCTGCTATCAAGTGAGCAAACAAAACAAAGCGAATTATTATGGCAGACATGCTGATTAGCCGCGGGGTTTCACTGGATTATGGATAATCTATAAAGTGCTTTGTGAATAAAAAAGCAAGTTCGATTCCTCCGCTGGACATTCGGTGGACAGTCTTCGCTACGGATCGTCATCATGTGCTGTAGGTGCTGTGGAGTGACCCAACAGAAGGTCTGGGTCTTCGGCTTGGGCACAATGTTCGCCGTCTCCGGAATCCTGGCCATAGTATGTTGGCCCGGCTTTATAGACACCCAGATTATGAAGGTAATTATACATTTTCTAAATAAAATTGGAGTCAAAATAGATTTAATTGATTTACTTGCAGGCCCTGCCTTTGACGCCAACTTCAAAGACCTTCGAGAAGTGGGAGGAGCTGCCCATTCCCGTCTATGTCTATATGTACCTTTGGAACTGGACCAATGCCGACGATGTGCAGGCGTACGGGGTGAAGCCCAGCTTTGAGCAGCTCGGTCCGTATGTCTATCGGGAGGAGAGAAAGAAAATGGACTTGGAGTGGCACAAAAATGACACGGTGACCTTCAACCCTCGGAGAACCTGGTTCTGGGAGGAGGAACTCTCGGGCGGCAAGCAAACGGATTTAATCACAGCCCCACATCTGCCATCGCTGGTAAGTTGAGTTAATTTTATAAAATAATAATGATAATATTATAATTCTTTAATTTTTTAAGGCCGCTGCCAACCAAATGCGGAACAGCAACTCCTTCCTGAAGTTCATGTTCAACCAGGCGCTAAATGCGAACGGAGGACACCTGTTCGTGACACACACGGCGGCCGAGTGGCTCTTCGATAGCTTCTACGACGAGTTCCTGCACTACGCCATGTCATTGAACAATCCGCTGGCGCCGGAGATCGAGTCTGATCACTTTGCGTGGTTCCTCAACCGGAACGGTTCGAAGGACTTCGAGGGACCCTTCACCGTGCACACAGGCGTGGGCGACATCAAGGAGATGGGCGAAATCAAGTACTGGAAGGGCCAGAATCATACCGGCTGGTACGAGGGCGAGTGCGGTCGCCTTAATGGCAGCACCACCGATCTCTTCGTGCCCGACGAGCCCAAGGAGAAGGCGCTGACCATCTTCATACCGGACACCTGTCGAATTATCAACCTAGAGTTCACCGGCGAAAGTGAGACCATTCAGGGTATCCAGGGCTGGAAATACGAGATCACGCGCAACACCTTCGACAATGGCCAGGTGAACGGGAACATGAAGTGCTGGTGTCCGGTGGACAAGCAGCCAGACGACTGTCCCGCCACCGGAGCCACGGACCTTGGACCCTGTGCGGATGGTGTGCCCATGTATCTATCCGCGGATCACTTCATGTACGCGGATGAGAGCTACGGCAGTACCATCAATGGCTATCATCCCGACTACGATCAGAACAACTTCTACATCATCATGGAGCGGAAGATGGGCGTGCCACTGAAGGTAAACGCGAATGTGATGATCACCTTGTTGATAGAGGAGGACAAGGATATTGAGTGAGTAGTTTCTTAATTTTATTACAGATTTATTACAGATATAATCATGTATAAAATATTATCCGGCAGCATTCTAAAGGGGCTACCCAGCTTCTATGCTCCAATGTTCACCACTGCCAGTCGCGCTGAAATCGATGAGGCTCTGGCCTCGGAACTAAAGGTAAATATATAGAATAATACAAAACAGGGTATACCTAAGCTTATTTCAGATCAAATACAAAGTAATATAAAACCGATATATAATTAAAATAATTTATTATTAATTTAATTTATATATATTTACTATATAATAATTGTTTATACTTTAGTTGGCTCTGAATCTGCCCGCCATTGGTAGATATACTGGAGTCGGATTACTTTGTTTGGGCTGCATTCTTATAGCCATTGGCACCTTGCTTACCATCAAGCGGAAATGGTATCGCCAAGCGGAGGCGGATCGACTGGCCCTTAAGGATAACGAGGAAACCCCAAATGAGCCCGAGACGGTGGCCGATGAAAACAACCGGAATTTATAGAAATTTGTATTCCATTCCATTGTGATTTTATGAGAACATAGTGTGATAAATAAATATATATTTAATATGTATATAATATACAAAAGTACTGAAAAAATAAAGGTTTCCGGCCTAGGAAATTCTACCGAAGCTTTATTACTTCTGTAAATTAAACAGGATTTCAAATAATTGTTTCCCATTATAACTTAAAGGAAATACATAGTTTTTTAAGCCAATTTGTTACAAAGAGTGCTCTTAGAATTGTCGAGTCTGAATTCGGTGAACTGTTATTATAAAACTAGTATAGAAGTTTGCTGAGAAATTTATTTTGTGAAAGGCGGCAGACTATATACGATCAACCTCCTGAACTTGTCTTCTGACAAACAAGATCTATGTGTGTTCTGGCATGTAGTGTGGCATATTCTTGATTTAATGAATTGCTAAGCAAACATTCTTTTCTGACAGTGCACCGATTAAGTGACCAAATCCGGCGAGTCTAGATTTTTGAGTAACTTTCTCCTTATCTCAAAAGCTCAACCACTTTTGGCTCAACTCATAAAGTAGAACCCCTTGACCAATTTAGTTGAGGGTGTGTACTATAGAGAGCTTCTTTTTTTTTGCCACTCGACCTATCTGAATTGCGGCAAGTAGGAATTCAAAACAACATTTAAAAATAGAAAAATCAGCAGTTAATTTGGAGTGCAAGCCGTATGGGGGGTACGCTGCCGAAATCTAATCTCTAAACTCTCCCATCAATGAATCCCCTCAAGAGAGGACCCAAAGAAAGCCAATAAATATAACTGGATTAAGTGGCACCGAGTCCAGTTTAGCCGGAATCGATCGATCGCGATGTGTTGCAATTGCTGCAGTGTTCGCCAACAGAAAATCTGGGTCTTCGGCCTTGGTGGCGTTGTGCTGGCCATTGGAATCTTCCTGACCGCCGGCTGGCCAGCGGTTTCCCGCCAGTGGATACGTAGCCTCATGCCGCTGGGCCCAAACTCCTTTATGTTCAAGCGTTGGGTGACCACACCCATGCCCTTATACAGCACCATCTACCTCTTCAACTGGACCAATCCCGAGCAGCTTAACACGCCCGGAGTTAGGCCGCACTTCGAGCAGCTGGGACCCTACACCTTCAGCGACTTCAAGGTCAAGGAGGATCTGGTGTGGAGTCAGCAGAGTCCGGAGGTTAGCTACTTTGGGAAACGCACGTGGCACTTCCTGCCGGAAAAGTCCAATGGCACGCTCGAGGACGTTGTGGTGGCTCCACATTTTCCATCGCTGGTAAGCTTAAATTCTTTTTCCCCTGCAACGCTTTATCTGCGAATGTTAGCCGCGAATTTTGTGCGAAAATATGTGTCACAATGAGGAGTAAGCCCCGGCTAATCCCGCTATCCGTTTTAGACAGCTGCATTGTACTCGCGCCGATTACGCCGCACTCTGCGCAAGGTCATGAACTTTGCACTGAACCGCGAGGGCGGCAACACCCACATGACCCACCCGGCAGGTCAGTGGCTCTTCGATGGCTACTATGACCGACTGCTGGACTTTGTGGAGCAACTGCACTCGCCCCTGCTGCCCATTTACAGCAGTAATTTCGGCTGGTTCTACGAGCGGAACAACTCGAAGACGGCCGAGGGAAACTTCACGATTCACACGGGCCACGGCGATCTCCGCCAGATGGGAGATCTCCAGCTATGGAATGGACAAAATACCACAGGTTAGGTCAGGGAGAAATACGATAATTAATTAATTAACATTTTAATAACCCACGCTAGGTTTTTACCCAGGCGAGTGCGGCAAGGTCAATGGCAGTACGGGGGAACTCTGGTCACCGGAGAGGAGGTGGGACCAGCCCACTTCCATTTTCCTGAAGGATGCCGCCCGCTATTTGAATCTCTTCCCCCGGGAGAACCTCACCATTGATGGCATTCCCGTCTGGCGCTTCGAGTCCACCAATCTCACCCTGGACAATGGCCAGCTGTCGCCAGACACTAAATGCTTCTGCCTGGAGAATCGTGAGTGTCCTCGCAATGGTGTCCTCGATTTTGGGCCACCTGCCTTCAACGGTCCGTTCTACATGTCGCATCCGCACTTTTACCTGGCCGACGAAATGTACCGTGAGAACACGACGGGTCTGCGGCCCGAGGAATCGGAGCACGGCATGTTCGTCCTAATGGAGCCCACTATGGGCATTCCGCTTAGCCTGAGGGGCCAGCTCATGATTAGCGTCCGTGTGCAGCGAGACGAGGCCATTGAGTGAGTAAAAATCAAGGGAGAAGCTTTAAAATGGAGATAATATCTATAGGAACATAGTCTGATCTGAATTGGGAGAGAAAAAAGAGATATTACGCTTAGTTTACCAAAGGTTTATCTGAAAATATCGATACTGCTAAAATGAATTCCTTCTAATAGCTTCTTCAAAGATGTGGCCTACGATCACTATGCTCCGCTCTTCACGATGCAAATCCATGCTGAATTGGATGACAGCCTCACAAGTCTACTAAAGGTAATGTGAAAAAATAAATACAATAACAAACAATCCACCATAATAACCTTTTCCCTGACAGCTGGCATTGAATGCCGCCAAAATTGGCCAGTACACTGGAATCGCTTTGCTGCTGCTGGGACTCATAGCAATCACAGTCGGCGTCTTTGTCACAAAGAATCACAAATGGCACGGCGAACAAAGGCACAAAGTGGCAGACAAGAAAACCAACTGCACTTGAACTAACGCCGATAAGTTAAGTTAATGCCAACAAAAGCCCTATCCATTATCTGGCTTAATCGATAGAAATATTCCTGCCCGGTTTTCGGGGGCTACAATCAGTCATGGCCATGGGGGCCATAAAAAATGCAAATTACTTACCCCAGGCCCCGGCGTGGATTATCCAATTTCGTTCAGGTGTTGCCCATCTGCAGGCATCTAGAATTACACAGAATTATGGCCTTTCAAATATGCTAAAATTTATTAATATGTTAATAATTGTTTTTTGCCATCGGTTCGTGTGGTAAAGCCTTGAGCACGTAAGCTGCATACTTTATGGCGTACGAACTCTTTCACCAGGCAAAAGGCACCGCCAGGCAGCAGCAAATACCGAACTGGAAATTTGAAAAATGCCAAAAGAATATTATAAGCGACTAATTTATATGCGCCAAGCACGCAAACTTACGTTTTGCACACACATTGTTTGTGAAAGGACGAAGGGAGCAGGTTAAACAATGTACGAAAATGTGAAAATATGAAAATTATATGACTGCCAGTATGTGTCGGCCATAACTTTAACAAAATCTCATTCGGGGCAGGCAAACTTGGGGTAATAAAATATATACATTGTTAAAGCATTTGAGCTCGGGAAGTAAATGCAAATATTTCTTTAAATATTTTATGGCAAAGACAGCTCACAGGCAATATAAATCCACATTAAAGAAAGTCCGGTATACCTTTTCTATCTAATCAAAAAAAACACCTCAATGAGATTAATTTTAAATGGGTTTTCCACAAAAAAAAAGTGTCACAAAATTGATTGCTATTTACTTCTGTATGTGCAGCTCCACTTGTAAATTATGAAATTTAGTTATTTTCCCACATTGACTTTACACAAAGTCAACACATAAGACGTATTTGCCATTGATTAATAAAGAAAAAAACTCCATGCAATTTTCTCTATTTGAGCAGCAAAAACAAGCTGAATTCTTGCATATTTTATTGCCTGAATTGAGCCTATAACATGGCTAACTGTGACAAATTGCCAAAGGCAGGTCAAAATAAACGGATGCCGACACATTTATTAAAATGTATTTTACAGCCAAGCTTAGTTTATCATTTTTGTAAATTTCACATTTTATTACATTTTCTTTCCCAAATCGTTGGACACAGCCTGCTGTTCACTAACTTTATTATTTATTTACATACCATTCAAAGACTTGCTCAATATGAAACATTTTTCCGTTGACATTAAACGTCTGATAATAGCAATTTTCTGGAATAAAATATTTCTAGTTGGGTTTTTGTTCTACAATTTCTTAGGCTTGGCCAGTGACTTTTCAAGGGTTGACTTCGGGCTCAAGATTTATTCTATTTTTGGGCTTTTCTGCTTCAAGTAACCACAGCAATTGTGCTGGGAATTTTTAATGAAATATTTAAGAAAAAAATATAAGCACAGCCACCCAGTCATCTGACAGCCCAAAAAAAAAAATAATAAAAAAGAAAAGGTGGCCAGCAACAGAAACATTTAATTTTGGAAATAGGTTGTCAAGGTACGCAGACGGGCTGACATTTTTATACTTTTTGAATGGCAAAGATACCCAATGAGAAATGGCTTGTGGGATTGATTACTTTTAGAGTGTTTGCCAAAAAATTAATACTTTTAATCTGTGATTGACAGTATGGTTATAGGATTAAGAAGGTATTTTAATAAAAAAAGATTTATTTTATATTACAGTCAGGATATTTAAAATATAAGCTTTATAAATATACAACTATTTAAAATAGCAATAAGAAGTATAACACAATTTTAAATAATTGTTGTAAATTGATTAGAATTGATTGAGAAATCTTATTATAGTTACAAGATTTTAATCTTTTAAGATTTCTATTTCTATTTTGCATAAAAATAATAAATTCTTTGCTAGCTTTCATGAAATTAAAAGGTTTCCTTAGGGTTTCTACTATTCCTTATGTTTCAAAATGGGTAGCAACCCAACGAAACCATCTCTAACATTTTTCTATAATTTTTTATAATGCCTTTGTGGCTTTTTTTTTTTTTGGTAAGCATAACAAGCAACAGATCGCCTCAGTGGCCGACTTCATTATTTCGACTAAATCCGCAAAAACCTAAAAGGAGAAAAAAAAAGCGCTTAAAAGCATAAATGGACGAATGAGAGTGGTGAGTGTGTGTCCTGTGTCCTATCCTATCCTGTCTCCATTGTTGCCTGCTGTCCGTTTATGTCGCGAAAACTTCGGTGTCCTAATCTGCTGCCCGACTTGCATACTAATTTGTTTGCTCCGCTCCTTTTCGGGGAATCCCCAGGCCCTGCGCCTGTCCATCGTTTGGCCGCCTTTATGGTCTTTCGGGCTGCTGACAACCCGTAGATTATGTTGTTGGCTTTGGCTTTGCCATTGGCTTTGTGTCCGAGTGTGAGTGTCATGTTGCCGTGGCTTACAGATTTTCCAGGATCCAGGAACCCGACCTCTCCTCGCTTGTTTGTTTATTTCTGTCGGCCGTCTATAAAACCCTGTTTAGCTGCTTAATTTTTTCCTTTGTCATGTCGACAGTCTCTCTCTTTCTCGGCTCAAGGACTTGTGTTTGCGGGACAGCCGCTTGTTGGGTCCATTTTTCGCACAATTTAATGTTATTTAATTGGCATTTAAGTTTGTCGCAAACACTCCGATAAGGCTGTCATTATATTAATGTTAAGGTCAGTTTTTATTAGTCGTCGCGATTGTCCTTGAAACAATACAGTGGCTCTTGGGAATTTAATTCTGGAATAATCAATGGACTTCAGGGATTATTTGTCTGGTTTGGTATTTAATAAAAACCTATCGAGAGATGAAGGCATTATATATTCAAAGCATATTTGTTTAGTTGGCCATTGTCATAAATATTTCATGTACTTTTTCGAAAACATCGCCAAGCGGAATATTGTTTTTTCTTTTTAAACGTTGTTAAACATTTATTATTAAATTTAGTTCGGTAGGCGCACTCAAAATTGACCGCTAAATAAATCCGCTTACAATTAATAATTTGTGACATTTTTAACTACAATGTTGAAGCCTCAGTTGTGCCGCCATTTTTTTTTTGTGACTCCCCACTCAGACAGAATTTATGTTACAATTTTCTATGCCATGTGTAATGGATCTCCTTTTATTTTTATTCTTTCTATTTTTGTTTTTTGGGGAGCGGTGCAAATTGCATTGGGCCTTTGGCGTTGGGTCAGATGTTACAAAGTTGACAGCACCAGAGAGTGAGGGAGAGAAATCTGCTCTTAAAAAAAGGCTTAAATAAACATAGCTAACACCAAAACAAAATCCACAAAAAATCATCAAAAAAATATGCTGTTGGAAAAAAATTTAAAAATTCAATTTAAAAAGCATTCCGGAATTGTTTCCCCTTTTCCATAACGTATATAGTGTTCGTAAAATTGGGGTTTGGTTAGAAAAGCACGGGCGGGGCGTAAAAGGGCGGCAGCCAAACAATTTATGTTTATTTTTTTTCATTCTATTTTTTTTGGCAGATTTTCCCTCCTCACAATTTCCCGACTATGCACTTGTATTTGCCCCAAAACCTGAAACGGCGTAAATATACAGACAGAGTTATCCCGTATCGTATAAAACAAGTGAAGGCAATTGATAAGCGTTGAGGTTTAAATTTGAAACCGGAATGATACTAAATATGGCTGGGAAAGCCAAGAACTAATTAAATATGGCAGCCAGTAAATTAAGACCGAGCAGTTGGCTCATATTTGGTAATCTACTCCTTGGGGAAATTCCAAAATTAATGCCACAAGCAACAATCAGCGTTTTAGGTACCTGCCAATGATGTATTACGTATACGCAGTGTGTACTTCAATTAAAACGAAACAGGAAGGCAAAACTAAAGTATTATGTTTCCCTATTTATAGAAACCCTTAAAAACTAATTAGTAATGTAGTAAGAATTTAATAACCCCGCTTAAAGAAGAGAATACGTACAAGATTCAATTTCCCAATTCATCAAAAGCTTTAATTCCATTGACTTAAGTTCAATAATGATCTAAGTTGCCAAAAGTTTTCGTACTTAAAACTGCGCTCAGCCAACACAAACTCTTTGCTTTTCGCCAGCTAGCCAAATTACGCATACGCCATGCAGGACAATGACTGTCCCAAAAACTCATGTGTGTGTGCTGAGCGTTTTAATTGTGCGCATTTACGAAGTGAGCATTAAGCTGGAACGCATTATGCAAGCTGCAAACTCCAGCAAAACTCCACCAAGCAGCAGTTATGACCAGGCTTTAAGTGCTGGCTGGGCCGGAAGCCAACGGCCCGAAGTCCAAGATGCTGGAGCATCGTCTTTTGCTGAACACTTTGCCCCGGGATAGAAACATTAAACGAGGCAAAGTGTTGGCCACTCCACAGGCGAGATGGCCCAAAGAATTTGGCCGTAAACGGAGGAGTACAAGCTGCATGTCGAAGCATATATAACTATGCATATTTGAAAGGCAATTTCCCCAGTGTTCTCGTTCGGGGGTCATCGATGCAAATGCAATTTCATTCTGTGTTTACCAGACACTTTACCATAGACCCTCCTCTCTCTCACTCTCACTTCCCCCCCTTTAATGCTGCTCCGTTGCACATTACACACACAAATTTACAACGGGTATCCTTTTCATATCCGCTTTGGCCTTAGGCCCTTATTTGCCGAGCATATATCGGGACGACAGCTGGCGTATGTTTTCAATCAACTGAATCGCGAAAATTCGCACTTCCGCGTTCGTTTCCGCAACGTTTTATCGATCAGCCACCTGGCACAGCTCAACAATTTTCGCACTTAAACCGCAGAAATTTTGTTAAATTTTTCATTAAAAATACATGGCCTGGCAATTGTGGCAGCTGGGTCTGTGTCGGCATCAAAATGTCACTGCACACCCCGCCTCTTCCTCGGAAAAGCTTTTTGCATCCGCTCCTGCAGCCATGTGTAAAAAGTTTGTAAGCGTCGAAGGAGGTGTGTGGGGGGAGGGGACATGGAAAATTCAGCTCCTCCAACGGAATAACCAAATAAGTTACAACAGTCCGGCAATTATATATGGAAATATTCACGAATTCTGAAATGTTGTCTGTATTTATTTAAGAGTTCCTCGGAGAGGTTCTCAAAATGGTACAAAGTTCGTGGAATATGGGCTGAAAGTATCTTCTACTTATCTTCAAGAAATACTTAGGAAAGCATGTTTCAAGGATCACAATAAATTTCTCTTTAAGTATCTTCTTTAAAAATTTAATTAGCAGGTTACAAGTATTGGACACTAGACTCCTTAAGCCTGGTAGAATTATGGTTGAATAAGGGCTTCAAATATCTTCTTATTATCTTCAAGAACTAAACAAGATGGTTGGAATTGAAAATAATAATCTGTAATTGGCTTATTATAATAATTCATATAAATATCTGCCAATTAAATTCCTTATTAATGATTGTTTATCTTAAAAATTTCATTCAATTCCCCATTAACCCTTTCCTTGAATTATTGAATGAAGAGTCTCCTCACCATTGTGTTTTTATTTCCCAGCTGGGCACCAGCCCGGCGGCCATTGTTTAAATATATATATCAACAATAATCAACTATGAAATTCTATTCGCATTCCATTGAGCCCGCTTCCTCCACACAAAACACACTCACATATTGCCATAATTGTCAACCGCATGCCGTTTATGCCACTGGGCTTTCCATAATTTATTTACATACCAAATATATAGATACATGTGACTTAATGCCGGAGCCCCGGCATTTAATTAAGGCAAATCCGTGACCATGGAATGCCCTGGCCTGGTTCATTGTGCGACGAGTATCACAGCGGCATTTAATAATGTCAATTCACGTTGACTTGTGTGTGCGTTGATTTAGTTAAGGCTGTTGCGGGCGGCATTGCCGATTGCCAATTTACAGTCCTGCCGCAGGACTCGTCGTATCCTGTGCCATCCGCACCGAGTAGGTGAGCTGGAAGCCAGTCTCGGAGGCACTCGACTGTGCATCGCTGGCAAAGAGCAGGACGAAGGGCGGTCGGGCGATGAGCTCCTGGCCAGCGAGTCCATTGCCACAGTAGTGAGTGGCCTGCAGCTCCGGCCGGGACACCAGATACGAGTTGGGCACACTCAGGTAGTCGGACACACGACCGGCAGTCCTCACTGTGCTCCGACAGTCGCTGTCGTAGGCGGGTCCTGCCTGCTCAGAGTTGGCCTTCGAGAGCTCAAAGTGGTCGATCTTGTAGCTGGAAAAATTATATTTAAACTTGGTAAATGGTAATTGGTAATTGAAGTGATTGTGTTCATTATCTGCAAGAATTCCCTCACTTGATTTCATATCTTTTTCCCAAAAACATCTCCCTAACTCACCTTATCTCGCTGTCCGCCCCTCCCTTCACGCAGATGGAATACTTGACGTTGGGCATGTAGATTCCCCCAGCAAAGTTGAAGCTCACAATGCCCCCTGTCAGAGTCCTGAAGTATTGATCACAGCCCAGGGGAGCCAGCAGTTCCAGATCGGAAAACGAGGGCGACCTCAAGGACTGTAGAAGCTGGGCGGCGGGACCAGAACCCGAACCGATGCCAGATGCTCCACCAAAAATGGTGCGTGGCAAGAAATTGCCTAAAAAGGGCAGAATCGGACGAACAGTGGGTTGCACGATTGGTTGCCTCGGTACCAGGGCCGTGGCATCCCTGGGGCACTCCAGCTGGGTTAGGGTTAGCTGCCAAGAGCTGGACTGCTTGCCCACGGCTGTGGCCAGTTGGAAAAGTAGCTCCACCTCCTGACCTCGGCGAACAGGTAAGTACAGGTGCTGGCCGCTGCTGCGACCACATAGCCGGAAACGCTGAAGCTGCACAAAATCAAGGCACTCCAGCAGGCGAGAGCTCTCGTTGACCTGCGGCTGGGGCAGCTCCAGGCGATCGAACTGGACGAGTAGCTGACACACCTGGCCACTCCACGGGGCCACGCGGTATTGGCACGCGTCCAACTTGGCCAATTCACTGGCTGCCGGACTGCGGATAACAATGCGTTTCTGCGCGGTTCGCGAATTGCAGGCCAACGCCACCTGACAGCGGACAGGTGTGAAGGCAGGTGAGAGCACGACCGAGAGTAGTAGCAAAACTATTGAAAAATCCATTCTATTCCTCGTTTTCAGTTCGATTGTGACATTTTTCGCTGAGCGCAGCTTTTATATCAATTTTTTTTGGGGGTGGTGAGCAGAGAGAGTTTATAGTATCTCCCGACAGATAACTGGCATTGACATTTGGCGATAACACTCGTCGCCAGATATTAGTTACGATAATGTTTCTCGACTGAGATGCGTCCCTCGCAACTTCACGAAGTGATTGTGCAATATTTTGGGGGAAAAGGTACAAAGTTTGGTGAGTCAACTGGAAACCTGAAATAGTTTTCAGACTAGAAAGCAAGAGTTTTAAATTTTAAATGAGTTTTACTATACAAATGTTATAAAGCTACCTAATAGATAATAATAAATAAGCTACCTAACTTGAAAAAATGTGTATTTCTTAATTAGAAATACACTACTTTATCTAAGCTACATAATTACCAGCTGCTTCCTATGATTTTTCCTATTTAAACCCACCCCAAACTTGGCTTAAGACCCTGCTCCACCTCAAGTGGAATTTCCCCCTTTCGGTGTAATAATTATCGAATAAATAATGCGGCTGAGAAAAGCCGAGAAAAACGCCTGGTATGCATGCAATCTTCCACTCGTCCTTCGGCAGATAACATTTGTTCTGCTTCGCTTTAAGCCTTTTTTGCCTCAAATAGGAATTCATTGCCCAAACGTTTTATCAATAAATGCCACAAGGAAGTTTTACGCACATTTTATGACAAGGATACACACGCACACACCGGAGCGAGAGGCGTTTATGGGTGTCTTACACCTTTTATGAGCTCCCACACACTCGCACTCGCACCACCTACCGCAAGGTCCTTGACGCACGTAAAACAATAAAATTCGAGGCATTTATATATGAGCATACCTTTGATTGTATTTGCAAAGGTGCGTTGACGACTCTGCCCCTTTGCTTATTATATCGCGGCATAGTTTTGCCTTATTTTTATGCTCGCGCCATGTAATTAAAATTAAATGCTGCTTCTATTAAATTTAATGTTAGGTGCGCGCTCTCAGTGTGAGAAAAAATATTGCCGAGGTGGCGCTAAAATTAAACAAACGACCAAATAATACTTAAATTGCATGCACAGCGCGATTAACATATCAACGGCAACAACAAAAAAATGTCATAAACCAGCGGCGAAAATGTTGTTTCACAGCAAATTTTCCAGCTCTGCATTTTCCAACAATGGCGCACACACACACATTTGCGTTCAAGTTTCAAAAATTTATGGCCCAAGTACAAGCCCAGTTAAAAAACAAAGCCAGTCGTCGTCGCCGGCAAACTACCTTCAAAAAAGAAAAAATACGAAAAGAAATATTTATAAAAAGGCAAACAAAAAAACACGGCTCGTGCAGCCGTCGCATAAAAATGAAAACTATGTACTAATAAGCAAAAACAAGGTGGAAAAAATATGAAAAAAACTAACGTCGTTAGCAGAAAGGAAAATGGGAAATGTAAAAGGTGCAGAAATTGTCGAATTTACTCAAGGAACACGGCATGCTCTTAAATTATGGAAAAAGGATGTTGGCTCTTAAGGGTTAATAAGGGCGGTGTTAGTTTGAGGTCTTCCTTTGAGTCCTTCTCATCCTGCTGTTTTGTAAGAATTATTTGAAATAATTACAAATAAAATGAATGCAAATCCTTGTATTTAAAACATTATATCTTATTCTTACAAATTAAAAGAATATTCAACATATGCATGCGTTTCGTAGATGATACTTTTACTTTCAGATATTTGTGACATAATTAAATAAATTAATGTGCGATTTTCTTGGTATAATGTTATTGAATTCCTTCAGAAATAGGACTTCAATGTTATTCGTTCTTATTAATCTTGAAAAAACCCTTTAAATAATTCCACAATGCAAGCAATTACGCCTTGGCCTATAAATATTTCCTTCCACCATTATCTTAGCCCAAACAACACTTATGTAAACTTTATAACCAAGGACACCGCCAAACTTAGCTCCGATGCGAAGCACGCCCACTCTCTGCCATATAGTAGGTATATTCCCGGCAGACTTCATCAGCAATTTGTAATACCTACTTTCCAAGGGCATATTTCCCAAGCCAACGAAAAACGACGGAAAACACAAAGTTTTGTTGTAACCGCAGCCACAGCAGCGCTCACGTATTTATGTCAATGTTTTGTTGTTTTTTGCTTTTTTTTGCTTGGCCACCTTCTGCCTTAACCCCTTAACCCTTCGTTGCATGTCGTGCCCACTTGTTTTACCTTTGAACCCATGGCGAAAACAAGAAGTGACGCCGCCGCTCCGAGGGCTTCTGTTCAGTGTTCTCTGTTTTCTGGTCTCGACTCGAGCCAGCTTTATGTGATCAACAACTTGTTTTGTTCTGGCTCAAGTTGAATGCGAAAATTGCAGAGGCTCCTCTGGAGATGGGGGTGGTGGGAGGCGGAGACTCTGAGACCTAGGACAACAGCCACATCAAACTACAAGTGCCCCAACGTCAAAGCCATGCAAACAACACACTTCAAGAGAAAATATTTATTGGAAATGAGTTTTCCTTCCTACCAATGAATGCTTTAAATATGTTTCCTAATACTTTTAACTATAAGTTTTAATTAATATTTAAGGGAACTTGTTTTTATTGGCAAGCTTAAAGCCGATATATAAAAAGAAAGAATTTTCTTAAGTGTTACAAGTCTTTAATAAGTAATTTAATTTCAATGACCAGGTGCAGGACGGAGCTTTAAATATAAGTATCTTTTCATTACAATCAACGGGTTTTATTTAGAATTAAAGAATACAATAAGTTTAAAGGAACAAACAGTAATTTATAAATTACAAAGAGTTCAAGGAAAAAAATTCTTATTCATCTAAAATTATTTTATAGCTAGAATAACAATAAGAACAAAGAAGTTAACAAATATTTTTCCCACTGTACAATCAATTGCTTGCGGCTTTTGCTCAGGGCCCCAGAAAAACTTAGTAGTTCACAAAAGTTATTTTCTTATTTGTTTTGTATCCCTTTTTTGCTGCTTTTTTGAATAACGGCCCTATAAAAATAATGTGGCTATGTCCTTGCAGCTCCAAAATTGCAAATTGCACTTCTTGTGCCGAGGCAGCTTGATCGAAATTTAGTGGCGAAACTTCTTAGCAGCTGGTCGGCGAAAAGTGTGTCGCATAAAAAGCCAATTAAGTGACATTCGATTGGTTTGCCCTGCATACGAAGCAGATTGCGCGACAAACTTGTTATCCTGTGAAAAAAAAGGGACTATGCCACGCCCCAATCATAAATATAAACAACGCGACGCCGCGACGACGACTATGACTTTTCCATCTAAAATGGAAATCTGCCGGTAACAAGAACATGCATATTTTCCCGGCTCGTGTTGATTTTTCCCCGCCCCCTGTCCGTCCGTGCCACGTGTGTTTGCTTATCAACTGCAAATGCATGCAACTAGCGGCGGCGCCAACAACGCGAATAATAATACCAACAAACAGCTCAGATAGGCAGTGGAACAGCGAAACAGCGACGTGTTGCTGCTACTCCCTTTTGCCGTCAAGAAAAACGAGTTGTTTCCGGCACTCAAACACTTTCTGATTGCAGTCCCGAAATAAAACCAACAAAGGTAGTGAAAAAATGAAAGAAAAGTCGGGGAAAAAATATGCGAAAATATGCAGCACTTTTGTTGCCGACACTATAAATTTAAATGCAATCGCATTACGCGAAACCAACAAATACAAATACGAAATGCATTCCATGCACCCATTCTGGAATGGGATTTCGGGTGTGTCTCTGGGTAATTTATGTGGCATGCTTTACGGCGTTCGATGGCTTACGAACTTGAACTTGGCCCCTTAACGAAATTACTGCCGCGATTTAAAAGCAATAAGGAGGATACGATAAAACGACATGAGGAGGATATGATATTACGACTTAAAGGATGTGCTCATTTTTGGATAGAGAATATCGTAATTTTTGATATATAGACGCACATTTTTGCATTTAATGTAAAAATGACTTAGGTTAGCAAATTTTACGTTCCTTGTCTCTATAAAGTATAGAAATATTGGAAAATTTTATATATCGTAATTGGAATTATCGCTAACTATCGCATTTCATGTTTAAATATCAACTTCTATGTATATCGATGTGGACACATCTTTAAAACTAAACTTTTAATGACCACTTTGTATTCGGAAATTGGTCCGATATATCAAACAATATATCGACTTAACACGCATATCGATACCTAAACCTTAATATATCGACTTCCCATCAAATATCGATAATATAATTGGATTGGGAAAATATTTAAATTCATATTAATTAAAAGTATCACAAGTAATACTTTGAGACATTATATTCTAGATATGTCAAGGTCTTCTCTCTTTTGACGACCTTCCCATATAGGTTACACACTTTATAGAACTCTTTACAATCTTAGAAAATTTGCGAATTGGATTTTGGGAACATTTTCATCTACATATATTTCGTTTCGACCGGATGATGTTGACAAGAGCCGGAATACAAATTGAAAACTTGATGTAAATACTGCTGACAGAAAACAAAGCTAGCTAGCAGCTAGAATCGGGCTGCTTTCTTTTCGTTTGTATTTAATTTAATGCATTCTGGCCATCAACATCATCATTGTAATAAACTTTCAGTCAGTTGGCCATTGTTATTACTTTTGAAACTCTCTGGGCCAGTCTTTCTCTCAATTTCCCCATCGCATCCAAGTCTCTCTGCATTGTGCATTTCTTTGTCTGGCTGGGTAGAAGCAACTTTGAGCAAATAATAATTCAGACCAGACCCAGGCTGAGGAAGAGGATTCTGGCCAGAGAGAAGGCGGAGTGCGGCACACAAATTAATGCGCAATCAACTAGCGAGCTCGGCCACACGACCGCTCATCAGTCAAAGCCTTTTAGTGGGCCAAACCTTCGCCCCATTTGCCTCTTAACTTGGCTTATTTATGTGCGTCGGCTGCAGGAGCCATGAATTGACTTTGTGACTTTAGAGTTAGGCGCCATGCCAGTGGTCTTCCTTTGCCATCTCGTCCATAATGTGCCTGACAGTCAATCCGCCCCTCAGCCTTTTCCCTAATTCAGCAGAGAGAGAAAATAAGCTAACTTGGAGTTCAAAATTAAAATAAATTACTAAGCAAGAAAATATGTTAGAAAATAAGCGAGGCTGAATAATAAAAATAATTTATTTCCATGAATAACCTTCTAAATTCGAAAAAAAGAAATCTGTTTATATTATTTCTAAAAGTATTTGTATTATATTTATATTTTAATAACAATTTACTCTTCTTTGCTGGCACAGTTTCCCTCCAGTGCTGCGTGTGTGTCAATGGCAGGGACAAGGACATTGTTGCAGGATCTGTTTGCCACATGATGCACTTGCTGCCACCAGGCGGCGCACAATGTGTCTTTTGATTTCCGCAGACTGAAAGCCAACCACAAGCCGCAAGATTGAGGATGATTTGAAAGCAATACACACTGCACGCCGCTGCCATTGGCCTTAAAGGGTGGAAACGTTTTCAGTTTTTCTCTGGGGAATCGCACACAAGCGGATGAAAGATAGAAATGTGACAGAACATTCGGAAAACTCTCCATTTGGAAAAGCTAATGGAAAAAAGGGACTATCAAAATGCAGTTTATGCACTCTACTAAAATAGGTTTACATTAAACAGAAGTAATTTATGTTTATGCCAAATAATTTATATTTAATTTATTCCCTTGTAATTTATATATTTTTTTACTGTTTTTAATGAACCAAATAAACAAAAGTAAAGGATTCAACGCTGGAAAAAATTGCACTAACTAGAATTTATTTTAATTTATGCACAATTATTTCAACATTACCCATCTGTACATATTTAATAAACACCAAACATATTTGTACATTATGGAATTTAGTAATAGCCATTTAAGTACACTAACCTTCCATTAATTTCCAAAATAGGAAACAGCTTAAATACAATAATTATATTTCCATTTGGAATTATTCATGACTAATTAAAATCCCACAAGGTTAGGTTTATAATTGCTTAAAGACAACCTGATTCTGAATGTGGCACAGGTTAAAATACAATTTGATTAATGTAAGCAGCAGCCAAAGGCAATCAAAAATCAATCAAAATAAGCATATGCATGAGTTGTTGAAATCAACAGGCCGGCACGGCGTATGCGCAATATATGTGCATATGCCAATATTGGGGAAAATACTTTGGATGTAAATCCAGGAGGCCTTACCTATGCTAATTCCATGCCCTGCAATTGCATTCACACTGTTGACTCCTGGAGGCCATGTCAGTTAAACTGGAAAGCTTTTAATTTCTATTTATCTATGCAGATGTCATGGCTAATTGATTTTCCAAAATCTCTTACTCAATTGTTTGTTTGCCCCAAAGTTGCTGCTGTGGTTTCCAGTAATTTAAAATTACAATTTCGCAATGATGTGCAGATGTACTTGAAATCGCTTCGACTGCGTTTTTATACTTGTTTGTTTTGGGGGCACGTAAAGCACATAAAGTTGCTGCCGCCGTAAAGCCAATTCGCAGGACACCACACGGCGTATACTTAATACACACGTATGCAACGCGTGACTGCTGCAAGGCTGCCGGGCTAAGGGATCTGCCGCTCGCACTGCAAAAGAAATCAACTTAAAATGTGCAAATTGTTTATACTGTCGACCCTCGCTCCCCCTTTCATCTCGGACAAACACAAACATATGTGCGCCGGCATGGGTTAAAGTATGTGCCGGACATTGAATAAGATTAATGAAGGTCTCTCTCTGGTATGTATTGCCCCTCCTTTTTATTTTTATGTTCGGTTTCGGGTCGGCCGCCTGCTGCGGTTTCGAGGTCCTGCCGCAGGATGATGCCGTTTACCCCCGCCTGCTAAAATATTTTTGCAGTCGGCCTCGACTTCTGCTGCTTCTGCTGCGGCTGCTGTTGCGGCTACTGCTGCTGCTGCTGTAAACGAAAAACATATTTCAATGATGCATGCATCCCGAAAACAACATCAAGCAGGCGGTTCTCCATTTGCCCCCCGTTTTTTTTCCAGGACAAACAATAAACTGACCCAACAAACAGTTTCATGAGGGATCTGGCGAAGGATATGAAGCTGGTTCTGAATCTGAAGTTGGCAACCTCAAAACCGGGACTGTCCGAACCATGTGGCGAAGTGTAACCATTTTATTGGTCTGTCAGAAAATGATATCAGCAACTGAAACGCATCTGAATATTTATCATAATGACATAAATATTATTTTCTTTGTTTATTTAGAGCTCACCAAGTTATTCTTTAATAATAAGCAACTCCTTACATAAACTTTTCCTAAGCATGAATATTTTTTAAGTTTTTCCTAAGATACCTTACCTCTCCAAGACCAATCTCTAATTAAATTACAGGTAAGTGCCCAGGCAAGTTTACAAACTTTCCACTGGCCACATTTCTATCAGCATAATCATTTTGCAGTTTTACTGAAATAATTCCCTTAACTCCCGAAGGGTTGGGAAACCGTAAAGTAAGTAAAACTCCAGACATATTTAATTATAAATGCAGTTCAACTTTGGCAAGAAAAATAAAAGAGAGAATGTGAAAGCTCGGGCATAAAGTGCTAGCTCGTAATCAGCTGAGTACTAGCTCCATTTCCACTAAGTCATCTACTCGAAATTGCAGTTTAATGAGCTCATTGACAGGTGCAGGACGGAGCTTGAGTACTGAGCTAAATGAAGTGTAATTCTCGCGCTGAGCGGGCAGAGCACTAAGGCAAATGCAATATTAATCATCAGCTTTAAACCAAAAAATCTCGCATATTCCCAGAAGCGAGACCTCAACACATTTTTTTTTGTGTGCGCACTGCCAGCATTCCATTTTTTAATTAACCGCCAGAGAGAGAGTGAGCCGGGGAACTGGGGAAGCCAAGCTCTGGCCCAATGGAGACCCGGCTGTCAGTTTACCTGGACGTGGGGTCCCGTTGACATTTGCCACCGTCATGCGACATTTTGAACATACAGCCTGCCAGCAAGGGTTGTGTTGTGTCAGCCCAGTGAGTGTGAATGGTTGTGCGAATGGTGTGTGTGTTTGTGTGTGATGTGGAGGACCCCTGACAGCTGTTGCTCGAGTAGTTTTTAAGTAGCTGCTAATGAGTCGGTAACTTGCGTGGCAGACAACTTTCAGGAGACCATTTTCTTGCGGCGCTACATAAGTTCGTACTTCATTTTTGTTGTCTCGCTGAGATCACAGAAAACATATTCATAATTTAACGTCAGTTGTCAGCTACAGTTGCTTCAGGGGTAATTTCCTTGGAGTTTTTCTAGGTAAGTGTTTTTTGTCTCATTATAAAGCTTCAATAATAATATCCTTAAAGTTTTCTTAACAAAGTATAATTTTATTATACATTTTAGAGATTTTATCAATTAAAACTATAAGCTTACTGTGCTTCCTGCACTCACTTTATATGGAGTAATCTTTCAACATTGTAATATCCAGCTCGAGTTGGAAGAACACGATGCCATCTGCTTGCATTTGCTGGCACTCATGTTTAAATATGCTCGCAAAACGCAGTTATCCTTCATCCTTGCGCACACACACACATTCACAGCCAAGCATAGCCATTGCGCAAATTCCCCGGAGGAAACGGAAACGAGGCGGAGAACAATGGCTAACAATATTACGCATACGACGCGGTGCCCGAGTTTGCTTTTCGCCCCTGTCGAGTGCCACCCTCATCGAAGGGCAGTCCGTAAACGGTGAAATCTGCGCTAAATGAAAGCATTCGCGTGCAATTATGTAACATCATCAGAGGAAGGTGATTCCACTTTTTTATGCATTCTTTTCTTTTGGCGTTAAATTAAAACAACGAAATATAGCGGAGTTTATGAAGTAAACACAAGCATAAAAAAGAGAGGAGGCGAAGAAAGGAAAATAAAGAGAAACAGAAGCAAAAAACAGAATTTCCACCGTATAAATTCACACTAAACTGGGGATTTCCAATGGATTTCCTAGGGCCGAGGCAACAATGGCATACTCGGCATAATCGCCATGAATGAGAAACGCAGCATCATCGAAGCCGAAAGACGGCGAAGGCGACAGCGTTGACGACTGACAAGGAATCTTGGCAGAGCAGAGCACAGGGGAAACCCGGACGGAGGAGATGACGGCCATGACAGGCGGAACAAACGAGCATGGCGTATATGGAGACGTAGCCGGCATACAGCTGTTGCAGGAGGACTGTTCCCCGCAAATTCCCCGGCATAGTTTACTCAGCACTCTTTGCCTTGCCCAATATATATAGATATATATATATATACTTACTCGTTTCCCTTCCACTTAATTCCCTGCCAAGAAGAGCCAAGGAGTAGCGTTATAAATCGCATTAAGTGGATCATACTTTGCATATGAAGTATCAGAGCGGAGGAACTAGAGATGAGGCTACTTTTAATAAGGAATAATATAAAATAATCGAATTAATGATCATTTTATATTAAAATTCCTATAGATTCAAGGTAATTAAACAGTACTTATAGCAGTAATGATAATTATTTAAATAAACATTAATACATAGCATTTATAGCTTAAGGAAACATAGCGAGGAATATTTTGTTGCCTTAAAATCCTGTAAAATCCTAAATAAAATCCCAGGTTGACCTTTTCCATCACTAATGCTGAAGACCCAGTTGCCAGTTGCGAGCCAGAAGGGCAGCAGATAAAAAGAAAGCTCTTTAACATAACAATGAACTCTCCGGCAGCAGCGCCAAACGAACGCCAACGCAATCAAAATTCAAAAGTTTCATTTGCAGGTAAATGCTGGATTTACTTGGCGGATTTTAAGGGCGTCCCGGCACCTCGTCGAAGTCCTCCTCATCGTCCTTGTTGTCAATTGTTTGGCAGCGCATGATGAATGACGCCGATAGCGCCAGCCACGATGATAGCGCGAATTTGTAGCCCGCATTAACTTTGCCACCGTGAAGTTTTCGCAGGACCCAAAGGTCAACACAGGTTGCCTGCGAGATCTTAATGGGAATGCTAAGTAGAGCATGCTACAGTAGTAAATTATGCGAGAAACTTTTACACCAGAGCCAACCCGACTCTTTCGCTCTATTATAAATGATGAAAAATACACTCCCATCGACCCAGATGGCAAGGAATACAAATTTGTGTCCTTTTTTTTTTGTTTTGCTGCAGATATCGCTTTCATTTATAAATTTCAAGTGGTTGTGAACGAAAGCCATGTTTAGAGCTCAACTCAGTTCGGACTTTATTTTCCTGAAATTTAAGACCCAGTTTCGTGGCACTGCAAATCTTGAATTTCCATTTTCTATCAAGTCTAGACGCTGTTCAGTATAACTTTATCGATAAATGGCATTTATTATGGCAACTCGTAAACTTAGACTTGCATAAATATGAATTCCTCTTTGTTTCCAGACAAAGCGCCTCTCCTTGTATTTCTATAAATAAACGAAGCCATTATCATAAATATGCTACAATAAAAAAAAAACCAATTAAAATGGCCAAAAGTTGGCAGCAACAAATGAGTAAACAAAAAAATACTGTGTAGAACAGGCCATTCATGCTTGTTAATGAATAATTAATATAAATACTCTGAACAAGTTCTTGTTTGCTTTCCAATGTTAATTGAAATGAGCATTTAAAGAACAATAAATTCGAAGCAAAAACGCGAGAAGGAAAATGGAAATTATACAACTACCAATTGGGTGACAGGACAAGGCGAGGAGCTGGGTAGTGGGAGTAATAAGGACAATGCGATTGCCTCAAGGAGCTGCCGCTGGGAACGCTTACGAATGCCATTACACGACAAAGGACTCGAGTTGAGTTGACTCCTTGGCCGAGTGTCCTTATCGCCAATCGCATAAATCTCGTCCTCAGAGAGTTGTTACCGGAACACGCTGGGAAAAAGAGAGCTGGAAGAGCTAGAAAGGCGAGTCGTTGGCGAGTGTTGCCACCTAGTTGCAAATTGTACGCAAGGGTTTTTCCTTTAAGCAATTATTGTATCACGCAGTTTTCCAGCTTTTAATGCCAGGTACCCGATGATTATAAAAGGTATTTTTGTTTTGGGGAAATTTTGATTCTAGAAGGTATGCTGATTCGGTGAAAATAAATATAAAAAAGCAAGTATTTCGCTTGCTGGCTGTAGGCTCTTCTGAAATGTTGTAGGGAAGCCAGAAAGAGAACGAGCGTTACGCTTCTTAGAGCTATAATGCAGTTCTGGAGAAGTTGGGAATTCAAAATTCGTACTTAAAACCTTGTTATATTCAGCCATATATTTCATACATTACACATACAAGATATCTTTCTCAATTATTAATAAAACAAAGAATATTTAATAAATTAGGCGCATTTTGAGAATACAACGAATTTGTAAGAGCTACTCTATTTATCGGGTATCTTATAGTCGAATGCCCTCCAACTATATCCTAGTTACTGTCTATTTTATAGACTTCTGACCGGCAACTCGGACTGCGTGGACTGTTTTGTTTTTCTGCTGACTCTCTGTATCGTGGCTGCGTGACTTTTATTGGACTTTCGCTTCTTTTCCCTTCTTGAGCCGAAAGTTTTGGTCTTGTTTATGGCATTTATCGTGCTGTTTATTCTTTGGCTTGGCTTGTCTTGGCCCTTTTGTTTCACATTGCCGCGCGCCTAGAGTGTTCCTGGACTGGAGTTTTTCCCTAATGCCATCGCATATCCCGCAGCGTTTACTTAACGCGCCCGGCTCGTCCTTATCTAAACGATTGCCTGTGGAGTGATTATGAGTGTTTGAGGTTGTTAGCATAATTGACGCCCCGTGCGCGCTTAGCGATGGAATAACACCAACAGCCAGCGAAAAAATAAAAGGGAATAAAGTTAGGGCAGAATGAGCGGACAATGAATAATAATCAAGTGCCATTTGGATATATTTTCGGGCTAATAATAAGCTGGATTGTGTACCCGGATCGCGGGTAATAGAAATATCTTATCAGCACAAGGTACAGGAATTAAAAGAGTTACAAAATGTAACATCTTACTAATCAAGAAAAATTTTATAATATTCTATTGCATACTTCACGATAAGCCTCGATTATTAAGATAGATAGAGGCAAACTTTTACACCTATTATTCATCTAAATAAATTTTAAAATCACTACATAAAAAATAAACAACAAATGTATTTATAATGTCATTTAATCTTACTTTAAAACGTCAAACATTATGTTCTAAAACTCTTACTAAAATACATATAATTCTGTTTCAATGCATTTTTCTAATCCTGTTTTACTTACTGTGTGAAAAATACAAAAAATTCCCATTTTTTCCCCACAAATTGTGTAATTCGGTTTTCATTTTACTTTACGCCCTAATATTCTAATCATAAGTACAGCACGAATCTGATTTTCAATGCCATATACATATATAAAAAGCATTTTTTTTCTTTTCGCATTTAAATTTCCAGGCACGTCAGACGAGAACATCAGCAGCTCTCCCCCCTTTAAAATCACCATTTATATCGGGACTAAATGCGCATTAATGTTACCTGAAAATGTCAGAACTCTTTCCCACACCCACACACACACAATTACCACAAATAATTTCGAACTCATCGGGCTTTTGGAATGCAAAAAATGTTGCACGTGGCATTGATTTCGTGAGCCATGATTGATTGGCAAGCAGGATTAAAGCCGCGCACTCTCCCCACAAGGCTTAAACCACGAGCATTGGAATTTTGAGTTGGTTTTTCTGGCCAAACAAGTTGGCTTAATTGCACCTGGTCTACACACACACACACTGGCCAGCACTTATTAAGATTGCTCGTTAAAAGGGATAACTAAGCGTTCAGCAGGGCAGCCATTATCTCCAGGCAGGTCGAGGGATTAAATCCAAGGTTGCAAGCTGCCACATTTCAACAGGTTGTATGAGCAATATGGGAGATGCAAATAAAAGGGGGGTAACAATATTTTATAGAATAAAAAAACTGGTTTATAATAAATGCCTAATAAATATTCTACAGTTCCTTGAGCTCTTTCTTAAAGAATAATTCTGAATTCTGTGATTTCCCTAGGACCATTTTAAGAACCAGACAATCTCCTACCCTCCCAGCTCCGCCAATCAACAGATTTTCCTTAAATCAATAGCCCTGAATCAAGACGTATTTGTGTGTCACGCTCGCATCTTTGTGAGCCGGGGAGTTAAGGCAAACTGATTGCGCAATGAGCATTAGAGCATGAGCATGACACGCATCTCACTCACGTCGCCACCCCCCAGCTGACTCGCGCGCTCAAATTTAAGCATCAAGAATAATCTTTGGCTGTTGTCGCCCGCCCGTCGCCTTTAGCCTTCCTGCCCGCCGCCTGTTGCCTGTCATTGTCATGTTTGCACTTGGCTTTAATACTCCTCCGGTACACCGTCAGTGGGACTTGCTCTCTGTGCTTGCCACCGAATTAAACTTTGAGCCCGTTGCCGTTGGGTTTCGGTTACGCTGCAGCCACCAAACCTGCGGAGCTCCAACCTGCAACTGGCGACGGGAAAACTGCATTGCATGTCCCAAAGCGCCTGCAATTAAAAGCTGTCTTCCTGGCTCAGTATTTAGAAAGACACAGTGGGTGCACTTAAAAAAAAATATTTATAATAAAACTCAACACATATACATATCCGGCTTCTTCGAGCCGGATGGTTTTCTAGGCAAAATGTGTCGTTTTCTTATACTTGAAAGCCTTTTCAATCTCTAAAATTATTAAACAATATAAATGACTTAATGAAGAAGTAGAAATAAATCTATTTCTTTCTCTGCATGACTAAGTTTGCATCAAATTTCCACTGCGGTGTTTCAGCATGATTACTTTGTCTACGTGAAGTGCAAATGAAAGACTCACCGCTCTCCGCTTCCGTTTCCGTTTCTATTTCTGTTTGTGTGAGTGTGTTAGTATGTTGGTTTGTTTGTAAAGTTTGTTAATTGTGTTGATTTCGTGTTGATGCTGCTGCAGGCGCCAAATGCAATTGGGGAAAGTGTAAGAAAATTGTAATGGGATGTGATAAACTTACCTGTTGAACTGCGCAGCTATACCTGTGTGTGAAAGCTGAACTATTTTAAATCCATTAACCAATGTAAACTCGAGTCCTTTGAGCTAACAACAAGGGTCGTTTAGTCTATTATTTTCGGTAAGAAGAAAGTCAAGTTTTGCTATTTATTGTGGTAAATATTATGCCGCAAATAAAGTTGGTTATTTAAGTCTTTTTGTTGGATAAACCATCGTTAAGTTCATGGAATTGAAAAGACTTAAGATCATATTTTTGCGACAATAAAATCCCTTGACTGTATTCTATCTAGCCATTTGTCAATTGTAAAAGTAAACCGATTATAAAAAACATACACGAGTCAATGGAAAAACTTGCGTTTGCAATTTTTCCTTTTTGCAGTCAGCGGGAAAATCTCGTTTTGCATCAATAAACATTGACATTGCTGCTTAAGTGTGTGTGTTTTTCCGTGTATTTGTGTATAAATCAAGTGTTGAGGCAGCAGAAATGGGAAAATGCATTTTCTTGGCTGTCTGTGTGTGTGTGCGCGTGTATGCCATAAATGATGCATGCCCCGCAGGCAACAATAAAATCAGTGAGAAGAAGTTTTCCCTCCGAAAAATTCGATATAGTAGTTTTTTTGTTGAGGCTAATGCTGTGGTGAAAGCGGGGAAAATACACACAAAGGAGTCTCAGCAAAGTGGCAGAGTGAAACAAGAGACTTAATGCAACAAAATCCATATTTAAGTGACTTGTTCCTCTCTCCTCCTATTGCGTTTCTTCCTTTGTGTTTCGATGAATGCATAAAAAAGATGCAAATGGAGATGGAAATGTGGATGAAAACAAGGATGCGCCAAAATAACAGAGGTTTCCATGATGATTTTTGTTTTTGCATTGCATCATCATCTTGCTTATTCGCTTGGTTTTGATTTAAAGAAAGACATCCTTAGCTCGTTGAAAGTAACCTTTACATAGGAATATTTTAAGATCTAACTCAGGAATTAATTAAAGGTAATTCAATTTACCACAACTAGCAGAACTTAAATTTAATTACAAAATACTGTCGGAAACTTTACCCAAACCGCTTAAACGCTTAAAGTCTTAGTTGGCTATTATAAGTCAAAAATATATATTTAAAACCATCCTTGACTTGTACAAAATGAACAAATTAAGCCGACTACAAGTTAAATCCCGTAACATCACTCCACAACTGCCGGAAGTGTAGGAAATTAGTTGGGGGAATTTTTCGGAATAACTTTAAATACCGCTCACGGACGAAAAAAGTCCTGGAAACACATACACATAAGCTTAAGCCATTAGCAAGGCTTAGAGAGCCGAGGCAAAAATCATAATCTTCTAATTTCGAAGAAGAAAGGGGGACCGAAGGATAATGCATGGGACGTGCGGCACGCTGGCGTATGCGTAATATGCCTAATGCAAAACGCAAACTCAAATAAAAGTGAAATACGAAGACGCCTCTACGCAAATGTATTTGTAAGCAGGCACTTAGCACACTCAGGAGCTGAGTTTTTGAAATATGCTTGACGGCTCTTGGCTCTTGGCTCTTGGCTTCTTCGCAGCAAGAAAGAGAAACACAGAGACAGGCAGCGGTAGCAGCTAAAAGCCGAGGTCCTTATGAGAATTTGACAACATATTCTCGCACAACAAGAGGCGGTTATACTCATGCCACCGCTCCAAGGGGAGTATCCTTGCCGTTTTTCCTGGCAATCTCAGCGCGTGCCGCACGCTTTGCGCATTTAACGCGTATTTTGCCCTGACTCCTAGCCGCTTCTATTTTGCGCAAAACAGGAGACCTCCTCCTCGTCGTCGTCTTTGTCGTTGTCTCCTTTTTCGGGACATGCCAGCAGGCAGTCGCCTGCCAACTTTGTGGCTCCCTCATATATATAGTTGTGCCCCACATCCAGCATAGCTGCCACATGCATTTGCCCCGCCCAACCATCGCCACGCAGAATGCTGCATAAATTGTTTTTAAAGTCCAAGGGAAAGTGAGTGAAATGCTAGAGCCTTGCTCTCACCTGTCGCTGCTTTGTTCTCTGCTCTACTGAGAGAAAAATGATCGGAAATTGCATTCCAAGGGATGAATTTGATTCAGAAAAATATATATTAAGGATAAAATGTTATTTTAAGTACTTGGATATTATGACTTTTTACTTTTAAAGAAGGTTTATAACTAACTTCTTATAACTAGGCTAGGAATGACTCTTAAGAAATGTAACTTAATGTTTTGTTTAAGAATAAAATTACAAATATTTTTAATAAGATGTTGGAACAGTTTTAAATAAAATAAGGAACCGTACTCTGTTACCTTTTTTCATTGGCCAAAATCAAAATAGTTCCCAAAGAAGACGCCCAGATTTTCCGCGATGTTTCTGCTGCACATACCTGTGGCGTTGACTTAGGGCATCCACTTGGCAGGGCAGACAGGTCGCTCTTCTTTAAATACAGGCTTCCCCATTCAGCCTTGTGATAGACAGTCCTGTGAGAGGGGTGTTGACAGCATCAGGACCAAGAAGAGAAGGAGGAGAAGGTGGAACAGCAACAGCAGCAGCTGACTTGGCACCAGAGGTCGCCTTGGTGTGTCGTTTGCGGTTTGGCAGCCATCTGGATGTGCGGGGAATATGCTTATATGCAGCCACATATGCAGGCTGATCCATATAGTATGTATATATATATAGAACCAGTGTAAGCGAAGGCCACTTACCACTCCGTAAGAAAACAAAGAGGGAAATCTTTTGGGGTGAAACTTAAATATCCTTAAAATGTCAAGCGAACGTATTAGTTGCTCAAATTTGAATACGGTTGCACAGTCTGTCGTTGTATTCATTCAAGGATAAGCTTAAATTTGAATAGAGACCCAAAATGAAAAGGGATTCAATTGTTTCTTGACAGACGAAATGTTGTCGAAATTTATTTATAAGATAATATTAATCTTAGATGGTTTTTAGTTCGACTTTGAATAGAAGAGAATAAAGGTTCAAGGCAATTTCTTTGGCATAAAGTAAGAGCTCTTTTAAGTTGAAGTTTCGATAATACTGAACCTCTTAAAGTTAACAAATATCATCACTTTGTTTGCCTTTGAACAATGCCGTCCTTCCTATTTGTTAATTTCCCAGTACAGAGATTCACCTGGCAAAGCAGTTATTTACCCCCTCGAGGGGATTATTTGTAACTTACAATTTATGTGTAATGTGCGTGCTTGTAATTTGCTGATTTAATTAGTGGCCGTAACTCATTGTTATGGACAAGGACGCGGCCAAGATAATAAATGACTTTTAATTGTTGGCCATACTCGTCGTAATTAGTGAGCGTAATAAATGGGCAGGCAGGCCGCTCATCTTATCGATGATCTGGTAATGGAGTGGTTACACCCGAGGTACATACGAGCCTGTTAAAGGATCAGATCATATTCGTAACAACCATAATTCGCGTCTAATTTGCGGTTAACCAACTTACAATAGCGCCCAAAATACTAGCAAACATTTAACAATAATTAATAATCATTAGTAAGCCGCACATTATGAAGTGGTTGACTAAATATTGAAATTACTGTGATATTAATGCCAGGCCAGGAACAGCATAAACAATGCCATTAGTATGGGCACTCGCTCATCCCCATCTTCCTCCTCGCCGTTATCCTCGATTGTCCTTAATGACAACAATGTGCAAACTGTTTTGAAACAAACGAGGAGCAGGGGAGTAACGAGCAGCAGGAAAGTGGCAACAGGCAACAACAATAATAACAAGTGCCAAGCAATGGCAATATTGTCGCTCTTGTGCGCGAATGTGTGTGGGTTTTTCGTACCAAATTATGGACATGCGTGCGAACTACAGGCTTGTAAATTGAAACTGTGACACGCCCATTACCATTACCGCCCACACGGCACATAAATATTGATAAGCAAAAACGATTCTATATAAATGTTTGCCGAATTAATGAATAAGATCTCTGAAAAATGAAATGTTCTTCTTTTCTTAAACAATATTTAGTTTCCCAGTCACAAAATATGCAAAATATACTTTTTTTTAATTAAGATAACAATATTAAAGTGCTTAATTGATATTTTTAAATGCAAAATAATATAAGTTAATATTTTCTGCACTTTTTCTTTGAGTGCAGACGAAATGACCGCCAAAACAAACTATGCGGTGGCTTTCGCTCTCAACAGGCGCCATTGCACTGAAGGCCCATTGCGCTTTAGATAATTATTTCTTTCGGTAATGATAACTTTGCAAAATACATAATTCGAGTGTTGCTAATTAAAATGCAGAAGGAGTATTTATGTTATTAAGGACAATGCCTGGCAGAAAAGCTAGTGGAAGCTACTTGAATGGCAGAGGCACATTCAGTTTGGCATTTATATTTCCCTTTTGCTGATAAAATTATTAACTATAAATAAGCAGCACCAATAAGAGATATTAAATTAAAGATAAGGATTAAAAGCAACTAAATTACTTGCAAAACACTCCTGTAATTACCAAATATTTAGCTCCTTTCGTAAGAATTTACGCCTCTGCCAAACCAAACTCCAAGGGAAAGTATTTAACGGAAATGAATCCGCTCTTATTGCCGGGGATTTACCCGTAATTGTGGCGGCCAAGTAGAGAGTCCCCCCCATCTGATCCCATTGCCCTCGGAAATTGCATTAATAATGCTGCAGGGGCGCACTTTCAGCTGCATACTTTTTGGGGGCTGAATTTAATATTTGGCAATTATGCGAATGCGGAGAGGAGTGCGTGGTGTGGCGAGGCAATGAAATATGTGTGGAATTGCGTATACGCAGTGTCTGACAGGGAGTGCAAGTGCATTTGCCATTATATTGCATAATTTATGTACGCATTTAATTAAATTCCAACCCTTTCACTGCCTTTTTTTTGCACCGATGACCCAAATAGCCGTCACAGCCACGTTTAATGCCTGCTTAATTTAATAAACTAACAGTCCGAAAAAGGAGAAAAATGAACTGTCAAAATAGCTTTAAATTAATTTGAAGCTTCATGCCCAATTTGTCACCACTAAAAGGAAAAAAAAATATATATATATATCTGCTATTTTTTTAAAACCCAACGGCGATAATGTGTGCAAAGTTAATTGCATTTAATGAGCATTAGAGACTAAGCGGATTGCGGATGCTGTAAAGAGCAAATGTAATTTGCCATTAAAAAAAAACTTACCCCTGCAATTAGTCTAAATGTATTTTGTATGAAATCAATTAGAATTCATGTATAAAAAATCTTGTCTGTGCTCCCCAAAGGGTCAAGATTTATACAACAGTTTAATTTAGCTGAAAAAAGTGAAAAAGTAGTGGTTTTTCGCCCTCTAATTGATGATATTCTAATTAAAAACACAATTTATTTGCTGTTAGCCAAAGGTCATCTGCTTTGTACACTACTATAATTTATTTTTCACAAAAATCCTTATTAATTACTAATTTATTTCTGTGGTATCGCTTTATTGAATCAATAAGCTAAACGGACAAATACAATTAGATACGAAAAAAAAGGCATAAATTCGTGTAGCAAAAATTCCTCTCCATAATTGTTGATATATTTCCGCAAATATTTAAAAATATTTCACATTTCGAGTCTGACATTTTGTTAATTGATTTTTCAAATGCCTAGACGGCCAGTAAAACTATGTACACAGCTATCAAGCCACATTTTTCCCCAACCAAATTAGTTATTAGTAGTGGAAATAATTTTGCCTAATTTATGAGATAAAACGATCCGCAACAAATTCAATTAAGCCCGGTTAGTGTTTAGAAAAACGGCGGCAAAAAGACACGAGCCCGAGGCGAATATGTTACTGAACTAGTGCACAATTTGCATCAGCATTAAATGCAATTAATAAATAATGAGGACGAGCGACAACTGACATGTAAAGTGAGCATAAATGGAGGGGTGTCTGCGACAAGCTGCTTCTTAATGTCCTTTGCATGCTGCGGAAGGAGACAACAAGTGACCGGCTGGGAAATTAGTTACGGTGTCGCACAAGGACAAGAACAGGTCCGAGCTCCGTCGTCAGCCGACCATGTGTGAGTGACTTAGTGCCCGGGCCAGCCTGATCTATCATCATTAGTTGGATATGTCACAACAGACACTCCGGCCCAATTGATTTAGTGTCCTGCACTGAGCTCAACAGTTCACTTGCCAGCTAATACGAAGTCCTCGTCCTTGTCGTCCCGCATTCCATGTTGACACACACACACTCCGTCCAGAGATCGATGGCACACAGACTGGACAACAGGCACGGCAAGTGAATTTCAAACACTAACCTATTTAGCTTGAGAAATTAATCTTGCACCCGGACAAATCAGCACTTGAAATAACAGATTACATTAAGCCACAAGTGTTTGTTTAGCTAAGGGAATTTTTCTAGTATTTTCTTGGCTTATTTATAAGTAGACTAAATGTTTTCATAGGGTTACAAATAGATGTAAGCGGAAATAATTTCATTAAGATTAAATATATTTAAGTTATTTAACGAAGGTTTAGCGGGCTATCGAATATCAAATATAAATTATATTAGAATCTTTTAATAGTAAAATTAAATGTTGTTATATTGATTAGAATTGTAATTAACTCCTTCACAAGCTCATCTCGTTTTGGCCAAGTGTAAAACCGACAGCAAAGTTAAATAATTTGATGGCTTAGTGCTTGACTCAGGCAAAGATGAATATTCATGATCTGCTGACCATCCTTTTTGACCACTTCAAAGTACCAGCTCTTGCTGTGCATTTTGCAGCCCCACAAAACCAAAATTATTATAACCCCCGTGGCGTGATTCGCACAAACGTCAGTCTCATTAATTTTGGGCAAGTTGCAGTTTTAAAATTTAGTGCCGACCGCCGCCACGCCCCCCAGTTAATTAACACCTGAGCCTCTCACACACACCAAGTGGGTGTGGCAAAACAGGGTAATGCTGCTGGGTGGGCGAAACTGGGCGGGTAGGTAGCCACTTCAGTCACACTTTTGTGCTCGGCAGCCGTGTGCACTGACGCAAAGCGGAAGTGGCACTTTTCCCCAACTGAAGCTGAATTCCCGAGCTCGTCCTGGAGCTGGAAGCGGGCTACAAACATCGATATATATATAAATATCGTTTTGATTTTAAAAAAATATATAATTACTAACAATACAATATTATATTAGTGCCTATTATTTATGTTTTCATGTTGTATTGCTGGAATAAAATACTCTTAAGTAAGTGAACAAGTATTTATTCAATATTTTGAACTATCAATCTTTATTGATATGAAATAAAATTAATCCCTGATAGAAATGCGATATTTTCTCGATATTTCCATATCGATATACAGCATCCCTAACTGGATCGCGAGGCTGAGTAACAACCAGAAGCTGCCACCAGCAGGCGTATCGAAAACCGAAACTTTTGATGGAAAAAGTTTGCAACAACAAACGCATGTTGGCGGGGAAAAGCGGGCAAAACTGAAAAGCGGTGGTAAGAGCGCCTTTAAACCATCAAGTAAGTCGCTATAATTCGCGCGCATCGCCTCATGAATTTTGATTCCATTTTCCTCTTCTTTTTTTCATTTTTTACTCTGGCTTTCACTTTAAGCTGCGACTTAGATTTGAATAATGAGCCCTGGCCAAAAGGTGCACAAAACTGGGCCACAATCGTGTCTTAAGATTTACGGCGGCGGTTTAAAAAAACAGATTAACGGCGCTGATATAAAAGTTCACATAAAGTTAAACAAATTTGCAGATTAAATGGTGGCAAACATCTTCCCTTCAAATGTATCGTAAATTGAGAGATTGTGAGGTCAGCGCATACAACTTTGTAGGTTTTGTATACGACTTAAAGAACACATCTCTTTATAAGAAAATAAACAGATTTCCTCTCAATGATTTGCCTAATTGTTGACCGGCAAGAAAAAAACGTCGAGTTGATGGAGCAACAAAATAAAAGTTTTTTCGATGCGCAGCACCAAATGAAACTAAAAATGCAACAGCAGCAAGTTGGCTGGCTTCTTATATATTCTTTTCCCGCTTATGCTGCAATTTCTTTGAAAGCCGCTGCCTTCTGCATGCCGATGACTTTGTCAACAACTTAAATTGTTTGGCGCAATAAAAAAGAGCAAAGTTTAAGTATATTTAGGGGTCGGAGATCAGTAAGCGGTTTCGGTCCGGCTTCCTTTTGAAATGTACAACACTTTGGGCTTTGCAAACATTTTAATTTAATTTATTCGTTTGTGAACAAATAGGCAAATTAATAGCAAAATCATACACAGGTTGTAGAACACGCATATCCACAAGGCAACACTGTTGCAGTTCTGCAGAAATCTGTAGGGACGATGATCTTCAGTTGAAATCTCGAAATCGTTGTTATTTTCCACAGGTTGAACGCTAATATTTACTGGCAAGCATTCCACTTCGATTACCTTGTAGGAGTCTTCCTCCAGTAATACATTTCGGTCATCACTTTAAATATTTTTAGTTTATTTTAGGGTTACATATATTCTCCTCTATTAATTTACCTCATTGTTCTTTGTCTCAAGAAGATCTTATCAGTTACAAGGCTTTGGATAAACTGAGAACCAAGCGACGTCGCGTATTCCATGGGACTTCTACTGAAAACAATATTGTTCTGAGAAGTGGATCCTCTCAGGCTCAGGCTGCAGTGGGTCAAAATGTATTTACACATTTCCAATATTTTAGTTAGAGATGATTTGTATTTATTTAGATCTTATTTGTCATAATATTATATTAAAAAATAATAATTCTTATGACACTAATATAGTTTTTTTTAATTCTTTTCCACAGAAAAATTTAAATTATAGATCTCCAAAATCCTTACCAAAGAGTAATTATTATATGCCATGAAATTATAGGTAGAAAAAACTATTTCTTAAAACAAAACTTAGGTTAAAGTTTAACTTAATTTTCCAAGTGTACAAAATAAAACCTTATAAGAGCTTATTTCCCAGAGAGCATTTTTTGGCAAAGAGAACACAAACTGAAAATATCAGAAGAGCCCTTTACAGAGTAATAGTGACTGACTTAGTAATACTGAGACTTAAAATTAAGACATTTCTTATCAGAACTAATAGATTTTATAATATTGATGGATTTCATAACTTGATAAAAAAATACAATCAAGTTCTAAGAACTTAATCTTCGTTGTGCCTTCTCTTATTTGTGTGTACTTTTCTTGTCACTCTCGGATTCTCTGCTCTTCGCTGACGGGTAGGAGACCCGTCTTCAAGTCTTCGAAGAGATATCTTATCTGAGTCAGAGGCAAAACACAAAAAGATTGTCAGCACTTGACGTTTTTCTGGCTGCTTTGTTGTTGCCCCAATTAACACCTTTTTGGAGGTGGCGATAATAACGCAGTCGGTCGGCAGTACTGATTGGTAATCAAGGAAAATGAATAGAAACTTGGAAAGAGCGAAAATATGGAGTGATGGGACTACGGGATACCATATTTTTACCTTATTTAACTTAAATAATGAGTAAAAATAGTAGTCTGACCATGAAAATTAATGGAATTTAGAGAGATGAAGGCACTTACTTACCTTTGCTGCTGCGTTAAGGTAAAGATTCTGGAGAGGCATTAAAATATGTATATATAATATATTATTTATTATTTTTGGTTTCTTATCAAGAAACCAATATACTCTTCCACTCAGCAAGTAATGGGTATAAACCGAGAAATGTCCGAAGACCCGCGAGACTCTCTTTAGTCGACCAGCGGACGCGTTTCGAAATGGACACGGATGAAAAGATGGCGAGCTCCTCGATGCCGGGGATGACCCACGACGAGGTTGATTTCACCAGCGGCTACGAGACCCAGTACCGGAAGGAGTACAGCCCCCTGAAGCCCATATTTGTACCACCGCCGGATAGGAAGAATGCTTGGTTCCGCAACTGGTCCACCATCCTGATGGTATTCTTCCTGAGCTTCGTCTTCGTCCTGGGCACCGTGATGTTGGTGGTTCAGGTCTTCACAGCCAGCCCCCTGCAGATATTCATGATCGTGGCGATATATCTGATCATAGCGGCTGTGATCATTTGGCTGGAGGTGCAGTCCGTAAAAGTGCGCTGATACGAAATACCAATTTTCTATAGGAACAACCGTGACTAATTCGCTTGGAGTTATCGCTGCAAAAAAAAATGTCGTTCTAACAATCGACCGGTGTTGTGCAAACAAATTGGTAGCTTAACTGGAAGGAAACGACTTTTACTGACTTAGTAGGCGCTAAGAACCAAATAAAACCATGATTTAAAATAAGCTCGAACCAAATAAAATAAAGAAATATTTAAAAACGAAACGAAAAAGAATGCGTGTGACTAGAGTGCTTTTAACATTCCGTGATAGTTGCTGGCTTTCAGTGTAATCAACTAATTATTTACTGCCCATAAATGAACGTAATCTGTAGAGCAAAAACAGTGGGCAGATAAAGGGCTTTGTGTCATTGAAGTGGACAGATAAGCAAACACAATTTAATTGAACAACAACAAAAGTAATTGTTGGCAACAGTTAGTTGCATTTAACTCGTAAATAAACACAAGCACAGATGTGAAAGAGAGAGAGACAAACATTCCATTTAAGTGACAAATTAATTAATTACCAATGCAACAAATAGTAACAATAAATGCTAAAACCATTAACTAATTAAATATTTCAAGGGAAATTCACTTACAAGTTAGTTGGTAATAATATCAAAGGAAATTTGTCTCTCGGTTATCACTTGGATTTAAATTTATTAAACATATTTGTTGAGGTGTCAGGTAAATTCCATCAAATAATAATTAACTGCTTACTTCTTCTGTGAATTTTAAACGTTAATTAAAACTCTAAAATGTAAAATGTAAATATTTTATACTGCTGATTCATTATGATTCCCTTAATAAATTTCTCCGCACTTATTACAAAATGGTAAAAACAAAAACTGAAGTACTTAAAAACAAAAGTTCATATAAAAACATGTCTGCTGTCACATTATATTATTCCTAGACTCGCTTTCCCTCTGACCTACATGGCCAAATAGATTTGGTTGTCCAAATATTTCTACTCTTTATGCACATTTTTCTAAATCACTTCTGTAATTGCTTTTCACACGCCAGTGGTGAAAAAAAAAACAAGCACGGACACAATCACCCTCTGTGTCCCTTGAAAAGCTCGAAATTTCCCATGTTTTCACAACAGTTTTCTCATCTCTCTCCTGTGCACTGAGTGTGTGTCTGTGTGCAGCTTGATTCTCATAGAGTTGGTAAAATTCTAGTTTAATAGCTTGAAATGTTGTGAACACATGGTTAGTGAAAAACCAGCAGAGACAGAAGCTCATTCTGCATTTGTAATTTAAATGATAGAGAAAAAATGGGAACTCTCGTGCTTCCCATTAAAGTTTAATTTCCGTTGACAATGGACGGCGCTTTTTTGCCACGCTTTTCTCTAACAATTTTTTATGCAACGCCACCGAGACGAGGGCAACAGCTGACTTACCTTAATTACTCACAGGATTCCGAGCCGTGCTAATTATTTGCAGGGTGCACTGCCCAGACGGAGGCGATGGCGTCGCCAGCGCATTTAATTATATATATGTATATAGAATGGCGCGCAGCTTAGGCATTAATGCCATTTCCGGTCGCCGACCACCGGAGACTACGGCGACACTTGCTGCCAGGCGGCAGGATACTTTGTTCAGTGTCAAAACAAAAATGCTAGCTTTGGCTGGGGCTACCCTGTACAATTTACGGGGATTACGCGTTTTTACACTATGATATATTTTTTGAATGTACTTTTTATATTAAGCTATATTTTCTAAAGGTAAGAGTATTGATTTTAGATTTTTCCTATATTTACATTTATTTAAAAATCGTGCTTATGTTGTGGGCACCCTTAAAACTTTAAACACATTAATTATTAATATGATTATATTATTATATTATATTATTATATAAAGGTTAAGTGGTAAATCAATATGTTTTCTGAGGAAATTATGAAAGACTAAAACAAAAATTCCCAGGCTTCAATTTTTACTTTATTACAGGATACTCTTACATGGAAATTTAAATATTATATTTTATCAAAACATTTAGAAGCAGTTAACCGATAAATTTGCAATATTTCATTGAGAAAATTGTCCTAATACAAAGAAATAATTTCACTGAATTTTTTATATAAAAATTAACACAAATTAAATATTTCTTCTGACTTTTAAGGGTATAACTTTGCCCGTGCTTTCCCAGACCTTACATTAATTCCCCTCAACGTTGGCAAAGAACAAGGAAGAAAATGGAAAAAAGCGTGCTAATTATAGTCGCGTCAAAGCTGTGTTTAAACCATTTCTCAGAAGGTTATTAAAGAGTCTGTTTGCAGGACGAAACCTATAACGGAGTCGCAGCAACTTTGATCCAAGGAAAAAGCAACAGAATTTATTCTATATATGTACATGCATTATTTTGCATTGATTTATTGCTCGATTGGTCGATTTCCATTGCCTGCCGGCAGAATATTGCACATAAAAGGCATTTAAACAAAAGCTGTCTTGCATATCGTTGCTGTCGCTTTTTTAAATATTTAAATCAATGCATTTTGCAAATAGCGTACACAATCTCCATTATTCAGTGCTTAAACAAGCTGGCGAAAAAAGGAAACCAATGAGAGAGGCACTCGGTGGCAAACACAAGTTGCCGAAGGACAACTGTGAAAATGCAAATAAATTGTTTGACTGCAACGTAATCCTGGAGCAACCCATCTCCACTTCAGTTCGCCCCGGGGGAAATGTGTCTTGGAAATTTCCTTAAGTAAAACTCACTTGAACGCTTTTCATTAAAAGACCACTGCCAAGGACGAAAAGAGGCAAAAGTCAACGGTCCAGAAGGGATTTAAAAAAAAAAAAGAAATATATAAAACTCACATGCATGACTTGGCACTCTAAACATTTTAGTTATAAATAAAACAGGGTAGTGGCTTTTTATTGAATTTATTGAATCAAGAGCACTCTTAATCACTAGGGATTTATTCCAAAAGTAAAATTTTAAACTATTTGTACAACCATTGCATTATTTAATGTTTAATTTGGAATTTATCACAGATTTTGCTATTAAAAAGCACTTTTTCAGTCGAACACTTGGCACTGCACACAAAGCCCACAATACATGGCGATTTTATGTTAATTATTTATGTAAAATTTCCATACTTAATCGGGCCACTCTCTTTTTTCATATGCACAATGCAAAATGTATAATTTAATTACGACAAGACTGCAAAGTGTAACCGCATTAATAAAAATTCCAGTGCTCTCCAATTGAAAAAATACTTCTTTTTTTTTCAACATGCGGTCCTTAAAGCCAAACATTAATTTAAATCAAAACAATGGTAAAACGCTTGGCTTTAAATTAAAGTGAAACTGAGGGAGCCATCTCTGCCATTTCCAAAAGCCAGCACCCATTTGAATATTCAATTAAGTCTAACTGCCAATTCAGTGATAAGACCCTGGCCAAGGCTGAGCTGGCAAACCCCAAGCCAAGGACTAGAAGTGGCCTTGGAACATGGCCCATTGGCGATAATTTCGGCTAAGACCAAAAAGGAGTGAGGCCCGAGGATCACGAAGTAGGCGCTGGAAGGACTTATCACGACGATTTATGAAGAGAAAATGTTATTTATAAACTCTATAGAATATAAAACTTAAATATTATAAGCTGAAATCGTTTAAATGTTACAAGTAAATGTGATATTGACATTCTATCGGAATTACTAAACAACATTTAAGTTAGTCTCGAGTCTCTCTCTAACCAAGTAAAATTATTATATTATATATGGATATATATTCGGTTAAGTAATGGGCGTGTCAAAGCATTTTTGCGACATCTTTTATTTATTTTATGACCAACAAAAGCCAAGAGTCACCAGAACGCAAACAGCATGCATAAATTACCGCAGAGCGACACGAAGAAACCAAAGACCCTCGCTATGTATTTTGTCCCCCCCCGTTGCCATTCCCATTGCCATTGCCATTGCGATGCAGAAATTGTGTTGAAATATTAAAAAAGAGGCCAAAAAAAATAGCAAAAGAAGCCGAAAAACGAAAATTGTGGCCAAATGCAGATGAGCGCAGGCGGCGGCAAACGAATTCCATCTCTATTCAACTTTTTGGACACTTTCCGAAGCCTCTTCTTCTCGGGACAGCTTTTATTTTTTTTGTATTTGTTGAATGCTAAAAAGGCCACTTTAGTTTTAACCACAAAGTTTGCTTCTCTGTGTGTCCCGGTGTGTGTGCTTTCTCGACCTCGTTGCACTTTTGTTTTGGGCCAAAGGGGCATCGGTCTTTCATGTCATTTAACCATGTTTCGCCCAGGACAATTGGGCTCAGGTCCAGGCCTGAGTTCCAGGACCTTAACTGGGCTTAGAGATGGTAAAACGTATCAATATATTTTTAAGATAATCGAAATCAATGTTTGAGTAAAAAGAAAATTACTTCTGAAGAATTTAAGCTTACCGCGTTCGATAGTTTTTCAACATACAATTATTGATATTAAATTCCAATCGCTAAAAGGCACAGATATAAGAAGCGATATGCTTATCGATATATACACAGCGATAAATGAACATGATTATTAATATTAATTTATGGTTAAAAAGAAAATTACCATCTGATGTTGTTAACTTTGATTTTGTTTTATTAGTATTAATGAAGAGAATTTGTGTATTTTATAATTTCTGTGACTCTAATCAATAATTTTCTTTCTAATTAGAATGGTCGATATTAATTTTTGATCAATGAAATCAGTAAAATATTAAAAGCGATATTCTTATCGATTAATCTTAGGGAATGCTTTGCTCGATAGACATCCCTAGCTCTGACTGGCGTTGATTGCCCTGCATTTAAAGTGTTTTCAATGTAAATCTATGTAAATACATGTTGCCAAATAAAAGAGCAACTCTATGGGTTTTCTGGGCCGAATGGAAAGGCTCGTCTGGATAAATTGTATGGCCATATTTATTCGGTGCGCCGTGGCCATGTGTGCACTCTTCAGACACGAGGCCCAAAGACTTTAATCCAGTCGGGCTCCCTAAGCTCTGCGGCATATTTATGCACATTTTTTTTTTTTCGGTCTGTATTTTGCTTTCATTTCTGCACTTGTTATTGCTCCTCGATTTCTCACTCCCCTCCGGTATTTTCTCGGGTTCGTTTTACGCCTGGTTTTTGCCTTGTTTTGCTTGGAAAACCTTGAAATGGTCGCATTGATTGGACGTCCTTGCCTTTGATTGTTCTATATTTGTTGTGTTTATATTTGTTCTTCGTAGCACTTGCTGCATTTAATGGCATGAAAATTAATTTGACATTTAATAGTCCACTTGCGTCCTTTTTTTTCAACATTATGTATTCATTGTTTTTATGTTTGCGGAGTACAAACAAATGGATGGCGCATATTTTATATATATACATATGTATTATTTGCACGTGTCACGTGTCGCCTACCAATGATGCCTGCGTATTATAATTATGAATTGTGCAAATAAATCAGCCAAGTAGCGACCTGTTAATGTGTTAATAATTGCCAGCCAAGAGCTGTTCAATGTGTTAATGTCTTGTTATTCCATTGGCCGTCCTGTGTGTGTGTGTGCACACGGCGTATGCTTAATAAATTAATTAATAAAGGTAAGCGGGAAAAGGAATTTACCGAAAGACTGCATTTATTTACAGGCAACACGGATTCAATTTTATAATACCTTTATGCTATTGTTTAATTTTTACAATTTATTTCTTTTTTTTTGTTTCCTTTTCCGGTGACAATGCTTTTAATTTTAATTTGTCTTCCAATATCTTTGTTTTCTGATATTACATTTTAGTTCTTTACTTCTATTTAAGCCCTTCGAAAATCCCTAGAATAAATTTAAAACCCAAATTGTATTTTTGCAATAATCTCTTTATTTATTTAACATTTAATAATCTCAATGTTCAGCTTGGATCTAGATCCCTGTTCCGCCTCCTTTTACTCCTTACAACTTGGCGTTGACATGGATGGCCAGGACACCATCATCCTCGGAGTTTCCAATATAGATAGAGGCGCGACCATCAGAGCCCACGGTCACCGACTTGCCGGTGCAGGAGGAGCCGCTCTTGGAGCCAGAGATGACGTCGCAGTAGGTGCCGGCAGGCAGGCCCGTCTGCAGGGAGCTGTTCAGGTCGTAGTTGTCATTGTTGAAGGCCACGAAGCCACGGCTGCCGCGGCTGAAGCTGATCTGGTTGCTGCCATTGTCCCACCAGTTCTGGATGCCGTCGGTGCCGACAGCGTTCCTGAAGGCCACCATCTGGTAGATCTGGCGCCAGCGGTGCTCGCACACCCAGCCGCCGCTGCAGGAGTTGTCGCTGTTGAAGCTCGGCGAGGCGATGTTGTGGCCGTCGGTGGTGGGCGGACCCTGGTCCGTGTCGGTGAACGAGAAGGAGGACATCACGCGGGGCGTGCCGAAGGGGTGGGCCAGCATGAAGGCGGAGGCCATCTTGTACTGCTTGGGCACCTTGTAGGTGAGCACGTCGGCGCCACCGGCTCCATGGCCGCGCTGGTTGTCATGGTTGTCGACGAAGACGAGCGAGCGGTCGGAGGCAGCGAAGCCCCAGGCGGTGCCCCAGTTGGACAGGTACTGCAGCTGATCCTTGCCGCGGAAGGCCTTGCCGATGGAGTCGGAGTGACGGAACTCGGTGATGGCACCCAGGCCCGTGTACTCGGACTTGCTGATGGCCTCGCCGCCCATGTCGATAACCTCCTGCACGATGTAGGCCTTGGATCCCGAGGAGAAGCCGTGGTCGGTGTTCAGGTTCTTGAGGCGGCCGTAGATGACGCCCAGATCGGAGGGCCACATGTGCTTGGCAGCGTCCACACGGAATCCGGCCACACCGAGGTCGATGAGGTGGTCGAGGAACTCGACAACCTTGTCCTGAACATAGGAGTTGCCCTGGTTCAGGTCGCGCAGACCCACCAGCTCGCAGTTTCGCACCTGGTTGGCATCGTTGTAGTTGCTGATGGCGCAGGTCGGGTT